>JARFJB010001652.1:1367500-1805000 GCA_036346205.1 Vesta saturnalis
ATGTAATACTTATGATTTTATGTAGTCTAGAAGGTCTTAATACTAACTGTCTCAATAACTTTGTTAATACAAACTACTTTCAACTACATTAAAACGTAACAATTGAAAGATTACAACATTTTTAACATAATGATTACTTAATCAAGTGTTCAAAATGTGTTCCATTTGTGAGTTGACAGTACCCTAATCGATTGTAGAATGCGTCTACCACATTTCTCCATGATTGTCTAGAAATTAGGCAAGACTTGCTGGTTTAGTTTTGTAAACTGAATTTTTCAATTATCCCCAATAAAAATAATCTTTAGGATTGAAATCAGGTGAACGTGTAGGCCATTCAATACTACGTGGTCTACCAATCCATCGTTCGGGAAATATCTCATCTAAATAACGCCGAACATTTACATCAAAATGAGCTGGAGCTCCATCTTGCTGAAACCATATCTGATTAAAATTGGCTCCAAACAAGTTTCTCAGTATAGGTACAATTTCATTTCTACGTAGTACTTATCTGACGTTAAATTGCCTTCGATAAACAACGGCCGAATTAACTGAGTACCTACTAGACCTGACCATACATACACCATACACACATTCCAGTGTGGATTTACGTCACTCCAGTACCTTAAATTATGTCGATTTACACTGCCACCCAGTGTAAAGGTTGCTTCGTCGGAAAAACATATGTTGTTAACGAAATTTCCGTCATTGTCAATTTTATCCATCATTACCTCAGTAAACTCTAACCTACGGTCGGGGTCATCTTCACTTAATTCCTGCAATAAATGAATTTTGTATGGTGGAAATTTATGCTTATGTAATACACGTAAGACTGAAGAATGACCTATATCATGTAATTTTGCAACCCTGCGTGAGGATGTATGTGAATCTTCAACGAAACTCAGCATTATATCTAAAGTTCTGTTGTCAATTGCAACTGTTTTTGATCTACCTAATCGGTATCTATCTTTTGCTCCTCCAGAGTCCTCAAAGCGCTTTACAGTTTTTTGTACCGTCGCCTTATGGACAGGAGAACGGTTTGGGAAAGTATCTTTGAACAAGTTGGCTACTTCACTATAAGATCTTTTTCTATCGCCGTACCCTCTCACCATTAGAATAGTAATTCGTTCTGTTTCATTAACAACCATTTTAGAGAAACAATTTACTTAGCGGAACTTTTCAAAACACACCAAACTACTGTCAGTTTTATTTAATAATGTAAATGGTGAAAAAATATCAAAATCACAGCATTCTATATTTAAATATTTAAACTTCTTGAAATCCACATATTTTGCACTGTTTTATGTATTTAAGACCTTCTAGACTACATAAAATATTGTTACATATGGTTGAACTCGTATTGAAGTGATGTATTAAAAAAAGTGACTAATAATATCAGAGAAACAACAAATTTGGCGACATTTCAAATGTCAAATTTGGAATCTCCATATCCCAAAATGGCTTATCCCAAATTTTGTACAACTCGGACTAACAATTTACGAGATAATTGGGTGTTTCCAGACTTTTGGTCCACTCTGTATACAAGTAAAATGAAACAACGACAAAAACGTGACAGCAAAGAGAAAAAGATAAATAAATAAGGAGTAAAGAAAGTACTTTCATTCCACATTATTCAACGCCTGTTATTTGATTTTGAAAGATGTAGGGCGCAAGTTTTTAAAATGAAAGGGAACGTTATTATAAAGTGTGGCTACGTAATAGGTAAAAAACGATTATACATCTGTTTCATGTTTGGGAATAGCCAGTAATCCTCTACATCTTAAATTAATATTATGTACAGCTGTACGATTGATATGTGATTTTATTATCATATAAAGGTACGGAGGTGATTCGTATTGGACGACTTTATGGAACAATGTAAACAAATCACTTTTTTAAATAAAAGTTCCACATTTGTAAACGTATACTGACAACTAATCGATACCAACCAATAAGTTAGAATTCGTGTGTTGAATATAGATTTAGGTATAAATAAATATATAGGACGCAGATTAGATGCACGCAATTGATGACGTCAAAATTGTATAGCATCCGAGTATAACGAACAATTTCCAACAAAATAATAAAAGGAAGCTCTAAAAAATCTGTTCAGTAATGAACACACGATCTTTTGACGTCATAAAGTTATATTCCCACAAAGTTTAGCTCTAATTACCAGTACAATTAAATTTTTTACAAAAAAAGGATTTTAGATTACACATCAAATTATAATGAAACCATTTACAAAAGTGGATGTACATAATTCGAGTGGATTATTTCATACAATTTAAAACTCTTGCATGCCTAAGAGCGCTCACTATAGTAAAAATGTAAATACATAATATGTAACCTTCTTTTAAAATAAAGTTTGTTTAGAGGTGTTATTGTTTACTACCAAATTTAAAATTTTGCTTTCATTTTCTGTGATTTAATTAAAGAACTTAACGAATTTTGGCAGTGAGCGTTCGACATTAACTGGTAACTGCATGTATAAAATATGTTATAAAACATATTGAAAATGTGTTTCCGATATGGTTGTTCTTGAACAAAATTAAGAAAGTAATTATATAGCTCAAACTGAACTTACACCATCAAATTTATCAAGTAAAAATTTAATGTTTGTTGAAATAAGATATACACCCACGGACAAAATTAACAGAATTTTCATTATTTTATGAACAGAGAAGTTAATTTAGTTTTTCTACACTTATATACATAACACACGAATAACGACACTCTCTACTATAGTTGTAAATTCTCCTTTACGTAATACGATTACGTAATGAAAATTAGAAGTGTTACGTAATATGTATATACAGGGTGGTCCATTAGTGTGTGGAAGTGCAATAACTTACTTAGGATCAAAAATACAAACAAATGTTTTAAAGAAAAGTTGTTATGTTTGCGCAGATACACATTTCTAAAATATTTTGAGATATACAGGGTGTTCAGTCTAAGCTAGTCAACACGAAGTATCCTTTTTTCAATAGGACACCCTGTATATTTGTTTACCATCGAATTCAGCGTAAAATTCTGCATCTAGCTCTATCTTTTCTTTTCCCGTAAATTGCCAAGTTGCCAAGATGGAGTGAAAAATTTGAAGATTTGACTAAAATTGGTGCACTATAAATGCTGCCAAATAAACGTTATCAGTGATAAGCAACTAAACTTATTTGGTAGGTACGAAGGTAAAGGATGGCTGAAATTTCTGAACATAGTAGAAGTTTCGTTTGGGGTTCGGGGTGTTTTTTCGGTAAGCATTAATTCAGGAGATTTCAATTAGCAAAAACTTCATTTTTTTTTAAATGGAACACCCAGTATATTATTTTACCATCTTGTAAAACTATTTTATCCCTTCGAATTATGTCTGTATAATTTACTCTTTAAAATTGACTGTTTTTAAGAAAATTGCATTTTTAGTTTATGATTTAAAAATATTCATGTTTTTAACAATCAAGGTCTGAATGTGACGTTTAGAATACTTCTACTTTCTATAATTTTTTGTGACAAAATCAAACCAGTAATTTTCTACTTTTGAAAACTATCATAAAATAAATAGGGTATCTACAAAACTTAATCAAGCAAAAATAACCTTACCAACAAATGAAATGAAAATATCCATAGGTTTAACAAGTAACCTGTGAATTTGACGTTTGCGCAAGTCAGAGTGATTAGTTATTATCTAGACGTGTTGTAAATGTGTAGCTATTAAGAACGAGAAAGCAATTAAAATCATGAATTTTCCGATAGAAGAATTGACAGGTATGATTTTTGTATTGGGTGCCAGTGCTAAAAACTGTTTACTCGCACAAAGGATTTATTAACAGAAATGTCCAGATAGAAGACGGCCAAGAAAAGAGACATTGGAAAATGTGCTTCAACGATTTACCAGAACTGGCAGTGTAACTTACGAAAAAAGCGAAAGGTTGAATACTGCAATAACAGAGGACAACGAGATGACCGTAATGTTAAAAGTTACGTAATATCCTCATATCTCGACACGGGAAATAACAAAACAAACCGACATAACTCATACTGTCGTCCAAAAAATTCTGTCTAAGGACAAAATGCATCCTTACCATATACCATATGCAGGAACTATTGAATGATGATTATGAAAAGCGGTTAATCTTCTGTGAGTGGGCTCAACAACAAATTGAGCAAAACAGAAATTTTTTCAATTTTGTATTATTAGCCGATGAGTAACTTTTCATGAAAATGGGTTTGTTAATAGACACAATTTCCATTATTATGCAACAGATCAACCGCATTGTATACGGACTATCAGTCAAACAAGGTAGTCATTAAATGTATGGGGTGGAATAATTGAGAATCATGTCATAGGCCCATATTTCTTTGACGGAACTGTTAATGGTCAAGTTTATTTAAATTTCTTACAAAACGAATTACAACGACTTCAGCAATTACCTGCTCATGTTAGGCGGCGAATGTGGTACCTACATGACGAGGCACCAGTTCACCATACCCAACTGATCAATACACATTTAAATAATGAATTTCCCGGACGATGGATAGGTAGAGGAGGACCCCATAAATGGTCACCTCGTTCAATAGCCCTTACAAAAATGATTTTTTTTTTGTGGGGTTATGTCAAAGAACAAGTATACAAAACACCCGAGACTACTAAGGTAGACATGAAGAATAGAATTTGAGGGGTTTCCCGAACTGCTGATGTCGATATGTTACATCGTGCTAGTAGAGCTTTTGAAGATCGCATACATTATTGTATGGAAGTAAATGGTGGTCATTTTGAACATTTAATAAAATAGTTATCTAACGTTTTTAGTTCTTATTTGTTGTTAGTTATTTTTGTTTAAGTTTTGTAGATACCCTATTTATTTTATTACATTTTTTAAAGGTAGAAAATTACTGGTTTGATTTTGTCACAAAAAATTATAGAAAGTAGAAGTATTCAAAACGTCGCATTCAGAGCTTGCTTGTTAAAAACACGAATATTTTTAAATCATAAACTAAAAGTGCAATTTTCTTAAAAACAATCAATTTTAGAGAGTACATTATACAGATATAATTCGAAGGGATAAAATAGTTTTACAAGATGGTAAAATAATATACTGGGTGTTCCATTAAAAAAAATGAAGTTTTTGCTAATTGAAATCTCCTGAATTAATGCTTATCCAAAAAACACCCCGAACCCAAATCGAAACTTCTATGTTCAGACATTTTAGCCATCCTTTACCTTCGTACCTACCAAATAAGTTTAGTTACTTATCACTGATTACGTTTATTTGGCAGAATTTATAGTGCACCAATTTTTGTCAAATCTTCATATTTTTCGCTCCAGCTTGGCAACGTCGCAATTTATGGGAAAATAAAAGATAGGGCTAGATGCAGAATTTTACGCTGAATTCGATGGTAAACAAATATACAGGGTGTCCTATTAAAAAAAGTAAACTTCATGTTTTCTCGCTTAGGCTGAACATCCTGTATATCTCAAAATATTTTAGAAATGTGTGTCTGCGCAAACATGACAACTGTTATTTAAAACATTTGTTTGTATTTTTGATTCTAAGTAAGTTATTGCACTTCCACAAACTAATGGCCACCTTATATATATATATATATATATATATATATATATATATATATATATATATATATATATATATATATATATACGCATATACAGGGTGCCGGATATTCGACAGACAACGCTTGACAGGTGATAGACTTCGCATTTTCATAAAAATTGAGATAGAAACATGCAGCCTTAAAGTGCTCAATTTTCAAGATGTAGAGTGTACTTTTATTTTCAATTTTGTCAATTATTCCTCAATAAAACGACACAACGATCCGAAATTACGTATCGGAGGGTTTTTAAGGCGAGAAATACAAATTCATTCACGGTCTTGATATCACTTGTAGGGGGCGCCACCTACAGCACATCGGATTTATTTAAATTATCAAAGCTTTTTTTCAGTTCTGTGCATCGATGTGAATATTAAAAAATCGATTCTCCAACCTTTTTTACGTAAAAAAGATGTTCAAGTCCCTAGAGGTAACCGTTTTTGAGATAACCTTCATTGAAATTTCCAATGCAACAGAATTAATTGTAAAAATTTGAAGGAAAGAATTATCGGTATTCCCGCACGAATAAATCAGGATCAAAAGATAAATCTTTTGCATACCTAATTATCAAAATCTTAGGTGTTAAAAGTTTAAAAGTAATTAGTAAATGCTTATCAAAATTGTTTCAAAACTGATAAGCGAACTACTTTTTCCTTGAAGGCGTCATAATTTTAGCCAAAAACTCTTATTAATTATTAATCTTTATAAATAACTTGTTATACGTTTAATTACTTATTTGCAGTTCTTCAAAAAAAAAAAGAAAACCATGCATTCATACAAACTTCGACAGTTTTCGAATTATTTGACCTTTGTCTCTCAAATATAAAAGAGAAATTTATTATATTTAATAATGCATTATAAGCTTTCCGTTGCAGTTGAAGGCATGTTTATTTCATACGTAAAGGAATCAGTTATTAGATAATAACTTTGGAAATGATTTAATCTAGCAGTATGTTGCATCAATGTTTATGTGTAAAGTTTAAACCAGATATTGAACAATATAATACAAGCTTATGGCTTTAGTTATTTTGTAAATAAGTATCTACCTACTTTTGGTGCATTAATTACTTATAATGTTATTCATTATACATTGGTTCTGTAAATTTTTCGTTATAATAATTGAAATAAAACTAACATTAAATATCTTAATAATTTCATAAATGAGGTGGTAACGATATTCAGTATTTATTATAGAAGACATTGAACTTATTTTTAATTGTAATATAACGAGATAATCATTACATTTAGGTTATTTTAACTTGTGGTATTACTTGCACCACCATTTTAATCGATGCAAGTGGTAATCTGCTGACCTAAATAGCGCAAAGTCATAAAATGTAGCAGAAAGTTGGATTGACAATTCTGTGTTAAGAAAAGCCTCAACTACCACTACAATTTAGTGCATAAAATATATTGAAAGCAGTGTGTCAACATTAAAACCCATATATGTATCTAAGCTACTATTACTTTAGAGCAATAACTTCTGTTAATAAAATAAAATTTCATTCCATCGTTAGCCATACAAAAGTTCGGTTAATTTGTTTAATTGCAACTAATAAAACCAGTGGCGTCAACTAATTCTTTTTCTTTTAGTTATTCTTTTAGATATTGCAAATAATACCGATGAACAGTCGAAATCGTGATATATTTAAAAATCATGCGTTACGTTATTAGATCATTTTTATATAAAGATGAAACAATTACGGACAGAATTCATATTTGTGGTATTGCGTGTTTTCCCTAAGGATTTGGAGAGATTGGTTACACACAAATGCTGCTGTTTCATTTCAAAAATAGTTTCTCTTTAAATTCCTATGTATGTGTGAAACTTAATGCCGATGCTATGATAAAATTGATTCGAACGTGTTGAGACGATCATAATTTACAACACTGCACCTTCACACCGTGGTTGTACAGCTCTCAAGAGTACGAGCAACTGTTGAGGGCAATAACGATCAATGACTTCTACATTTTCAACTATAGTGAATTTCACAAAGTATCAATGAAATTCAATACATTAATAATGGCAGATTTAGGTAATAACTTTGTATTTCCACGAGAAATGCACAGAAAAATGGGCGGCATGCAACACAGTTTCAATAGCCTTAAATTGCAAGATTTAACAAACAGCGATACTGAACATTGCGTTAAACGCTCTTTAAATTGTGAGTTATTGCATATTCCTTTTAACGTTTCATGGAAACGTATTAAACATTGACAGTTACCACGATGTAGATAATCAAGAAGTTGAATACCATTACTCAAGAAATCATACAACTAATACCGCGCCTAATAGTTTTGAGATCGATATTGTAACTGCTTGTGGGGAGGATTTAAACTACAACAATGCGGTCAGGTCTTTCGATGAGCTAGTGAAAAATGGTATAGACGAATTATTAGTTCAAGATTCAATTTCTGTGGAGCAGAATCGCCAGGAAAATGCACAACCTGATGATGTCCCTCATGACATATTGAAAGGTTTTGGAGATACGTTAAAATTAAAGGATTGTGGAGAACGTGAAAAGAAAGGAAAACCATCTTTATAAATGCCAAAATATGTGAGAAAGAACTGACTCTCAGGGAATCATATTTGTGTTGGCTTCTGAATAATCGGTCATAGAAAATTAGTTCTGATCGTTTACTAGGATTTAGAAATTCTCAAGGTTCTTCAATATGCTGCAGTTCTAATCAAAATCGTAATGATATTGTGATAGCAAAAGAGAAATAATATACCGTGTACTATTATGAAAATCAGTATATTGGACGTGTACTAGAAAAACTATCCCCAAAAATGTACGTTTTAAAGTTTGTTAAGGAATCGTTAGATACATACTGTTGGCCAAAAAAGGACGATTTAAAAATATCGACGCAAAATATCCATTTTTTGGTCCCATCGCCATGTACGGCACTCATTCTATGACAATAAGAGAATTTGATAAACAGCAAATAATGGTTAAGTAGAAGTCTTTGAAACGCAAAGAATATCGTATTAGTCGGATTCATGACTTGTGTTTAAAAAAACTTGACCCATTGCCATTTAAGTAAACATTATTTGTACTAAAATGATGATAAACGACTTTAAAAAATAATGGAAATATACGTACCTATTTGAACATAAAAACACAGAGATTCACATTCATTCGAATTTCTATCCTATATTCTATCAAACGTGTAATGGTAAGCTTTCAAAACTGAAAGTTCAGAAAAAAAAAACGCACATAAGGAAATGTGGAAATAAGGTGGAAATATGTGGAACTAAAATGGAAATATGTGAAATAAAGTGGAAGTATGTGGAAATAAAGCGGAATAAGTGGAAATATTAACCCAGATTAGGACACCGTTCTTGTAAAAGACAGAAAACGCGAAGATTTAAGGTCATAGATGGCACCATCAGACTATGGTCAGACAATACAGTTTTCTAATGTTGTACGTGTGATTTGTGCGATAGTGGTTGACATTACAGCTAAAAACGTTATTATTCCGTAAAATAAAATTGTATCATCTAACACAGACACCTACAGCTGAGTTAAAATCAAAATCTTTCAGGTATTTTTAAAAATTATTCTAGAAAATACGAAAAAAGTGTGTAAAAATGGTATGTAAATATAAGTTGGGATAGAACAATTCACATCAAACAAACTTTGGCGGTGAAAAGTGGGGTGTTCCTTAAAAAGAATAGTGGCAAAATCAACTACCAATTATTTTATTTTTTCAGTTATTGGAAAAGACCCTATTAGAAGAAATTGAGAATTTAGCTTCGGATAATGAATTACCTAACGAATTAATTGTATTTCCGCTCCAAAACGCGAATAACTAAAATACAGACGAGGACTCTGGGGATAAAGAAAATATTTCGATAAATAATCTTCCAAGAAGTCAACTACGTACTGAAGTTGAAATTTCTAGTAGGGCTGATACTAAAACAGATATTCGGGAAGCAGAAGAATCCGATAGTGAAGACGATTTGCCATTGTCTACTTTTGCTCAGAGTTAACCAAGTTGTAAAGAAAAATCGCGTTTATAAATGGAATAAAACCGACATGGATTCAGAATTGTCAACCTGCACATGGGCTAAAACAATTATCTAGTCCGGTTGAAAATTTTATTTTGTTTTTATGATGGTGTTATTAACATGTTGGTGATTTTTTCAAATATGTAAGGTAATTCACACAGTCGTAATGGCGACATTACTGACAACGAATTTCGGAGTTTTGCTACTTAGTGGCCACTCGTGCCTTCCAAAGAGGTCGATGTATTGGGAAAATTCAAAGGACACGAATAATATTCTCGTTTGTAAAGCGATATCTATAAACCGATTCAATTTCATTATGCAGAATATTCATTGTTGCGACAATAATAATTTAGTCGCAAATGATACATTTGCAGATCTTCGACTTCTGTTTGTTGTTCTAAACAAAACATTTATAGATATGAGGAACCACACAGCGTTGATGTATCAATGGTTCCGTACTTCGGGCATCACGGTTATAAAAGGTAAGCCGATAAGGTGGGGCTATAAATTATGCGTAGGGACCACTGTACCTGGATACAATGAATGGTTTGAAGAGTACCAGGGCTCAACAATTACTCTATTGAATAAATATAAAATTTAGGTCTAGGACCTAGTGTTGTTTTATAATTTGGTGAAGTTCTTAGAAATAGGTATTCTGATGTCGTTTTTCATTTATATTTCAGAATTCTGGGGGTAAAAGGAACTGGTATCATAAGAGAAAATCGTGTCGGTAAAGACTGTCTTTCCGCTAATTTGCTATTGCGTAGAGAAGGCCCTACAAAATTCATGGCAGCTGTACAGGGTGGTTCATTTTCGATGATTTCTAATGGGAAGTACAGATAGACAAAAAGTAATATGGGGTCCTTGTGCTCGATTTTGGTGTTAATTAAGATCCAATAGCTATAATCAAGATGTCTTGGACCGTTATTGCGCAATTAGCCAAAATTGAAAAAATTTCTAAATGTATCGACAAACTGTATGAACATTCTTAAGGCACGTTTTTAAGTAAAATCCGTTAGTGCATTCACATTTTTAATACCTCCTTAATTAAAAAAGATATGACATACAGTTGTATTTTTTATATGGCCACCATAGTTGGCTGTGACATTTTTGAATAACATTTTTTTTGCGCTTTTTAAAAATATATAATGCTAAGTTTTTCTTATTTACGTTTTATATTAAGAATACACAGTAGGCATAGAAGGCTTGAGAGTTGTTTAAGTAAAAATAAATGATACCTATATGTCAAACAATAAATTAAAAATTAGAAGTTTGCAACAAAGTGATCTTGGAATTTAGTTATTAACATGTCTAATTACAATTACACAAATTCAGAAAAATTTTGCATGTTAAAGTGTTTTATATTATCCGAAGCTGATAATGTGGCCTGAAAGGCAGCAGCCGCATAAAAATATTTTGGAAAGGTATAGTTAATAGAAATTAAAATTTTTGCTAGCTCAAAACAATATCTTAATTATGTAATTAAAAATTATTATTAATTTTATTAAATACATAAATAAAAAGTTTACCTCGAGTAGGATTTGAACCTACGACCTGTACTTTGCTAGAGTACCGCGCTACCAACTGCGCCACCAAGGTTCAAGCCCCAATCGATGTAAATTTTGTCTTTATGTATGTAGAACTGATGTAAATTCTAAATATAAATTCGTTCATAACAAAAACTTATAATAATATCTTAATTAATTTTAGGTTACAGAAAGATTTAATTGAATTCGGTTTTTTTACAAATCCCACGCCAAAAACTTACTTTAAACGAAATTCTGAATACAATTCAATGGTCGTCTTAGGACAAGTCGAAGCAGAGCCAACAACTTCATCTAGACAAATGGTTAATCTAGGCGTGTCTCGAAGCAAAGCCCTTCGAATTTTAAAGAAACACAAATACCATTGCTATCGATTTCGGAAAGAACATTTTTTGAATATAGACGACAGAAGGCAGCGTACTGAGTTTTGTAACTGGTATATAAGTCAATGCCAAAATACACCTATTGCATGGTCAGACGAGGCGCATATCAGTAGTGATGGTATTTTTAATAATCACAATTCACCTTACTGGGCAGATACTAACGCTCATGTCAATGTTGTCCGCAGGAACCAAGGGAAATTTGGAATAAATGTGTTGTGCTGCATTAAAAACGGTCGTTTTTATTATCACATGTATGAAGGAACATTAAACTCGATATTCTACGAATTCATCTGGAGGGATTTCTAGAGAGTCTTTATTTAGCACAATATTGCAATGTCATATTTCAGCAAGACGAAGCTGTCGCACATAATTCCCGTGTAGTTAGTGACTACTTAAATTTACGTTTTCCTAATAGCTGGATGGGAACGACAGCACCAATTTTGTGGCCTGCTCGTTCACCCGATCTTTCGCCTCTAGACTTCTATTTATGGGGTTTTTTGAAAAACATTATATACAAAAGAACTAATAATACTGTGAATGAGTTAAAAGAAAATGTTCGTGTGGCTTTTACACAATTAACACCATTATCTATATATAACTTTATAAATTCAATTAGAAGACGATGCGAGGTCTGCATCCAAAAATAGGGCGCACAGTTTGAAAAATATTTGTAGTTTTAGTGTTTTTATATTGATATTTTGTGTTCATATTTTGTTCGTTTATAGAATTAGATGTTTACATACGTATAAAAATTGATTTGTTGTTAGCTTTTCATAATTTTTGATGATGTTATATGGTTATATTCGTTTCATTTCAATTTGCATTTAAGGTTTTTTGATAATTGTATATTCAATCTTTAGATTTTAAAATTTGTTACCATTCCACAAGAACAACATTACAATTACACTTATTTGAATTACAAAATGTCTCTAAAATATTTTACTGGAAGTGAAATTTCTTTTTTATATAGAATATTTTCATTCAATTTCATATCTGATTTTCTAAACCAACTGTTATCCTTAATAAATATACCAACTAAGAAAAACTTAAAAAAATCAATTAATTATTAAAATAGCATAGATGTGTTATATATTTTTAAAAAGCACAAAAAAAAATGTCATAGCCAACTATGGTTTCCATATAAAACATACAACTTTATGTTATATGTTTTTAAATTAAGGAGGTATTAAAAATGTGATTACACTAACGGATTCTACTTAAAAAGTGCCTTAATAATGTTTTTACAGTTTGTCGATACATTTAGAAATAAAAAAGTTATTCAAATTTTTCACCACCAGAATCGAGCACAAGGATCCTATATTACTTTTTGTGTAGGTATCTGTAATAGAAAGGGTACTTCCCATAAGAAAACATCGAAAATGAACCACCCTGTACAGAAGAGGTTGCAAAAAAGATTACTTACAATTTAGGCAATCAGTAGCTACATCCATTTTGGAAGCTTATAAAAAAAACATCAAAAAGAGGTCCTAGTCGTCAATCCGCGATTCTGCATGAAACTTCCAGATACGATAGACTAGTCGTGTACCAAGACAAGCAGACACGATGCAATATCTGTCATAAAAATCTTCATCCGAAATACGCCATTACGATACATCCAAAACATTGTTTTATTAAATATCATACTGTATAAAAAATATGAACAAAAATATGACTTTTTGTAGCCATATTTCATGCAAACTGTTCAATAAAATTATTATAAGCAAATAGTAGTGTATTTTAAAACCGTTCTTTTAAAAGACACTATTTTTCTTCAAAACCTTCAAGTCTAGACAACGCAAAGTGCAAAAAATTGCGTTCTTTGTTTGTAATCAAGAAATAGTCGAATAATTAAGAAAAAATAGTTTTCGGCATTATCTGGGTTAAGCATATTGGAAATAGGTACACAAATTATTAGCGTGATTTACCCCTCAGCTTACCTCAAATATGTAGCAACTAACAAGTAGCATCGTTTACAACAAAATTCTATGATACTCGTACTTGTTTTCAATATTTAATATCAGCATTACACTTTATTTATATTAGTTTATTAAGCATTGACATTGTAAATTCATGTAAGAAAATTGTTACTTTAATTATATACACATTTCAGATATGAATAGGTAATGTTACATTTATCACAAACAAATAACTTCGTTAGTTTACATACCAACATAAAAAACACGCGTTTGAGTGTCATAAAGTACGAATTATAAACGCAAAATAGAGAAAAAGTATTTGGACAAGTGTGATAGTTTAGTTTAATTACTTAAAAATGCATGTCTAGCATGCATTTCATAAAATAGGAATATACACAACTAGAATAAATTTTTCAACTGGTAAAAAATTGATTTTATTTTGAAAATTGCCCTATATCGTAAATTTTGAGTGCATATTTGACCATTTTTAACAACATTGATTCAGGCATATTTCAGTTGTTTACAAATCCTAGCCATTCTGACTTGTATTTCGACCTCCTACATAAAAAGAGTTTACTTGATAGATTTGTTTTATGTTTATTATACTATCATATTTATGTGATATTTATTTACCTAGTAAATTTTGTGTTCGTTTAATAGTTTATTACTTGGTTATTAATTCGAAATGATTACTTAAAAGCTTCTATCTAAGGTAAGTTAAATAAGTGTTGTAACCAATTTGTTGGAAAAGTAACTGTTTCTAATTTTTTTTTCTAGTTTAAGCTCTAAATATTTTTAATTATTACCCAACTTGTTTTAATGAAACTACTTTATAGTTTGCTCGCAACCTCAGGAATAATAAAAAATTTACACTTTTTTTTATGAATTTTCACGATTGAATTATTTTTGAAGCGAATTAATATGGATTTATATATAGATGGCTAAAGAGGAAAAAAGAAACTTTCCGGATATGAAAACTTATTAAACAAACGAAAACGAGAAGAAAAAGAAGAAAAAGAAAAAGAAAAAACAAAAAAATAACGTTTTTTCAAAAGCCAGCCATTTCTCAAGAAAATAAAGACCTTCTGTCTACATCAACGGCGGAATTAGAAACTGAACCAAGTAGCAGCCAAATGGTGCCAGATTTCTGGATTCCTATAGTATGCTCAACTACTGATAAAAAAACTACTGGAGAAGGAATTTGAAGGCAGTGTCAATATTCAGCTACAATCAACTTCTGGCAAAGATTGTAAACTTGATGACCGTGAAGAGACATTTTTGCCACTTTCTGATGATCCAGGGTTATGGTCAAAAGTTTTATTTCCCCATCATGTTCAATTATTAGTAGATAATGGACCAGGTCATTATCAGATTAAGGACAAATCAGGACGTAAGTTTTCAGACACGTATATTACTAGAATTTTACATAATAATGAAAGAGTTAAACGAAAATGGTTGTTATATTCTAAAGAAAAAACATCTGTATATTGTTTTTATTGCAAAATTTTTACTGTTGTAGTAACGATAACGAGTTTAATGATTGCCATCATTAAAGTGAACATTTAAGTTACCACGAAACAAGTAAGTTACATTTCCAGAATTTGAAGCAAACCGAATGAAAAATAATAAAACTATAGATTCTGAAGCACAAAAGATATTCAATAAAGAAACAAAATATTGGCATGCCGTTATTGAGCATTTTGTTATACGGTTCAATTTTTTGCAGAATAGAACTTAGTCTTTCGAGGTACTACTAATAAATTATAAGAAAAAAATAATGGCAACTTTTTGAAATGTATCAAATTGATCGCAAAATTCGATTCTGAACATGTCAACAGGTATCAAATGAAAGCGCACAAAAATATGCCTCATTATCTTGGGGACAAAATCCAAAACGAAGTTATAACTTTATTAGGAAGTAACGTTAGTTTTAAAATTTTAAACATGGCGAAAAAGCTAAATATTTTTCTATCATCCTCAACTGTACCCCGATGTCAGCCACCAAGAACAGATTTCAGTATGTATCAGATTCGTCAATTTAAACGATTCCTAACTTTTTTAACAAATTATTTGTTATCGGCGTTAGAAAATTATGGATTAGATATTTTTAATTTACGTGGTCAAAGCTACGACAACGGGGCAAACATGAAGGGTAAGCATAATGGTTTACAAAAAAATTTAAATATCAATCCAAGAGCATTCTTTGTACCCTGTTGTAACCATAGTTTGAACCTTGTCGTTAACGATGGCGCAAAGTCAAATATATTATTTGTAATTTTTTTTTCTATTAGTAGTTTAAGAACGTTATAACTTTTTCTCTGCTTCAACCCATCGATGGGCGATTTTGGGCGAAATATACGATGCTCTTATTGAAATTACTCACTTCTGCGCAAAATTTTGATAATGCAATGTAGCTATGGCACTTGCTAAAAGTTACAAAGTTTGAATTTGTACGCATGATTATTTTATGATTTAATATATTAAGCGAAGTTAATAGTGTCCATAATTTTAAAAAAATATTGTGCAACCGTGTGCTGGTTTAAGTAAATTAATTGATTTTTTAAAAAACTCTCGTTCAGCTAACAGTTTTAATGATTTATTAGAAAGAAGAAGCTAGGAAAGTCGCGATTTCATTAGATATCGATCCAAAATTTAAAGATGAAGGCGTTTTAAGACCTCGAAAAGTTACAAAACAATTTAGTTACGAAGGTTGCGATGAACCAATACAAAATGATGAATTAAAATTTAAAGTACATTGTTTTTTTAATTTGATAGATATTACTACAACATCTTGTAACGATAGATTCGAACTGCTTTAGGAATTTAACAGTTACTCTGAATCGGAATAGCTAGAGTTTTGTACAAAACTTGAGGGTATAATTAAGTGATAAAAATCGAAATGAATTTGATATAAATGGGATAGAACTTATGCAAGAATTGCAGTTTTTGGAGAATTTTGAGAAAAGCGTCACTTATTCGTCAATTACTACCTTAAATTACATTGTAACCAATAATTTAAATTATTCTTACCCAAACATTTTTGTGGCATAACGAATTTTATTGACAATGCCAGTTTCCATAGCCACAGCGGAAAGATCGTTTTCCAAATTAAAAATCATTAAAAACTATATACGTTCTACTATGATACAAAAACGATTGGAAAATCATTTCAATTGAGTCTACTTTAATTCAAGAGTTATGGAAACAATACAACAATTTTCAAAAAATAATGCGCGTCAAGTTCCAGTTCTGTTAATATATGTTCAACGTTCCAATAATTTTGTTTAAATTTTTTGCATTTATGAATAAAATTTTTAAAATTACTGTATACTGTTATTTTAAAAATAATTTTATCCATTATCTAACAGCCCATATTAATTCATTTCTTTTAACAACTTTGATCGTTTCGGTAAGTACATATTCGTATGATTTTAACTTGAAAAATTCTAAACTGAATGTGTGCAAGATAGAAGTTAAAACAAAAACAAATTTACTATTTTATAACAGGTTTGTTAATATTTTTATAACAATGTATAGAGGCGCACTTTTTGTTTCTGCACGACGGCGCTCGACCAAGTTGGCGCGCTACTGAACATTATCCTGCGAAAAATAGTAAACGTAGCATTCATTCAAACTACAATCGTTACATGTAACTACCACGAATGTAAATAAATGTAAAAAAAAATTATTTTCATTTGAGAGGATTAAATCTAATCAATGCAAATTCTACCTCAAATTCTGTTTTGAAACACGTTAACATACAGTCGCATTGTGTGCAAAAAAGATTAACCAATACAAATTGCGCCGTAATCCAATGTTTGAATTATACAATAACAGTAAAGATTAATTGAATAATGTAAATACAATACACCAATTTCTCACAAATTGGCAGAGAAAGCTTTAATATTTCCTTTTCAGTAATTATGTATTTTACTAATAAATTTTCAAACGTTTAAGCATGTTCTCGTACAAAGCGCAAGAGCCAATAATTATATTTCTGAACACGTTTCAAGGGCCAGCAATCATGTAAAAAATCCTAAACTAGATTATACATAAAAATAATTTTTAAATTATCTGATAAACGTCAAGTTACCAGCTGAATAAAACACATTTAGGTATTTGAAACGTAACCCATAAATAAGTTAGTAACCTAAAAATCAATTTCATTTCAAATTAGTCTGTTAAATACACCTTCGTGGCAGATATTACAAATGATTTTACATGTTTTTATTTATATATGGTAGATAACTACAAAAAATAACCCCACGTAAAAAACGGTTATTTTCGGTAAATGCAGGAAATTGACATAAAATAATTCGCTTCGCTAACTTTCTCACGAGACTTAAAACAGTCACCGTGTTTGCATGCCATTAGTAAACGTAATTACAAGTTTTAACTTAAACTGTAAGTTGGTTTTGAAAAAAAGAATTTTTTAATTCAAAACAAAAGAGTTCTACGATAATACCTATTGAAACTATTTACTACAACGCATCCTTTAAGTAATAAAAACAAAAAACTGGTTAAGTAGTAGAACAGGCAAAACGTGACTGGTTTAAAAAATGCAAGATAATAAATTATCTGGATAAGAAACTAGTTATTTCATTTGAAGCCGGCCACCATCTTTTCAATGTGATTTTACCTATATTAATCTAACTAATAATAAATAGATACGTACGTCTAATACCCCAGTCCAACATTATATCTTAATAACATTCCTTTACAATCACATTTTGCTTAAGAATCAAGCGAAACAAAGCACTTTACAACCGACAAACCAGTATATGATGCTTAGATAAGATTTGAATAAAAAATTGGTCCCATGTTACGAAAATTCTTGTTTCAAAATTATTGTTCTTCATTTTTAATGTCGAAATAATAAGAAATATAATATACTGGTGAACAAAGACACCACCCTCGCAAAGACTGTATAACCGCGGAGTGACGTTCACATCGCGATCGTGTTGTTTGGTCCGTGAAGCATGCGCTACAATCGTTAAAACTTTAATCCGTCCTCTTCATCTTAAGACCGAAACACTACACGATTAAATTGGTACAAAATTATTAATTAGTTCTTAACACGAAATATTGAGGGAAATTAATAGGTGTAATTTAACGTAGACGTATGTATCTAAGCCGCAGGGTACACGTTTATTGAAAAATGGGTTCATTAATTGGTTCATTCATTATTTAAAAGTCAGTTTTATATTTAAACTAAAAAAATTACACCTATAAAAAATGTGATACATAATTAATAAAATCAACCCAAATTAACATGCAACCATTTGGCTAACTAAAATGTACATTGTGGCGACATCTGAGCGTACGAAACTGAAAAGATAAACACCTATCAAATGGTAAAAGAGATCGCTAAAACCATTACAGTAAACTTGAATGTTCCCTGTTTTATTTTATATTACAAAGTTTTCGTTATTTTACAAAATTAATATGTGCGTTTTGTTTTAGTTATATTCAACTCGTATCAAGTTTCGACAGATTTTAGACATAAAAGAATATCGACTTACTTGTATTTGGAGATGTCATTAAAATTGATAAAGGACACTCATCGTCTTCTAACACATACTCCGTATCTGGTGAACCAGACAAAGATGTAACTTGAACTAAACACCACTGTGAAGGATCTGCTTTATGTAGTCCATATTTATCCAACATTTCACGAACAACAGCACCAGCAGTATCTCTTATTGATAAAAGAAGTGTTTTATAAGGAACATCTCTACATAAAGCTTCACCATAAATTTTTAACGTTCCTCCTGTAACAAATATTGAATAAAATAGTTAATACATTGAAGGTATATGTATAAAACTGTGTTATACATTATTCAAAACCCTTCAATTAGCGATATTCTCCAGTTAATCAAACTTATCCGTACAACTGCTATCTACTCACTGTTGGAAATATTTGAAAAAGCCAGACATGTTTATCTTTGCACTTATGTCAAAAGCACAGACCGCTACAAACAATTTAACTTTATGGATAAAAAAGTCTAAAATTCACTCCTTAAATGATTAGTAGTATTATTTAAACTTTAAAATATGCCATGGCTAGATTGTTCATAGATAGGTACCTAATAGGACATTATGAAACTAGTTTCATAAGAGGCGTTCTTATCGCACTTAAAGACCAATAAAACTAGCCTTATTTTTACCCAAGCCGCGAATAAATTCCCTACAAGCTAATTTTTGCGCCATTGTATTTCTTGTGGGGTTTTATATAACTGACAAAAAATCCCAAAAAATCTGATAAGGAGCGCAACCTCAAACTCACCCCCATAAGAACATTTTTGAAGAATTTTGCAATTTTCTCAAAAACATTAAGTTTCTCAGAAAATTTACAAGATACATTTTTTGCATGGCACAAAATTAGCAATCAAACGGTATTCTCATTTTATTATTTGAAAAGTTTCAAAATTGATTCAGGTCTTCAAAATTTAGGCAATTTTGTAGGTATTTTATTTAAAAATCACCAATAAAACTTTTTTTTTTGTATTTCAGTGGAAAAATCAATAAAATACATTTTTTTATGTTATATATCATTTTTTTTGGCAGTTTACTTTTGTCTGTAATGAAATATTGAGACATTTATTTTAACGTAACAGCGAAATAACACATTCCTGCAATACGGTACGGGCGCGGAGGGGGTGCAACGCGACCAGAGCACGACAGCCGACCGCTTTTGATGCTGTGAATCTGTTCGTTCTTCACTGTTTAACAAGTTTTGGAAAGTGAGCGACGCGGTGTTACAGTGCATTTGAGAAAATTTTCGTTAACATTTCTGTGTGATTATAAAGCGTATACGTAAATAATTGCTTTAAAATTGCTTTGGTAGGTTCAATGTCGTTTTTTTTTTTGTTGCTGATGTTTTGTTTTATATGTCAAGCTCAGGACAAACAGTAAATGTATCTCGAAAAATATTAACCAGCTACAGTTGCACGTATCTTGTAGAAAAAAACCACACCCGTGAATCATCTATACGAGCTGCTGAACCTTATACCCCGTTTACATGAGCTCACTTGCACGGCAGTGAACAGGGAGTTGGACAGGGAAGTTGTCAGCGCGAGTATTTAAACACGTCGCTTGTGCTGCCATCGATCATGTCACTGCCGCTGCCGCACGCTCCTTTCAGTGGCGGTATTTTTAACGGAAGTCAAAGAACTGTCAGCACGAGCGACGCGACTGTCATGCTGCCCGCTGTCCTGTCTTTCAGTTGCTACTCGTGCACGAAGAGAAACTTATGTGTTTGGTTAATTATTCGCGTTAAAAACATTTTAACCATGATTGAGTGGAGCAATAACAAAGTGATAAAGTTTTTAGAACTGTATGCAACTGAGAGATTATTTGGGATTCGTCACACAAATATCACACGATGCGTGGAAAAGGATAAGCAAAAACCTACAACATTAATATAATTTTGGAAAACTCAACACACAGTGCTGACGCCGCGGCAATTTCTACGTCCTCCATTAATTGCTGGATAATAAATGCGGTGCGGAAGCTGTATGTAAACAGTCCCTTGCTTCAAAGGCTGCCGTGGAATTATTCAGGGCAGGACAGTGGCAGCGCGAGTAGCAGAGGCAGTGGCTGCATGTAATGCTCATATAAGCAAAGTATAAATGAAATTTCTGAGGGTAATCTAACAAGAATTAAGTCTGGGAACCAATTTGATCTTAAGAACCATTGCTTATTTTGTGGTAATACGTGTGGAACTATCAAAAGCCATATAAAAATGTGCGAATAGTGGCAATGATGACAGGTCCGACAAAACTTATACAAGAATAGTCTCCACAGGTGATCTTGAGGCTGCAGAAGCAAGGTACCATGTAATATGCCCCAGAGATTTTTTTGTGAGTTTTCGCAACAAAAAGCTGGACGCCAATGAAGTCAAGGAAGATGCCTTTAGAAAATTACGTGATTTTATAGAAAATTCTGAAGATTTTGTTCTCAGTTCTCTCTCCAATAGTTAAGAGGATAAAATGAAAGGCATTTCTGGAGAGATATGGTCTAGAAAATATTTAAAGAAAAGGCTCACTGAATATTGTGGAGACCGAATAGTTATTACTGAAACTGCAGGTAAGGTGTCAGTACTATGTTTTAAAGCGAATAGTCACCAAAGATTGTCAGAACAATGATACAACAACAGAAATAGTGACTTTGCTGCGGAACGTCGTAGAGTTGTCCAGACTGCGGCAAATATTATACGTGAAGACATGCAAAGTAAGTTGTATGATGTTCAAAAATATCCTACTACCGAAAGTATGACTGATAGTGGGGAGTTTCCAGAAACTTTATCTTTTTTTTGTAAAAATTTTATTCGGTAACACAATATACACATTTGACCCTAAATCGGTGGGTGTACAAAATGTTATTTTTTCTCGTGTAAGGAAACGTTCATATATATATTCCCAATTCTCTCTGGTGTAGCAGGTCATTTATATCATCGATTTGGTTCTAGATATCTCTTAGATCTGCTTTCAAATTTTGGCTTTTGCAAAACGTACACAGACGTGCTTAAATTTGAAATGTCTGAATCTAATACAATTTCTATTTCTGATACAGCTCTAGATGGCCACGGACCTTTTCATGCTATGGGCGGCGTACTATGCGTGTATACTCACAAAGCTGTTAATATTAGCGATAACAGTTTTAGACCAAAAAATATTATGATGTTCTTAAAAGGGGGATTTTGGCTGTAGGAAAGTAAATGACAAAAAAAACTTGCAGACTATGGGTTTAAAAAGACCAGATTAAGAGATTTTGAAGGAGTTACACAACCCCATATTCTAATTTTACAATACAATACTTTATGGCATATGGGCATTTTTTGAAGCTTCCTCTTTCGCATTATGGAGTGGTTTTATGACAACAATCAGAAAATGAATGTATAAAAACACTGTTTTACTCGTTCCATTTATAAATTTAGATCCTAACAGTCTTAGTACAATATACACAGCTATGATATTTACAATACACAAATGCAAGAAAATTGGTCATACTACTTGTATAACTTCTGATCAATCGTTATACTGAAAAGCATCAGAAATTGTCACATCAGCCCCTGCTGATAGTGATCTTTCCGAAATATTTCTCCGACTTGGAGGTTTTCATTGTTTAATGTAATTTTTTGGGTGCCTTGGGTACTTACGAGTGGAAGTGGTACAGGATACATACGAAAAATAGTGTAGGTGATATGCTTAATGGGACTCGGTACATCGGGAAAACTAGATAGGCTGACAAACATCCATAAATTGCAACAAACGTTGGAAAAATCAGTAATCAATCTAGCAAATTTTTATACAGCTGTATTATAAGGTTTTTCAAATATTTTGAATTTGAATAAAACTTTTCCATTTTATCATAATTAATTTCACAAATTCCTATATTAAAATAATGAGTGAAGATGAAACATAGCTTGCATTAAATGATCAAAACGAAAATAGTTTCACTATTTTCACATTGAATGCTACACATTAAGCAAAATATGAACATTTCTAGATTAATTAATTAAAAACACTTTCTAAAGGATAGGAATCCAAGAAATAAAAACTTCTATTAGGTTGTCCGGAATGAAATGTGTATTATAGCAAGTGTATTATATCATTCGAAAGCTTGATCTTCGCTGTTTTCAAATTACCCATTTATATGTTTAGATAATGGTTAGCACTGTTTTGAAATTTACTTATTTTTAGGATGAATAAACGCGATTTTCGTGCAACTTTATTGTATGTGTTCAAACTGGGGCACAACGCAGCTGAAGCAACCAGAAATATACAGCGCTTTCGGAGACCTGTCGCCTGATGAACGCACCGCGCAAAGATGGTTCAAAAAGTTCCGCTCAGGTGATCTGAACCTCGATGATGAAGAACGGGGTCGGCCGAGTATTGTCATCGGCGACGACGAATTGAAGGCCCAGATGAAAGCAAATCCGCGTACAACTGTTCGTGAGATCGCAGAAGAACTTGGCGCAAGCAAGACGACCATTTCCGACCATTTGAAACGAATTGGAAAGTCAAAAAATCTCGATAAATGGGTGCCGCACGAACTGAACGAAAAACAAAAAAAATAGTCATTATTAATATTTTTATTAAATACATAAATAAAAAGTTTACCTCGAGTAGGATTCGAACCTACGACCTGTACTTTGCTAGAGTACTGCGCTACCAACTGCGCCACCAAGGTTCAAGCCCCAATCGATGCAAATTTTGTCTTTATGTATGTAGAACTGATGTAAATTCTAAATATAATGAGATTACAGTCAAATTACTTGTATTAATGGAATGTGAGCCTGCAATATCGCAAGGATTCACATACCAAAGCAACTTGACTAATATTCGTTCATAACAAAAACTTATAATAAAAAAAATAGTCGTTTGAGATATCGTCTGCACTGCGGAACAAAAACGACCCTTTTCTCGACCGGATTGTGGCGTGCGATGAAAAGTGAATACCCTACGACAATCGGCGATGTTCGGTTCAGTGGTTGCACCGCGATCAACCTCCACAACACATTCCATAGCCAAATTTGTGTAAAAAAAAAGGTTATGGTGAATGTATGGTGGTCTGCAACCGGTCTCATCCATCACAGCTTCCTGAACCCCGGGTGAAACAATTACGGCAAAGAAGTATTGCCAACAAAACGACGAAATGCACCAGAAACTAAGACAACAACAACCGGCATTTGTCAATAGAAAAGGACAGATTCTTCTCCACGATAATGCTCGGTCGCACGTCGCACAAATGTCGCTCAAGAAGTTGAACGAACTGGGGTATGAGACTCTGCCTCATCCACCATACTCACCTGACCTCTCGACTACCACTTTTTCAAACATCTGGACAACTTCCTTCTGAAGAAGTGATTCAGAAACCACGATGATGCCAAAAACGGCTTCAACGCTTTCATCGCCTCCAAAATCCCGAATTTCTACGCTACCGGCATAAATAAACTTGTTTCTCGTTGGCAAAAATGTCTTGATTATAATGGTTCTTATTTTGATTAATAAACTTCTCTCTAAGCTGAGTTATGTTTATTTAAAATTAACGGTTTAAATCGGACATTTCATTCCGGACAACCTAATACATTTCGATTAATTTATTCACTGAAACACCCAACAAAACATATCTTGCCATAAAAACAACTAAAACATTCGCAAGTTACATACACACATACATACATATGATTACCGTTTTTTTTTTAAATAAATACATTTTTTAATGTGTTACAGTGTGTCCAGTATAAAATGTAAATGAGGATATCGGAAACCGTTGGAGATACAAAGTCTGTTAAATGGAAGAAAAGTTGCACATTTGTCTGCCCCAAAATAATCTAGGTTTATTTTATTTCAAATCGATACCTTTGCGAAGATGCAGGGTCAAAAGCAAAATGTGCATTTTAGAAAAAAAGTATAGGTACAGGATACAGCGATTTTAAAAATGGTAGAAAAAAAATTCTACGTCTACTACGTTGCGAATGGCCAATGTCAATTTTTCTTTTTCTTAGGGGGCCATATTAAATTTTTATATTTTAAAATTCTCCTTAGAAATGCTCTTCAACCATGTATAACATGATATAACAATGATCAGTCAAGCTAAATAATAAAAAATAACAAAATTAAGATTTTATGGTAGTAGACTTATTTTTATACAATTTTACTTTAAATTAGCAAAAACTAATTAAAGGATTGTATAAACCTTCAAACGCTCTTTATTAATACAACGAACATTGAAAGTGAACAAACTACAGCATTTTAGAATTAAAGTAAGTATAACCCACTGTTTTCTCGCACGCACAACGTATATCGTCTCAACACTGCTTCATAGGATTGTCGTATCATTTTCGGAATGAGACTGTAACAGCTTGTCGTAATTCATCTGCGGTTTCGTAAGACCTACAATATTGATTTTTAAGGTCCCCACAAAAAAACACAGGTTAGCTATCCACACAAAAATTCGTTATTCAAGAAGTTTGTGATAATTTCTCCATTATGTGGTAGAGCGCTGTCTTGTTGAAAAACATGTTTTGCAGGGTAGCTAGTGGAAGTTGCATAATTTCTTCTATGTTAATTTGTAAGAGGTTCGAGTATTTCGCGAAATTTAAATTTGCATTGACAAAATACGACTGTACCACCTGCGTACCCACAACACCTAATCAAACGTTAAATCCCTACCTAACTTGGTGCATAACTTGACGAACTAGCCGTAGATTTGCATCTGAACAAAAAATAGTATTCTCGCGATTAAATAGTCCACAGTTCGTAAAACGGCTCGCATAACACCAAAGGACTTTTAAGGAAAAAATGGTATCTCGTTATTTTTTTCGAATAAATCACTTACAAAATGCCATACTTCTAATCGTATCGCCATCTGGAGATCATGGTAGGCCCTGCCATGATAGGGCTGATACTTATGACGATGTAAAGTGCTACCCGCGGTTGGCCAAGCGACGCCTATTATTTGTTCAATATGACGTAAAAACGTACGAGGTGTCTGGACCACGCTTTGCATAACCAAATTTTTTTCTCATCTGAACCTTTGTTCCTCTTTACCTTTGCAAAAACTCACGTAAGCTACAAAATTGTCTTTCGGGCGCCTAAACATAACTCTGCCAGGTTGTCGTTTTTCTGGATATTTATTCATTCTTCTACTTTCGCGTCATTTATGCGGCAGAGAATTAAAACACTCCAACATATTACATTTGTCACTATGTGAAAATTTATTCATTTATAATAATAATAATGTTTATTACTCTACAGGTACAAGAACCCAATTACAGAGTAATCATTAAAGAAAATACATATCAGATACAAAATGAAATGAAAGTAACATTTTATAATAAAATTTTAAACTTAATTAGTTACATACTATTATTTACCTAATATCGAATATAATAGCCATCAATATTTTTTTGAACTGCATTTTATTTAGACCAAACAAATCTACCTCGCTAGGCAATTTATTATATAGGGTTACCATTTTAAAAACTGGAGAGTTCAGTAAACAGTTAGTGTTTGGCTTAGGAACTGAGAAATAACTTTTTATTCTGCTGTTGATTCGAGGTGTTTTTATTCCTATTTTTTGTAGTATATACGGGTTATCTAACTTACAATTTATTAACTGCACACGCTGGACATTGACAACAAATTCTTCTTTGACAGTTAGATAATTAGAAAGGAGACAGCAAAGCCAAGCCTACTATGAGATTGAACAAAATTGAACAAAAATATCAGTCTACTACCATGAAGTCTTAATCTTGTTATTTTTCATTATTTATTTTGACCGAACATACACATGTTATACATGTATTGAAGAGCATTTCTAAAGAGGATTTTAAAAATGTAAAAATTCAATATGGCACCCATAAGAAAAACAAAAGTTGATTTTGGCTATTCGCAACATAGTAGGTGTAGAAATTTTTTGATACCATTTTTAAAATCACCGCATCCTCTTACTTATAACTTGAAAATTTGATGACCTTAGCTTCCATAATAAAGAAAATATTGTGGTTTTCGAAAATGCGCATTTTTGCTTTTCACCCTGTATCTAAGTAACGATAGCGATTTGAAATCAAATAAACCTAGATTATTTTTACGCTACTTTTCTTCCTTTGTATCATTTTATACTGAACACGCTGTACATCGGAGCTTAAATTGTGCCGGCTCGCACCGGCTCTAAGCGCCGGCCTACCCTGGAAGGAACGGTTCTGCGAGCCGGCCCTGATTTTGCCTTTGCGAACCGGTCCTTTTTACTAGCGAACCGGCTAAAGTGCCCTTATTTGTAATTGACCGGCTCGCATTTTAATTTAAATTCCAATGGCAGAATTTTTCAAGGTGGAATTTTAAAACTGCGATCATAAAACCATTTCCGCTTTTCACATAACAGGTATATCTTTCTTTCAGAAACAGACATCAGGTATAAATGACTCATTTCTGTTTTTAATCAGTCGAGTTGGCTTCTTTACTGCTGTTCCATTCTTAATTGTGAAATACTATTTAGTGGTTATAGAAATGTTGTTGTTATGCGTGATATATTAGATTTCACATTCACAAAGTTCGTGTATTTTTTATTCACAAATATTGACAATAACTATCTTATTACACAATATAAATGTTTTGATGTTTTGTTGAAATTTGAAAAATTCGGAACAAGGCTCGCAGGTTAATTGAGATACTAGGAAATTAAAAAAATTTATTTAACCCATTTATGAAAATTACAATTCAGTGCCTGCAGCCGAAAATCACTACGATGTTTCGCAATTCTTATTATATTTTTCTTTGTTTAAATTTGAATACCGAGTTGTTTTATATAGCTTAATGTGACTGTTTACTTAAAGTTAAAGCTATATCGTTGCTTGTTCTTATGTATGCATTAATTTCTAACAGGAATTATAAATTAAATAAAGTACACAATGCCAAAAGCAGATCGAGTGAAACGTGAAGCATCGAAGAAATTATCAAATGCGGCAAAAAACTGCAAAAGTATAAAGGACCTGTTTTCAAGAACTGCCGCAAAGAAGGCAAAACGCACTGATGAATTAGAAGTTGATTCAAATGGCAATGGTAATGGTACTGATCATAGTGATCATTCATTATTAGTAGAAGAGCCACTAGCACCAGAGTCAAGCACTAACATCAATACATCACCTGCATCTGACTCATTTCAAATTTCATCTGAAATAAGGAACGGATTTGAAGATTTTGATTTTCATGCATTCTTTGACCAAACTAGCCAAGATATTGACAATGCATCGCTTGAAGTTCCTGAGAATTTAATGCAGCCTGAGCCTACCCCATTCGAATTTAATGACATCAATGGAATAACTTATAATAAAAACAAATTCCCTAACCAGTTTAAATCGTTGTATTGCTGTTGGCAAAAAGATAATTTTACTTCGTCATATTTGAAAATTTATTTGCATCATAAAAAGGGATTTCCCGTATGTATATTGAGAGTTATCAAGTTCATTAGTTTCAAGGGATTCCAAATACGCAACAATGGCAATTATAAACCAATAACTCAAATAATAATAATATTCTTTCGCACATAAAAGTTTTGCTTAAGTCAATACCAATTCATTTCTCTAAATTTACAGGTAAATGAATACGAAAACAGTTCAAGCAGTGAAATCGTTGAAAGCAATCTTCAATATGATATCATCTCAATGAAAATGAGTGCGATATTGAGGTATGCATATTATAATAGCTGAAACAAAATTATTAAACGAGAACAGTGACATTACGTTTACTTTTTCCTTTATAAAATTTTACAGGCAAAAGAGAATTTCAGTAGTATTTTTTTTTAATTCACAGACTGAAATTCGTTTGGATCAGGAATCTTATAATAAATATTCTGCTTCCCACTTGCCGGACATCTAATCAGGCTGAAGCATTTAAAAAAAAAATATGACTGGCTTATCATTCAGGACCGCAAACTTGGATGCACAAAATGTCGTCAGGTTTGTCTTTCCAAGCAGTATGAGTCTGCACTTAAGATTGCTCACGTGCAGCCAGCCTCACAATGGGTCGATGTTAACGTAACAGAAAATGGTTTTGCTCAACTTTGTTCAAAATCAATCGAAATTTGGTCTTATTCTGGATGAATCAACATCTCTGAGCAGCAAGTCATCTATTGCAATTTACATTCGTGTGATAATCAATAGCTCTGAACTACCAGTCAATATATTTCTGCAATTAGTCGAACTTACCAGTTTATCAGCAAAGCCAATTTGTGATAAACGGATAAGCAAGGTATAATTGACATATACCTGAAACGTAACCGTATTGCCCTAACATGTGATGGAGCATCAGTAATGCTGCATAGAAAATCTGGGGTTGCAGAACTGATGAAACAAAAATATCCGGGCATTAGCATATGGCACTGTTAAGCTGATAGATTAGAGCTTTGTCTTGGCGACACAAACAAGGATATTAACCAAATCGATCATTTCAGGATATTTATCGAGATACTTCACACACAGGTTGTACTTGAGCAGTCCCAAGAATCAACGTGAATTACAATGTGCAACTGAACTGAATGTCGAACTATTGAAGATCGGGAGAATTTTAGACACCAGATGGGTAGCATCCAGTTCCACAACTATTTGTGCTGTGTGGGAGAATTATGCTGCTCGTCGTGCTCATTGCATGGTTAGTTTAAAACATTTAATTTTGATAAATATGTTTCTTTAAAATTTAACAATTTCAAGTTAGTTCGAGAAAAATAATTATTATTTTAGGAAGCACAGACGGGCAAAAATCGTGATGCTGGTGATAGAGCGACATACAGCGGCTGTGCAACTTTGCTTTCATCTGTGGAATTCTTGAAGAACTTGGGATTAATGTATGATACATTAACTGAATTGAGTGACTTGACATTGGATCTTCAGAAAAGAGACAATTATCATTGAAGCTCATCAACTAATCGGTATCCAGGCATCTGTCTTTGCACGCAGAGCAGAAGTGACTGGAAAATTTGAAACTATTGCCATCAAAGCTGGAGGAACTTGAGTTCGAAGATATTCAATTGCAGACATCGGGAAGAAATAAGACTGCAACCTTAATCCCACGCGGCCAGTTTTTTCGGAACCTTGAGAACAATATCAGAAACGAGATCATCTCATACTTCTACTGGTGGAGCAGATTCTAGCTCTGGTGAGGCGAGTTACAATGAGCTTGTGGGTCAAATTAAAGTGCTGTTTTCGATTAACTGGCCTCAAGAAATCGACATACTCTATGGTAGCAAGAAGTTGCCGAGCTTTGTCAGCGCTTTTAACATTATACCAAGTCCATTATAAGGAGCTTTCGTCAGTACAAGGAAGCGAAGGGGAAGGAGATGCCGTCAGAATTAAATATTTTACTGATGTGCATTAAATGTGTGCCACTTCAACTGCAGAATGTGCCATGAATCTGATCCTTACGAGTTTGAGAAATTCCTTGTCAATCGAACGTGTATCAAACCTGATGTTTTTGAAATTAAATGGTCCACCACTTAAATTACTTAGTCCATCGAGTTATGTTCGAAAACGGATTGCAAACGGTAACCATAGTGCGGTTGATAGTAATAGTAAAGATTTACTATTACTATCAACCGCAAAGAAAATGTGGTCGCATAAAAAAATAAAAAATAAAAAATAAATCTCTTGGTCGCAGTAATAATCCATATTTTAATGCTTACGAAACATATACCATGGTTTTGAATTGTATATAAAAAGTACCGTTTTTCGTAAAAATGTGCCCTTTTTTTAGAAATGTGCCCTTTTCAGCAAAACCGCGAGTCGGCCCTTTTTAATTCACAATTTAAGCACTGCTGTACACGGATTTATTAATTGTAGTGACAACATTTAATTGAGAGTTCACGGCAATACTATTAATCCAGCATGGTTAACTTTTATCTTAAAATGTGATTTTAGATAAACATATATTGATATAATTCAAAATTATTATTAGTTTTATTAAATACATAAATAAAAAGTTTACCTCGAGTAGGACTTGAACCTACGACCTGTACTTTGCTAGAGTACATAACAAAAACTTATAATAATATATTGATATATGTTATTTAAAGATACTTTTAAATGCCATGCAAGAACATTTTGGAACACTCCACTGAATTGTCTTAAAAGTTAACAGTGAACAAATAACATCGAAAATACCATTTCTGGTGTATAAGATCACTCGATGCACTTCTATATATGGTTGATTAATATTAATGATCTAGTAACTGTTCATACAATTTGCCAAATGTGTTTTACAATAGACTACAGAAACTGAAGTAAGTCAACTTTGGAGGTTACATAGAATTTTAAATGGAATACCTACGTTTTAACTGTATGTAAATATTAGATAAAACATTACATTTCATTATGCATTATGTGCTTTTTGTTGAGTTGAAAACATGTTATGTAGTAAATAAAAAATTGGTTACTAGATAATCATTTTGAAACGGTTTAAATTAGCAAACTATCACATCAATCATCACATAGTAGAAGCTTCAAACAGAAATGATGTACAAGGTAATTTAGATTATAACCATGTAAAAAGTAAATCTACCTACTTTTGGCAGTAATTATGCATAATGTACTATACAATTAAATCATTACATTTCTTTTATTTAGTGCTATTTAATAGTATATTAGTATACATCATAAAATTTAATGGGAGTTCCTATGTCTACTATCTGTTTTTTTATTTAAAATAAAACTGACTATAGTAGATTATTATGTAAGTGTATCATTACTGAGTTCAGGTTTTGCAGTCGAGGCAATAGCCGAGACTACAAAATTGAGCGAAATATTGATCAACTTACACGTCGAACGCAGTATACTATTCTATCTTCAAGAGATACGTATCCTTGGTAGTGATGACTGATGACAAGTGTGCATTATTATCACATATTGTTTCTATATGAAATTTTCTATCAAAATCACATTGTCCCCTCGTATAACAATACGATCTAGCGCTTTCTCAATTAAAATACACTATAAATACAGGTTTTAAATGTAGTGTATTTAAAATAGTGTCCAATAAGGTACAATTCATGCCTATCGGGATAATATTACTTTTTGTCCAACGAAAATAGACATAAATAAATATGTTCAAAATTCAAAATGGTGCTTAATAAAAGAATATTTACTTTTTGCTCGACCATTTCTTTTCACAACGAAACGGATCTATAATTAACATCAAAACAGATTTTTAATAAACGTGTGAATGAGAATAATTAATACCAACTTAGTAGGTCCGTATGTAATTGATGGAAGGTTAACAGGAGCAAAATATCGCAATTTTTTAGAAGAACATCTAAATTTGTTCCTGGAAAATGTGCAGTTGAACACTAGACACGGCATGTGGTTTATGCATGATGGTGCGCCCCCCCCGTTAGTAGAAATGCGAGAGAATATCTAAATAACGCATTTCCAGATCAATGGATAGGCCGAGGCGATCCCGTCTCATGGCCACCTCGGTCTCCCGACCCTTAATCCCCTTGTGGGGCCACCTGAAAGGATTGGTATATTCAACACCTGTTAATAGCAGAGAAGAACTTTTAGACAGGGTATTAACAAAATGTAACGTTATTAGAAATGATACTTACCTTAAGTAATTTTAGAAAATGTGTAATGAAACGAAGTGCTCATATTCAACAATTTTCTTAGACATTTAGTGAAATCCCACTTATTTTTCGTTATTTTACTTTTATTGTGTTGTTTATAATAATGTTGAAGACATTAGTTAGCCGCTTTAGTGCAAGTTTGCAATAAGTATACCTAACTTAAAAATGCAAGTGTTCAGGAGAAGCAGTTTACTATTTCAATATTTTTTCGTTTCATATTCATTTTCAAATTCTAATGAATTTAGCAGAATGACAGTACATTTTTTTGTTTGACTTAATTCGCAATTTACATGGACTCACTAAAATGCATTTTTCTCGAAAACGGTAAGAGATATCGATTTCGCACAAGAGTACCTTTCTTGTTGCTAAATGATAGGGAAATGAAACTATTATAGTAAAATTCCAAAATTGTCAATACTGTCAAAAATTGTGTTAATTTAGAATCTTAATTTGGCTTTACCTGTACAATAAAGGTACAATAAATTCCAGTTAAGTGTCAAAAAATGCCTTCTTATGAGGTAGTTAGGGTGTCTAAATTTCATGGTAATGAAAGGAGCGGTTTAAAAATTATCATTGAAATTCAATTTTGTACTTTTGACTCCATAACGAAGACAGAGAGGAAAAAAATTCAAATAAAGACTAGAGTTATTTTGAGACCCTCTATACGTCCTAGCACTTTTGACTACATCTTTCTGGACAACCTGTATACAGCCAGGGTGAGAAAAGTTTTTTTCACTGTTGTAGAAACATCGTAGAAGGTAGTCAGTGTAGGACACGTGCTCTTTTCTACAGAAACAGAGGTATAATTAATTTTGTGACAATGTATGTGAAACTATATTTTCTATTATATTGGGCGCGTCACCTTAATAACTGATAAACCCAATCAAAAAAACGCATTTTATGTCATAATATGTTGAGCAGTAACTTACAGGGACGGATAAAATAGCTGCATTGTTAAAGGTAGCCCAACCCTCTATATACATCACAGAAATTACGCAAAACAAATTAGCATATAATGAAGAAAAGACAAATTTAAATTACCTCGATATAAAAACATGAATGTTATTAAAATATTACCATGAAAGTTGTAGGTGTGTTGCGTATAATAGTTTGCTTAGTAACCCGTAAATAAATTGAAATTTGAAATTATATTTAAATTTTAATTAATCCAAAATCACTATTAGGAAATGTATTTTCTAACACAAGAAATTTACATAAGTTTATAAAGTATGAGCAAAAAGTAACTTCATCAAAGATACCCTTAGAATTTTGAAGTCAAGTGTATTATAACCCCAGTTGTAATTTGACATTTGCTATTATTATGTATTATTATTTTTGTCGATAATTTCTGAACAGTTCATGTTAAAAAATTTAACCAAAACATGAAATGTTTATAATCGAAGCAATTTTCGAAATGTACAACAGTTGGACAATGGTAATTGACTTCACTCTGCACAAGCTTGTTTAAATGAATTTAGAAAAAGATTTCCTGTCATTGAAGTATCAGCAACGGACTTTTTTTTATCAAGTACGACGTACTTTAGCCGCTTTCAGAGAAACTGGTAGTATAACAGGCAGAGCAAGAACAGGTAGTCCACGTGTGAGAATTTCGGGACAAATTGCAGATACCCAAAATCGAATGTTGTTACAGGTCAAATACTCACTAAAGCATCCAGCCCGTAAAGGCAATTTGTGCCATGGCAGAGCTCAGTGGTGTGGGTGGGGTTCTTGCTTAATGTTGCAAAAGGACACTCGTCACAACTCCAAAAAACGTCAAGATCGGGTGAAAATGACAAAAACGAGTCACCTGTTAAACACATTTATAGCGGGAAAACGTCATGAACGGGCCTTAGATTGGTCTAACAGGAAACCAAAACGTTCACTCAAAAATAAACTACTCGACTACTAAAAATTCTACTCCAAAAATATTTAAGTTCACCTAAGCTACAACAAAATCCTAAGCTTCATATAAAAGCCGCAAGCGCGATAATAAAACCCAAAACTCATTAAACATTCCGATAAATTCAGCGCTAAAATTATTGCTCCAATATCCAAAAATAACTGCTTAAAACGGTGATTAATTATACAATCTCAAACGAAAAATACGTCCAACAACACTAAACCCACGATCAAAAATTTATAAAACTCTAAAATTTAATAAACGCCAAAATCGGGATGTAATAGCTAAATTAGATACACAGCTTCGCCATAGGAAATAACAAACTGATTACCTGTCTGGCATCAACGGCACCAGCAAAGATGTCTACAATCGGTATGTTGATTCTTATAAAAAGTAACTCCAAAAATACTGCGACTATTCGCAAAACCCTAGCACGCAAAATCAAACAGCTGTTCGGTCAACGACCGACTCGCTACATAATTTACGTTACTTTATAATTTGAAATCTCTTTTAAAATGACTTGTTACAAAAAAAAAATAGAGGCTCAAATCGAGAAATTCCCACTAGTCCTTTCGTTAAAGCTTAATGAAACGTCAATTATACCAACCAGATCAGTATGACTAATTATTTTTCAAATTATTACGTTAGGGTTCCTAAGGAGAGCTCTGCAATTCATATTGCTAAAATAGCCATTTTGTTCGTAATCATCTAATAAAGAACAAAAAAAAAAGTATGAGTAGGACAAATGGTATGTAGTATAGTGATCAATTAATGTAAACCTTCTGGTTTCAAATTACACATTCAAAGAGAGCTACTACTTTTATGGAACTTTCGACCAAGATGGCTTAGTCGAAAGTTCCATAAAAGTAGTAGCTCTCTTTTCGACCAAGATTGTAACCTAAATATTGAATTTGAAACCAGAAGGATTACATTAATTGATCACTATAATACGTAGAATTTATCCTATGCATAGTTTTTTTTTATTAGATGATTACGTCCAAAATGGGTATTTTAGCGCTCTTCTTAGGAGCTGTAAGGCTTGAATTACATAATAAAACAACAACGAAAAAATGGTCATCGTAAAGTTGTGTAAAACCAGTAAATCACTCAATAACTGAATGCCATCTAAAACAACAAAAGGAACCCTTCACATCAATTCGAAGAAGAGAAGACGTGAAAAGAAAGAATCACCGTCGCATGTAATGCAATAAAATACGAAACGGCGTGTAAGGTTATACTTACAAGAACGAGGAAGCACCTCTGGTCAATGTGTATAAAATGTAAAATTTTGCAAAAATCCCCCAACTTTTAATTTATTTACAGACTGCAGTGAGGTTATGCATACTAACAAGAATTTGAAAGTATCCCCATTAACACAAACGTGCTAATTTTCTTTTATTAATTTTGTTCTAAATTTTCCTCCGTTATAATTTTAATTTACTGTTTAATCAGTCTAGTAAATTTCCTTACAAGACTGCATTCTTTAATTTAAACGTCAATAACGTTATTGAAACACATCAACAAGAATTTAATATAATTTATGCAAGATCGGGCTATAAGATATATTTTAGGAGTCAATTTAGCGGGCGTAAAATGACACTTTAGCGCCCGCGAATTACCTCAGCGCCCGCCAGCAGTAAAATAAATGTCGTTTTTTTTGTTTTTAGAATTCACAGTTAGTAGGTAGGTAGATAAAGATGGCGATCACCTATTCTAGTTTTATTGTTTTAGTTGCTTTGGTAACGCGAACGTATGTATACAGATTATTGTTTTCTCATCTTACTAGCCACAATATGAATAACTATTTTCTCTATAACGAATACAAATTATTTGGTAGATTATACAGGGAGAATTTCGATAATATCGAGATATAAAATTCATACAACGTAAAACAACATTTACAATAAACTGCCCACAGAAGATGAAAAGAAAATATAGAAAACATATTTATTAATAAATGATCATTGAAACGATTTTGCATAAATTTTGTATGTATTTCGGGTGCAAAAAGTGTTTATGGACCTTACGTTTTAATAGCCTTCGCAGGACGGCTCGGGCTCTTACTTACACGTCGCGTTCCATAACCGCCTGTTTTATACCCTTGATGCACAAATAACTATTTCTGGTGTTATAATACAAATGCATCCAAAATTCCAAAGATATCTTTGATGTAGTTACTTTTTGCTTATACTATACAAAAACAATCAATTGAGTATTTAAAAAAAATTCGCAAATGATTACTTTCTTTAAAGAACGTCTTAAACGAAGATATTAAGTAAAATTATGGAAATAAAGAAATAAAATTTTACAAGCTTTTCTCAATAGAAACATGTTTTGTGTCAATTTTGAATATAGCTATTCTTTCGATAGCTACTGTTTATAAATATGAATTTCTGGAAGATATAAACTGAATGTAAAGCACAACAATAATTCAGACCAGAATTGAATTTATTATTATACCAATAATGTCATAATACAAACTATTGTGCCCTTGTATGTGAATGAACCTGTGGGTACGTGCGTGCGGATGTGCGAGATGGTATCGCTCTCTAAAACTATAGAGCGACTTCATTTATAACCACTATCCAGCATATGCTTATAAGTATAACATTTAAATCTTTAGATCCACCATTTTTTTGGTGCGGCTTGACAGATGTAGTTTGCAGTGAATGGAGGTTCTCCAACTTCTGTTGGCGGTAATAACTAAGTTAAGCGATTTCGTGTTTTGATTAAACCCCATTGATATTTGGGACAGATCGGTCTATGGGTTACAGAGTAGAAGCAAACATTACTGTAGTTCAAGGTACCCGAAGGTAAACAATACACAAATACCACGGACGTAACACGGTTTACGTAACGAAAGTAGATTATTTGTTACAGAAATATTATTTCTATACATCTCAGAAGATGACGCAAAATGCATCATCAAATCTATATTATACCGTGTTAGCTTTTTTTTAAATTAACAGAACTTACAACTGCACTCAGCAGATAGCGTTGCAACTAACTTAAGAGAAGAAACTGTTTTCTTTATCAGCATTGATGCACTGTTCTTGTCGGTTTTAAAGGCTTATTTCTGTTAAGTTTTTGCTCTCGTAAGCAAAATACGATATTAGAATCGTATTGTCCGCCCATCCTAGTAATTACTCTAAAACAACCCAAGTTATCAAAACACAGTTGTGTTGCATAATTTATTGCACCCTACACCACCAATAAAAATATGTAACTTATCTCTTGATATTCTAATACAAAATAAATGTACATTGCCCAATGCAAATGAGCGGTTCTCATCACGGTTAAAAGAATGCCAACGTACTTTTGTATACAAATGAACACGCACGAAAACAATTTCACACAGATTGCAGATTGTACAACTACTATTTCCTAATTTTTGCTTAAACACAATCATTTACTTTACTTTACTTACAAAATGGGAAGAATATTTTTAATTTATTCATATTCCCGCTTATATGAAATGTATAAAGTATAATCTTATTTCTTACTTATATCCACCTTGGCATTAAAATGCGCAAGTTATAAATTTCTGTTTAGGAATATAATAAAGTTCTTTAGTGTAATTTCACTGAATGCAAACTAGCAAAATTATATTTTTAACAATGTAAATAACTAAATTTTAGCCCTATAAAAGTCATGTACTTAAGTTTTAACTTTTATATCAATGCATGAAAAGGATATGTTACTCTTTAGTGGTGTTCATTTTCGTAATATGTTAACGTATTTATATTAATTTCGTTCACAGCATCAAAATGTAATGATTTAATAGAATTCTCAATATTGGAAATTATATCTCCAAAAGGTATTAACTATTGGTGTTATCGCAAAATTTCTACCCTTAGAAAGCGCTTTAATAGCATCAACTGAAAAAATATGATCAGAAAGGTATATAACTGTTTTTTTTTTATTATCAAAATATTTTGTATTATATTGTTTGAATAATTTGACAAATTTTAATTTTTGAAATGAATTAAATTAATTAGACAGCATTTTGTAATCAGCATATTGAACACTTTAAAACGCAATTTTTTATATCTCTACCACATTTAACGAGTGTAAGCACTTCTCCCTACCGATTTTTCCGCACAGATTACACTTGTGTAGATGAATTCAGGGAATGCAACTAGCCAACCCTAACCTTGCGAGGCAGACACACTCTACTGATGAATGTAATTTTTCAAAATAAGTAATCAATATATATCATAATAAACACATTTATGCACAAGAAGTAATACAAACAAGAGATCAATATAGATTTTCGGTGAATGTTTGGATAGGATTAATAGATAATTTTCTGATTAGTCACGTTTTTCTACCTCTAAGACTAAAGGTTAAGCTGCACAAATCATGTCTCAATAATCAGTCGCTGGGGAAAATGTTTTTATGCTGTGTGAACGAATCGTCAATGGCTGCCAACAAATTAGAAATAAGGCGAGAGTATTTGAGATGTTCTATTGGAGACGAACGGAAAACTGAATCATTGCCAAACGCGGAGGCTTTAGTCAATTTTTGAAAATTCGCTTAACAACAATATTTACTTATTCTAAATTAGTCGGTGTAATTTCAGTTAATTTTTTTTGCTTTTTAATCAATTGTAATATGCGTTATGCAAAATTTGTGTTGGTAGAATATTTTTGTTACATTATTTATGAAATGGCCATCTTTCCTGAAATGAGTTTTTCTGACATATTTGATTAAAAACAAGAATAGCTCAATAGAGCAAAATGGGAAGAAAACGTATAAATTTAATATTAATTTACGTGTTTAACGTATTGTGTCCATTAAAACAAAAAGAAGCATTTATACAAAATTTACCCCCGCATCTGTTACTAACGTACTAGTAATTTATGCTCATTACATCTTTGATAAACATAGTGCCCATATCTGATAAATTTATCTTCTATATTTTTTGAATTGTTCCAAAAATTGTGATATTTTCATGAAACGTCAACCCCTCCTAGCTAAAAACCCGTTAGTTTTCGACCTTAGTTTATTAAGACTTTTTGAATTAAAATGATCACCTTCTGAGATTATGATACGAACTTACGTTACTCCCGGTATAAAGTATTATCAAACGTTGAACGGTGTTTAACGACAAATATAATTTGTCATGGGAGAGGAACATTTTTGTTGAAATATTTATCTTACAGCGCTCAGTTTGATACACATTAAGCTGGAAAAACAGAATAACATTTTACAGTATCTTAGTGTACTTCGTCAGAAAATCAAATTATACTTCCAATTCCGACAAAAAATCTGTACATGACAAATTTTGTATTCTTATTACGTCGATTTTATAAAAATAAAAGATAATTCCTTGCAAGTGCACACCTTGACTATGTACTAAAACATTGTGTACAAACAAATGAGTAAAAGAATTTAAACGTAAGGCCGTGGGGTGCATTAACTTTTGTGCACAGTTACGCAAAAGAGCAAATGTCTTCCGTTCTATTCGCTTTCGAAACACGGAATATTCCCTTGTTGTTTCTCACTTTGACTAAATACCAAAGCGTTTTGTAAAAACTGTGGTAAAACAATTTCGAGGTTCTGTGGTGTCTGCCCAATAGCGAAAGCGGGTGGGTATCTGTTTGTGCACAATATAACTCGACCCACCGACAAGCTATCAACTACTGGATTTTGCTATGTGATACTTTATGCACTCTAGTTGTGCAAAGTACAACAGCTATTCCAAAATTAGGAGAGGGTAGCAGTGAGAATGTTGTCCAAAGTCTATCTTTACGCATCAAATTTCCTGCAACAAAATAGAATCCTTAGATGACAAAGAGTTAAATACCGTGGTCCATGAGTGTTAGTCAGCATTGGTACCAATTGTTGCCTAAATCTAATTTATGCACAAAATGGATTCTCTCAATTCCGAAGAATTATATCGTGTTAGTAGAGTGTTACATAGCATTTGAGCCAAATGTTCCTCAAATTCAATATTTATACGCCATTTTCAATGAGGTCTCAGGATAATTGATTACCTCGATAACCAAGAGCTAAATTCTGTGACCTGTGAATGTTGGTTATCATTTGACCTACATTTTACCCAAAACCTAGGTTGGTGCATCGGTTTCGTTGGCTACGCAGCGAAATATCTATATTTACACACCAACCTCGTTGGTATCCCGGCAAATTTGATTGTCTCGATGGCCAAGAAGTAAACTCTGTGACCTATGAGTACCAAATCTTGTTCAAAATATATATTTAGACGTCTATTTAGATGGGGTCATTACCAAATTGTAAGAAAGAACACTTTGTTACTTTACTTTGGCCTTTCTTTTACCTGTCTCAACATGAGGACGCAGATTCCGTTAAACTGGTCTCACCCATTACATTTCTAATTTTATGCTAATCCACTTAAGTAACAATATTGTCAATACGGCAACTATAACACATAATTAGCAATAGGTATTAAGATAAGTTATGTTTTATTTGCTATTGCTGGAAGGGGTCCAACGTAATAGACGTAATTTTTAATTATACAAGTACTAGTAATTCCAATTATTATAAAACGTAATTATAATGAATAAAACATTAAAGTTAAAAATAATATTTTAGAAACTTACTTTGTAGAAGTCAATGTTTAAATAACAATTAAATCAGAAATTCTACCAATAACGACAATACTTATTTGTATTTATTGTGCTCAATATTAATACTCATGAACTCTTGCGAATGATGTAGTTTTCATTGATATTGTTATGTTAGAACTTTCATGTGATTTATTAAGCCTACTTATAGACAATATGAAACTTGTTAGAATTACAACTGTTGCGTGTTTAACAAGGTAAATATTTTAGCAACAAAACGTTTAAAACTGAATGTTAACGTTAACGAAAAAATTATAATACTTAAGGCCATATGAAGTAGAAGTTTCTCACTGTATTGTTGGGGATAAGAAAAGTATTAGGAAGTCTAAACCAAAATGGCGTAGGAAACCTATGAAGAATATCAAAGAACCTAAAACCAACATATGAAAAAGCGTGCATTTATTTTATTAAGAAAGTTAAGTTTGCAAATCTGGGCAACTGAAAATCCGATGAGGAGAATATTTCAAGAATTAAATTTCATTTTAGAAGCAATTCATACAAAATCTGTGCTAATAGGCAAACGAAACTCGATTGTTCGAAAAGTTGACAAGTACAAACTTGGCCCACACCATTGTAATTCTTGTTGACGAATGTCATAAATTTGAGTTCTTACATTGAACTATTTGTTTATTCAAGTTCAATCTCAATTTTGGATGAGAAATAATTCTACTAGTAGAGGAATTATACCGAAAAATAGGCACAAATCCCAGAAAAATTAATTCATAACATCTGACGACTGATTTCTGTTTCTAGGACATTGACTTATCACCGGAAAGAAAGTCCCCAAAAATCTTCGCATTGGGAAATTTACAGAAGCCAATGGAAATATTACAATTTTATTGAAACCTACTAGGAAGTGGCATTAGCGTTCACGGCCCCAAGGGGGCACTGACAAACAGATAAATTAGAAGTCAGTGCACTTCCGTTAGAAGCCCACGGCACCCTATCGTGCGCGTGAGCCGCCTTAATCCGTCTCTTTTTTTCAACTAATTATAAAAGAAAAACAAACAAGAAAATGAATATAACCCTTGTGTGATGTAAATTGTAGTTTTGATGTGGCAAAATTGAGAGCTGTATACTTGTCCTGATCCTGATATGTTTGCCTCGCTTTCCACTGGTTGTTGCAGACAGAACACGATTAATAATGTTTGGGAAGTCGGGTCTAGGTCAATGCACGGCAATAATTTTGCCGATGTGAAGTTAAGAAGAAAAGACAAAGTTAAACCCCTCTCCGCCATGGTAAATTACATTATGGTGCACGGTGAAACAATTATCATAAATCTGACCCAGCTGCAGTACAGAATTGTATGCTTGTTGAATGCTAAAAATGGGAACCTGTCAGAGTACCTACGATATGAGCTGTGCCCTAAACCACTAAGCCTCTGCTTCCCTTGCATCAGCCTTTGCAACGTTTTGTACACCAAGAGAATCTGTCCCCGGCAACACTGTGTAGTCTACGTTCAGCATGTCATCCGGCGGTACAGGTCAAATGCTACAGTTGTTTTCGATATCAGAGCAACAGCGAAGAACTACGGGGAAAAGCTCACCTATTCTGACTGCCAGCCGACATCGTTGTCTAACCTCCTGGGAAACGGTCCGAATATAACAAACTTGACCCGTCTTATGAATCCTGCACTCGAACAGAAAGGGATAAGAGTGCTACAGGACGCCGGTGATGCGGACGCCTTGACCGTGCAGACAACCCTGCGGTTAGGGGAAAATAATAGCCTAGTCGTTGCTATAGCTGCATCAGACACGGATATACTTACCATGCTTGTCCAGTGTAGAGAACCTACCCAGAAGCTGTGGTTTTTCGCCCCAGGAACCTGCGGAAGAGCCAGCAAGGCGCACAACATGGAATGTGTACAAGAGCGCCTTGAGAATGTGAAGTCAGCCATTCTCTTTGCTCACGCTTTTTCCGACTGTGATACGTCAGCTGTTTTTGGAAATGGAAAAGCATCGACATTGAAAATTGCCAGGGCAACGAACAGTACAACCCTAGATGACCTTCGTTATACTCTCTACAACAAGTTAGCCGCCACGCAAAAGGTAGATACTGATTTGCAGCTGAAAAGTTTGCCCCCTACAAGTTGCTCGACAACATTCATTCCGCGTGTACCTGCAGGTAAGTTGAAGAAAAATAAAACAGTAAAGCATTCTGCATTAGTAAAATATTAATTAGGTTGTTATTTTTTAGGTTCAAGACTGGCTTGGAAGTGGACGCAACGCAATATGGCTGGAGAAAACGGGACAACTCAGCGCGGCTTGTACCACATTGCTCCGACCTGCCCGCTGCCCCGCCGAGTCTCCTGAACTTAATTAGGTGTGGGTGCAAGTCCGAATGTGGAAATGCGTGTGGATGCCGGTCCGCGGGGATGGTGTGCCGAGAATGGTGTCATCACTGCAGTGGACAGTGTTCTGGCCTCATGGAATGGGAATGGAATTTAGAAGACCCCGACGACCCACATGGCGTCTAAAGTAATTGCATTTTGTGTTTTCTTTTTCTTTGATTTCATAATTAATTATTACTTAAAAGTGTCCAGTCATAGTATTTATTCTACCCTTTTTTAACCATTTCTGTTGAATTCTTTTTCCCGCTTTAAAAAAATGTCATTTCCGGGTTGAAAAAATGTTTTTTAAAAAAATCAAAAAAATACGTGTGAACCATGATCGAACGATCCCTTGGCGCAGTTTTTGGGGACATTGTTTTCGGTGATAAGGCATTGTCTTAGGAACCGAAATCAGTCGTCAGATGCTATACATTCGGTACTATACATAAAAGTAGGGTATACTTTGCGTGTAGTTTTAAGGTTCTTATTAACAATTAGTTATATTATCGTAAAGTTGCACGAACAGTTACGTACAAAAGCTCTCAATTTACAGTAAGTATTATTATATCTCCGGTGAGTAAGCCTTTCATATATGTTGATACTACTGTACCTTAACACTATTTTATATTCTTGTTTCGACATGTCAAACTTTAAGTCGCAGTTTAAACTTTTATTTTAACATTGCTTCGTGGAATAAATTTTTATTAGTTATAATGATTTCCATTCTAAAATTTGTGTCAACTTTTGCAATAACAACTAGCAACTATTTAAATATTGGATGTTTATTGCATGTGTATATGTACTAGTGAGTATTGATAGAAATACAAAAAAATTAATTGTTTTGATTACAGTTTTAATATATTAACGAAACAAGTAACATTGTTAAAACAATAACCCATCATCACGCTACTGTATCCTAGACCCAACCAAAACACTTTAAGCGGGTGATCTGTGGTTGACCCATTCTTTTTCTCATTACTAATGTGGTCTCTACAAGTATAGACTGATCTTAACAGTTATAAATGTCGTTTAAATTATTTTCACCAAATTAGATTGATTAATGCCTGCATGTTTGAAATTGATTATTGAAAATAACGTTACTTACTTCAAGCACAACGAAAATATCAATTAATATTAACGAAGAACTTATGGTTATAACATTGAATTTCACTCAACGGTTATAATTATTGTATAACATTACGTAATTAGTGAATTATTTTAAACTAAACAAAAAGTGTGGCTAGATAACTATTGTTAGAAATTTTACAATAATTAAAGGTAAAAAAATTAAAAAAAGTAAACATAAAATTCAAACACTACACGTGCGATTTATTCGATTACAAAACAAGAGAGAGCAGCAATATATCCGAGCACCGGAAAAGCTTGCGATTGACTGTTCATCATCCTCTTTGATTGCTAAATATATGCCAAAATTAGGCGTAGTGAACCGCAACGTTTTCCTTGACCGGTAGCAGCCCTCATAAACCTACAAAATCAGCATTTCCTAGTTACAATATTCTGACATATTTATGGAATTATATAAATCTACAAAATAAACATTTCCTAGTTGATAATAATATTTCTGACATATTTATGGGGTTACATTGACCCATTAACTACGAAAATACAATAAAAGTGCTTGTCCTAGTAAAAAGTGTAAAGGCAATAAAACACCTGATTTTCTGGACACAAAATTAATTATTCTAGCCAACAGAAATTACATAATAACGAAAATACAATAATAATGCTTGCCCTAGTAAAAATTGTTATATTGTTTATTTACTGTAAAGTCAATCTGATTTCTAACACGCTAGACTGAAGCTGGCGACGTTCTCGGAACTTCTCATTCACATACCTAAACAGACAGACCGTCAGTCATATTGTGCATAGTGGAGACCTCGGCCGCCACTTGGCTCTACCACTACCGGGGCAGAGACCATCAAGCATATCGTATATAGTGGGCACCGCAGCGACCACTTGGCTCTACCACTAGCGGGACAGATACCATCAAGCATATCGTGCATAGTGGGGACTGCAGCCACCACTTGGCTGTAACACTACCGGGACAGAGACCATCAAGCATATCGTGCATAGTGGGGACCGCAGCCACCACTTGGCTCTACAACTACCGGGAAAGAGACCCTCAAGCATATCGTGCATAGTGGGCACCGCAGCGACCACTGTGAGGGCCATGATCTTAGCTGTTCCTTGGCTGCTTTCGTAATTATACTGGTACCAACTTTCTTAAGTTCATACCGACCATTTTCAAGACATTTCACCACCTCGTACGGGCCTAAAAATTCAAAATCGCTTTTACTGATATACATCTGTGAATCACGGTGCATTAAAACAAAATTGCCTGGTGTAAAATGTGTAAAATCTTTCCTTTTACGATTACTCTCTTTTACATTTGTTTGGGAGACATTTTGTGAAACGCGCTGCCTGTCTATCTCCCGATTACGAACAGGCGTTAAATCTTCCGAAATATTTTGCAATAGAGCTTGTATCAGAGGGGTCATACACGTAGACTTTTGGACAGTACTGTTTAATACCAGCTGTATCTTCCATAATCCACTCGGCCATTCTAACTTGGTGATAGTTTCGATCCTAAGTAGGTTACGAATTGTTCGCAAGTATCTTTCCACTTGTCCATTTCACCTATGGATATCTGGTGTAACGTAATGGTATTTTATTTTCCAGGAATTTTCCAGATATTTGGGAAACGTATTTTTAAAGGATGTCGCAGAATCCAAAAGTTTTTTGGGAGTTCCGAAGAGGGCCAGCACATTTGTTTCAACAGTAGTAACTGACTTCATGGGGGTTAGAATGGAAAGAGGGCCCAAACAGTCCATATGCAAGGTGTGGAAGGGTTCTTCTGGCTTCTCCACAGATTTAATGATGCCTTGCAGTGGCCTTGTTCTTGTTTTCTTGATCGCACACATTACACAATTTTTGATATAACATTTGATGAAGTTTCTCATATGTGGAAACCAAAAGTGCTCAGAAATAGATGAATTAAGTCTTTTCGGCGCCAATATGACATTGCTAGTCATGAAATATACGAAGCAGTCCTAACCGACTTTGTCTTGGGACATACCACCGTAGGTTCACAGCACCGTCTTCCTCAGAACGCTTGTGATACAACATTCCGTCTCTTTCAATATATTGATTAGAATCGACATCACCCTCGTTGAGCCGTCTGAGTAGGTCTGGGAGTTCTTCGTTCCCTTTTTGTTCTATATATGCTCAGTCACGGTGTGCTACTCTCCGAACCGTTCCAACAGGGTTCCTACTTAAGTAATCTACATGGGGTAGGTTACTTCCTTTTCTATACGATATTTGACAATCAAAATCCTGCATATACATCTACCATCGGGCCGCATGAAGTATCAGATCCTTCTTGTTAGTTGTAGCCTTGATGGCGTTGCAATCCGTAACTAATTTGAACTCAAGACCCAACAAATAAGTGCGAAAGTGCTTTAATGTCTGTATAATTGCCAGCGTTTCAAGTTCATAGGAGTGATACTTTCAATGCCGGTCGTTCTTTTTTTATTAAAATACGCTACTACCTTCGGTTGCGTTCCATGTAGTTGGATCAAAATAGCTCCATAACCAACGCTACTTGCGTCGGTATGTAATTCGGTCGGCAGTTCTAGATTGTATACCGTTAGTAATGGTCTGGATGTCAAATGAGCTATTACGTACCGTCTTGCCTTTTCTTGCACAACGCCCCATTCAAACGAGACATCCTGCTTTGTTAATCTCGTTATACATGCGGTTCTACTGGCAAACTCGGGTACAAACTTTCGGAAGTATCCCGCTAGTCCCATGAATTGCCTAACTTGTTTAAAGGATGTGGGTATAGGCGAGTTGATCAAGGCTTCAACTTTAGCTTTACCAGGCCTTATACCGTTACTGGATATTTCTCTTCCTAAATACACCACAGAAGGTTGCAGGAAACGGCATTTTTGAATGTTAAGCGAAAATCCATTCAAATCTAACGTTTCTAACACTTGTCTAGTGTATGCTAAGCCCTCTTCGGGCGTCAAACTAGGGACCAAGACATCGTCCAAATATACTAATGCCACGGTATCCTTCAACTGACCCAGTGCAAGATTGATGGCTCTCTGGAATACAGCGGGTGAGCGGGTGCATTGGCTAGCCCAAAGGCATCCTCAGGCACTCAAAATGTCCGTCGGGCGTCACGAAAGCAGTCTTGCATATGCAATTCTCGTGGATGAAATCCTGACGCCATATCCAAGGATGTGAAAAACCTTGCCTTCCCTAGTCGGTCTAATTGATCTTCAATCAAGGGGAGAAGAAATCGGTCTTTAATAGTAACACGATTAAGTTCTCGAAAGTCCATACACATGCTATATGCACCAAATTTCACTTTTACGAGAAGGGCCGGGCTCGCAAAAGGAGATTCGCTGGACCGAATAATGTTATTTGCAAGAAAATCTTCAGTGGACAAACGGTATGGAGGACGGTTAACACTAACGTCTTTTTCTAATCTAATTTTTAAACTGGCATTCCTCACTGTTCGCACTTTATTTCCGCTGGTTATCATCCCTGTGAATTCACGAAGTACTTTTTGGAGCGCATCGTGACGTTTGAAGGGTACATTGATGTCATATGGGTTGAAGGAAACATGTCAGAAATTCTGTTTATTCTAGACAACTCTCTGGGCCGAATTACGTACGAGCCTTGTTGATTAGGAATTACAACCAATATTGGATCCGTAAAAATATCTCGCCCAATAATAACGTCATATCCAATACACTCATCCGGCACAAAAAAATAGGTTACGTAAACGTCAACGTTTGAAATTGTCGTGCACGCACGGAATTTCCTAGTTGCGCTAATCGTTGCATTAGAAAGCCCTTTCATCGTAATATGTCAAGTTGTCACCTTGCTTTCAAATAGCTACAAAAATTTCTCGGATATTAGAGAAAGATCTCCGCCTGTATCCATTAAAGCCGAAAATCGATGTCCTTCAATAAAAATTTCCGTAGTGTCGGCAGGTCTCCCCGTTAGGCAGAGATTGACACGTCTACGACTTTCAATAGCTGCCTTTGTGAAGCAATTTGACCCGTCATGACCGCGCTTTGCACAGAAGGCGCAGTCATTGTGAGAACTCGATAAATTAGATTGTTTACTCGAACCAGCCACTTTCGAACGACAGCTTGCCTGAATATGCCCAGTCTTACCACAATGAAAACATTTCTTACGCGAGACTACCAAACCGCTTAAATTTCCACAATCGCCAATGGGATATTTCCTTTTAGTAAATGGAGCGTTGTTTCCAAACTTACGGACCTCTAGATCCTTTCGCGGCGGTTTTAGAAAACTTGAAAGGAAAATTAAGAGTGCGGATATAGTAAGACAGTTAGCATTCACTGCTGCATTTCGTATATCGGGTTCACTTATTCCATGGACAACAAGATCCGTTAGATCACTTTCAGACCAATTCGCTCTAAGATTTCTTAACAAGGCTGATTACGTTTCGTAAGTGTTAAGGACGGAACTGTTAAAAGCTGCCGCTTCCGATAATAAGCGACCCAAGTTCCTTTTTGGAGGAAAAGCCTTAATAAAATCTAGTCGATAGGTAACCCAATCCCTTCGGTTGGGATTCCAACATTCATACCATCTTTTGGCACCGTTCTTTTTTTTTTTTTTTTTTTTTTTTTTTTTGTTAGTATGCTCATGCTTATGGTTAGTATGCTTATTCTTATTCTTTGCTTATATTCTTATCGTAGACTGCTCAGGATTCCTCCTCTTCAGCCCTGGTCATTCCATTGTTGTTGGTGATGCGGTGTTTTTGTAATTGTGTGGTTGACAATCATGAATGTGTTATTTTTGGTGTAAAAAAAAAGGAGAATTATTTATTCTTGAGGTGTTATTGGTGTAAAAAAAAAAAGGATTATTATCGGTTTGAATATTTAGGTTTAGGTTTGCGTGTGGTTAAGTGTATAGGGTGAAGTGTGATTGATTCGTTTGGCCGGTGTCCTTGCGTGGTCGTTATCCAATTGACGGGGGGATGCGGAGTGCATATGGGGTATTGTCGAGGGCCTCTTCTATCTCCTCTGGGATGTCGTCTAATAATTGGGTTAGGATCGCGGGGGGGTGTTTAAATTTGCGCTTGGGTTTTTTGCGCGGGAATTTGGGAGGTTGGTAGGTGTAGGAAGTTGTGAGGATTTCCTTGGTTGGGATGGTGTCGCCGAAAATTCTTTTGTGTGTAAAGTTTTTCTGGAGTGTTTGGATTCTGTGTGTGATTGTTGGTATGTTTGCGTGTTGTGTTGTGAGGTCGCTGGGGTACCTGAAGGGTAGCCCGTGTATACGTCTAAAGATTCGGCGTTCACAGGATGCTATATCGGAGAGGTGGTTAGGGTTTATGTTTGTATAAATTGGTGCTCGGAAATCCATAACAGGGCGGATGTAGGTTTTGTATGTGTGTTGGAGTGTTTTGGGGTGGCAACCTCTGATTCGACCCCGGAGGGCGCCCAGTAGGTTTGCACGGTTTCTAATTCTGTTTAGTGTTTTCCTGACATCGGGGAGCCAATTGAGTGTTCTCGTGAATAGGATGCCTAGATAAGTAATTTGATCTTGAAGGGGGATTCTCTCTTGGTTTATGGTGATCGAGACATTTCTGGAGGATAGGTTTGGGAATTTATCTTCGACGTAGTTAGGGTGGTGGAAAAGGATGGCTTGGGTTTTGGAGGGGTTAATAGAGACTCTCCACCGGTTGGCCCAGTTGGAAAAGTTCTGAAGGGTTTTGGAAATGCGGTTGGAGGCCGTTTCGCTGTTCCGATTAACCGACCAGAAGGCGGTGTCATCTGCAAACTGCGCGACGGCTACTCCGGGTTGGGTGACTTGAGGGATGTCTGAAGCGAAGATGGTGTAAAGGATGGGGGCTAAGGCAGAACCTTGCGGAACGCCAGCTGAGGGTTGGAAAGGATCTGAAAGGTTTTTCCCCACTTTCACCCTGACCGAACGATTGGTCAGGTAGGAAAGCAGGAGTCTGGAGAAGGTTTCGGGAATGTTCAGGTTTCGGATTTTTTGAAGGAGACCGGCGTGCCAGACCCTGTCAAATGCTTGCTTAATATCCAAGAACACAGCCAGATTGCATTGCTTGTGATTGAATGCTCTGGTGGTTTCGGTAAGCAGCTTCAACAAGGGATCGTGACACGTTCGGTTTGGACGGAAGCCGAATTGGCTATTAGGAAGAAGGTCGTTAAATTCTAGGTGTTCCCTGAGCCGCCTGGCTAGAATTTGCTCGAAGCATTTTCCGAGGCAACTCAGGAGGGATATGGGTCTATAGGAATTAGGTGAGGTTAGGTCGGCGTGAGGTTTTGGTATCATGACGGTGGAGGCCGTTTTCCAATCCGTCGGGAAGTGTGCGAGGGTTAGGCATCTGTTATAGATATTTGCAAGAAGTTGGAGGCATGGGTCGGGTAGGTGGCGCAGGATTTTTCTATTCAGGCCGTCGTGGCCTGGGGCTGAATTTTTGCCTTTCTTAAAATAAATATTGATTTGCTCTGGCGTAATTGGGGCATAGAAAGGACTCTGGTTATCTAGTAGGGGTTCGGGAAGGTTAAGGTTTCGGAATTCCTCGAGGCGGTTCTCGAGGAATTCCTTGAAGACAGGATTGAATTGGGGATCATTGGGGGATTGGAATGTGGATTGGAGGTGCTGACCAAAGAAATCGGCCTTTCCTTGGTCGGAGGAGATTAGGTTGCCCTGGGGGTCGGTTAGATGGGATTTCGGGTTAGCTTTCCTTCTGGTCAGTCTATCAAACTGTTGCCAGAAGCGTTTACCGTCACGATAGTCTAACTGGGAAGTGGCTTTAGCCCAGGAATCTTCTGTGTGTTTATTGGTTTCTCGCCTGATTAAGGCGTTAAGGCGGTTGTATTCGGTTTTGAGAGCGGATCCTAGATCTCAAGAATTGACGGTAGATTCGTCTCTTCTCTTTGATCCAGTTCACAATGTGTCGTGGGAGCGGTTTTTTTGAAATGTCGATATTTTTAAGCGGAACTGAGGTGTCGACCGCTTCCGTAATTACGGAGGTTAGGTCCCTAACGGCTCTCTCGAGATCTTGGGTGGTTTGAAGTTCGGGTGAAGGAAGATGGTTGGAGATGTGTTCGGCGAACACATTCCAGTCTGTATTGGAAAAATCTTTAATGATTGTGTTTTGAGGAGGGATTGGGGGAGCTGGACAAAATGAGGTTTTGACCAGAAGAGGAATATGATCGGAAGTGATTGTGGTGCCTAGGAAGCACTCACGGTCGAAGTAGTGAGCTATTGGTTCTGAAACTATTACATGATCTATTATTGAGGCACCTAGGTGGTCGAAATACGTGGGTTGTGTATTGACGATCCTCAACAAAGGCAATTGCAACAGAGCAGATGATAGTCTGTTGCCGTTTCCATTTGTTGCGGTGTCACCGAATTGAATATGGCGGGCATTGAAGTCACCTAAGATGACTGCATTTGGGAGGCTGGAGGCATATACTAATAGGTCATCGGAAAGTGTATTGTGGCCGGGTGGATTGTAGTAGGATATGAATACTATAGGAGTTGGGAAGTGCACCGTTGCAGCGACACATTCGAGTTGCTGCAGGTGCGCGGGTAATTGAAATGGAGTGGAGGGGAAACAGTTTTTGATTAGGAGGGCGGTTCCATGCCCGCTATCGTTACGGAAGGTATTATAGGTGTTAAATTGTAGTGTGCATTTGTGTGAAAGTTTGGTCTCAGTGATTGAGAGGACGTGAACGTTGTGTGTGTGAAGGAAGTGTTTTAGTAGGGAACGTTTCCGGCGTACGCCCCTGGCATTAATGGTCCCTGTTATGATATCCATTGGGAGTAAGGCGTTTAAGGAAGGGGTTGGCGGACTACGGCGACCTTCCTCCGCGTACCGGCTACGCAGACGTTGATCTGCCGTTGGAAGAAGTTGAGGGATAGGGATTGGAGGGTTCGGAAAACACGGCGTTGGTGGGTGGGAAACAGGTCTAGGAGAGCGTTTGTGAGGACTTGGATAAAGGATTTGATGGAGACGGGATCGGTGTCGGGGATAGGTTTGAGGTGGATGGTGTCTTCCGAGTCAGACTCGTCAGACATGATGGGATCGAGGATTGCCATCTGTGACGGAGAACTGGGAGGTTCCCGCCGCTTCCGGCACTTAAAGGAGTAGGTTGGGTGGGCATCCCCGCAGTTGCTACACTTTGGGTTTGCCGCGGATTTGCAGGACGTGGATCTGTGGCTTCCGCCACAGAGGGGACAACGGATGGTACGTGTAGGACAGTCCTCAGAGGTATGTCCCACCTGCGTGCAGGTGACACAATACATGGGGACGGGTGTGGGGATAAAGGAAGGTTCGCAACGGTAGTGTCTCCCGAACATGAAGACACCGGAAGCGAATAGGAATTCTAGGGTGGTTTGGGAGGTGATGATTAGGCGGACTAGGGAGGTAGGGGTGTTGGTGGCCTTTGGCACCGTTCAAAAGAAATCGACCCAATCTAGCTAACGTTTCCACATCAGATCATGCTAACTAATGCTTTATTTCTTCAACGTGACTCACCCATTTGCTGGATTCATTAACCTCTGGTCGAAAATATGGTACTTCAACATGCGTTGCAGATTTTTGCGACTGCAGAGTTTTCACCAACTCCACCAACAACGTTTGAGTAGTATCCTAACGATCCGACTTCCATTCCATGTTAAAATATATTTTTCCCTCACGGACACTATCACAATTCACCAACAGACCGTGGATTTATCCCACTTCTAATGTTAAATTTTACAATAATTAAAAGGTAAAAAAAATTTAAAAAAAAGTAAACATAAAATTCAAACACTATACGTGCGATTTCTTCGATTACAAAACAATATTGCTAAATATTGTTAGAAACCAGATGTTTTATTGACTTTACAGTAAATAAACAATATAACAATTTTTACTAGGGCAAGCACTATTATTATATTTTCGTTATTATGTAATTTCTGTTAGCTAGAATAATTAATTTTATGTGTCCAGGAAATCAGATGATTTATTGCCTTTACACTTATTACTGGGACAAGCACTTTTATTGTATTTTCTTATTGAATACTAATTAATTCTAGGAAACGCTTAACTTTTGTTCGAATTAGATGTTTTGCTTTTTTTTACGATTTCTTTTAAGGGGCCAATGCAACCCCATAAATATGTCAGAAATATTGTTATCAACTAGGAAATGTTTATTTTGTAGATGTATGCAACCCCATAAATATGTCAGAAATATTGTTATTAATTAGGAAATGCTTACTTTGTAGAAGTATGTAATTCCATAAATATGTCAGAATATGTAAATTTATGAGGGCCGATACCGGTCAAGGAAAACGTTGCGGTTGACTACGCCTAATTTTGGCATATATTTAGAAATAAAAGAGGATGATGGTCAGTCAATCGCAAGATTTTCCGGTACTCGGATATATTGCCGCTCTCTCATTTGATTTGTACTCAAATAAATCGCACGTGTAGTATTTGAATTTTATGTTTTGTTTTTTTTGTGTTACTTTTAATTGTAAAATTTCTAACAATATATACCAAAATTAGGCGTAGTAAACCGCAACGCTTTCCTTGGCCGGTAGCAGCCCTCATAAACCTACAAAATCAGCATTTCCTAGTTACAATTTTCTGGACATATTTATGGAATTAAATGCATCTACAAAATAAACATTTCCTAGTTGATAACAATATTTCTGACATATTTATGGAATTACATTGACGCATTAAAACAAATCGCTGTATTTCAAAAAATAAAACATCTAATTCGAACAAAAGTTAAACATTTTCTAGAATTAATTATAGGGGATTAAATAAGTCATAGGAAAATACAATAATAGTGCTTGCCCTAGTAACAATTGTATTGTTTATTTACTGTAAAGTCAATAAAATATCTGATTTCTAACACGGCCAGACTGACGCGGGCGACGTTCTCGAACACTATATAAATCAAAAACTTAGTGCAAATGTTAACTAAACTTATTTATACAATGTTTCAGAAAATAATATCAAAGTTAATCAAAACTTGTTGTCTTACACCGAAGAGAAATTACTTTTATCCACGTATATTTTTGTATTAACCTTAGCACTTCAATTAATTAGATCTGACTATACAAAACTACTTACCAATAAGATGTTATTGTAATGAAAATTCTAGAGCTATTTTTACATACATCATTAAAAATTGTATAGGTAACTGAATAAACGTAGTGGTTGATTTATATCACGATTTGGAATGGTCATATTTAATCATGTATCAACTAAATGAAATGTTTATGCAAATATTTATTTCTTCACGCGTTCCGATATAACATGTTACGCAATATTGCCTGCGTTACGAGATAAGTTAAAATTACATGTCTCATATAATTTAACTACAGGAGAATTAATTTTAGCTTAATTCGGATTTAAAATTATACAATTTTTTATGATAGTTCTTATTCAAACCCGTTGCTGAATTTTTCTGGACAATGGCAGTTATAACTGCGATAAGAGAACTTTACGTAGAATAATTTTATGTTACTGAACATTTTAAACATGTGAAACTACATTAATGTACTTTATAACTTATTAACTCGACATTAAAATATAATTATTAAACACTATTTACGCGGGAGCCTCTATTTGACTACTATCACTTCACTTTGAAGGATTATGTTCCAAAATTGGTGGGGCCGATTTGCTATTTAACAATTGATATATTGTTCTTAAAATTCTAAGTGTTTAAATATCGTAGTTTTAAAACTGTTGAATTTTATTTACAAAAAGGTACTATAAATCGTATCATTTTTCGACACGATCGACTTTAAATCTTTATAAATATTTTATTTTCCAACGCAAATCAATAAAATGCGAGAATTAGGTAGTTCGATTCTTTCTGAACCTATTACCAAAGAGAAGCCGTAACAGATTGTTTTCATTTGTCTTGTAAATAGCCCAAACAGGCAAACATGGCCAATTCTCACTACGTGAAGTAACACAACATTAATGAATTGCCTAAATAACACAAATATAAAAATATTATCTTAAAATATACTCGTGATTATACGATTATGCGGTTTTGAAAAATGTGCTGTTATTAAATAAAGATGGCTAACCGCAACTGTTTTTAATCTAGGAGAGGCGGCACTCATGTACTATAGGGCGTGAATAAAAAATATGTACCTTCAATTTAAGTCAATATATTATTTGTTAGTGGACCAAAGTATTATGTTAAGTGAGGACATATAAATGTTCTAACCCAAAGCGATGATTGTATGTAAATATATTTTTATGTAATTTGAAAAAATGGCTTTCGAGATCTGGAAATTTCGCGTTTTATTGCAATTTACTATTACGTTCCTAATTTATAATACATGAAACCATTTTGCCGCATTATATAAATTGCGATTTCTCAGTAGAGACGACACAACGTTGCGCGTTGAATTTTCTTCCCCTGTTATCTCTGCGTTATCCTTGTTCAACCAAATATTTAATTCTATCCCTTGGTTAGCAATTATATAAATTAAGAAAAAGTCGATCTCTCCGAATTTATTGGTTTTAAATAGAGCGTACAAACATCTATCCTGCTGGAATACCCTTCCAGAAGGATTTTTGTACACATATTTGGTCTTGCCAGAAGGACGCAAATTCCTTCAAAGTTTCCATATACAGTCCTTCGGGCAACACTCCAGTTCTCTTGACAGGACTTTACGATAAGCTTACTTTTGTCCTGCCAAAGATGATGTGTTACCAACTATAAATTTGTCGGATCCACTGACGTGCTGTTAGGGTTTTATTAAATAAAACTATGGGTTATCATCGAATCAATGTCCCATTTAACTTTAATTGTAGCTTTTTTTGGCGCCACACTGTCCCCCAACATACAGCCGTACTATATTCACCTCCTTACTCCATGAGTTGCCTGTTTCCGCCGTATCAGGTTTAGTAGCGTAGACACCGGCACGTCACGCTCGTTCCATGGCTCCGAAACAACTACTAAATATTGCGCTGGCTTGTCTAGAGACGTAGATTATAGTCTTGAAAAAAAGTCCTGCTGGCAGGCTATAAAGTGCTACAAATTCGCGTTTTTCCAGCGTCCTACCAGCCGGACATTATGTCCTGCTAGAAGGACGTTGTACGCTATATCAATTCAATGTATAGCATCCGGTAAAAATATTGCGTACAACGCTTATAATAAGGGAGTTAATAAGCGTGACATTTTTCTTTATTCCACCGTTTTTTAACAATAGAAAGTGATGAAATCAGCATCAACATCTAAGCAAAGGTGTGCTTTGGCATATACCTAAAAATGAAGGCAATTCATTAATTAGTGTTTTAATTATTAATTCATAAAGATTGGTCTTACGCGAAAAGTGAAAAATGGTGTTTTCTCGAATATATTTCGCTCTAGTACTTAGCTAAATGTAACAAAAAATATCAAATTACGTTCACACACACACAAAAATAAATATCGATTATGATGCAAGTTGTTTCATTAAAATCGGCCTAATAGTTTTCGAAACATAGACGTTTAAAGTCAGAGTACTAAACTGTTTACTTTGATAGTAGCTCACAACGCGGTTAAATCTGGACTCCTTTTTACAATTTTCCTTTTACCTCACTTCAGAATAAAATTGCTGATATTATTCTGGGAGGCCATTTTAAAAAAAGCGCTTAGATTATCATTTCACTATACTCCGTTTACCAAACAGAAATAGTTAAGCTTCTCCCCAAAAATTGCCGCAATATTTAAATCGATGTTGCCGGGTAAAAACTTCTTATGTGAAATAGATTTTGAAGCCATTCTACGCAGCGCTTCATATTTCACAGTATGAAAATCCTCCTATGTGGTAAAAACGCGCCGACCGTTTAAAATTTAGCAATATTTACATCACCTATGTGGCAGCCAGCACCTTGTTTACGGTTGGTGCAAAACCTCCTATGTAATGTCATTTTCACATAGGTGGTTTTGAGCGGTTATTTTATGGTAAACCGACTCGGTGCTTGTCACATGACAGTGTTTACCTAATACTTTGTGAACAAAGCTATTATTGTTAATATCTATTTAGTTTTAATTACAAGAAGTTATACCTGGTTGTGTACTCTGCTGTTTTCAGTGTCAATAGTTATAGACCAATCATTAGATACAAAAAATTAGTGTTTTCTTGCAAAAGGTCGTGGAGTTTTGAAAATCGACAGGAATGCAGTCTTGGGTGTCCTCAACATGTCTTTAATTTTGTGACCACACCTGACCGCCGCTCGCGCCGCCATCTTGAAAAATGGTGCCCAAAATCAGTCTTTTGGTTCTTGTAGATCTTAGAAAAAAGAGTGTAGAATAAAAAATCGAAGAGGATAAAATTTTCTACAAAATTGCTAATACACATTTTGTTGTCAAAAAAATACTTTACGAGTTACAGGGCCGGACACTAGGTAGAATTTTTTAAAATCTTGTATAAGCTGCATTTACATTTAGACATCATGCATAAATTACCGTACCGTAAAGTTTAGTGCAGTAAAATAATGCAAAATACACCACCCGGGAGGTAGAGTTGAGCGGCGCGTTTTTTTTTATATCGTGGTATCCCCAGTAGGCATAATCCACGCCACGCATCAAATTTAAATGCACGTTTTCTGACGTTTCGTTCCATGAGATGTTCCTGGTTCATTCCGTTTATTACTCGGTTCAGTATAAGCCAAATCTTCCGTCTCCTCCAATCAAGCGAATTATGGTCGTCGTCATCAGCCTCGTTTGTATCCTCTAGATCGGAATCAGCTCCTAAATCGGGAATGTTTTCACATGCTGTACCATTATAATTGATACACAACACTGAGCATTTCAAACCTATTTTCCTGCACAGCCTTTTTTTTACATTTGCAGGATATCGACGTTAAAATTGCGTCTGGAGCAGGTTCTAACGTAGCCCTAACAGCGTCGAGCCCGTTCCCTGTTTTCTGCCAGCCTTATTGCTCAGGATCTTTTTCTCTATCACACCACATCGCAACTTGATGGTAAGGTCGCAGACAGTGCTGCCTTGCAGCATCTCTTGTGGGTGGCAGGGACGCCAGATTAAATTTGTTTCTGGACACAGACTTCGTGAAATTCTTATATCGAAGCGAATCGAGTGTGTCCCCTTCGTACAATCCGTCATATAGTGCTAATAAGAACGCTTCCCCAGCTGCAGCGAGAGCATTGACAACTGCTTCGGGATGTTGAAAGATTGCTATAGTCTCAAGCAACGAGTTGTTCCTATCTAGGAGACTGAGAAACTTTAATTTGCCATGGTTGAAAAGGGTAGATGTTGTATCACAACCGCTGATATCGTGTAAAAACAAAATGTTCTTTGCAAGATCTTCTTTGAAATTCAGGCTCCGCGTCGAGTAAAGCGCTTCTGCAATTTTGCCTCTAACTGGTTTTAGCAAAAAAATGTTCTCCTGGTCTCTTGCCTTTGCAGTTAATAGAACCAATAGATCTATATCTTCTCCGACAACCAAAACACTCGTAAAAGACTATAACATATCGATGGCTGTCTGAACAATAAGGAGATCCGCATCTTCTACTGCCTGCTTTGTTATGTAATTATGTTCTTTGAACTTCGTAATTAACATGGACATTAAATTAAATTTCTTTTGTTATTATCGCTCGATAAAAATTTTTCCTGTGAAACAGGTGGAATCATTGCTTCGTCAAAAATAACATATGTGGATACGTGTGCTCTAGAACGTCGATATCTTTCTGCGCTTTTCGTACCGCTAGCTGCGTTCGCTGGATAACCGTCAAAGACTACAACTGCGTTATGACCATAGTGCCTCTGAACATATTGAATATAGTTTAAGCAAATTTGTTCATACGAATCATTGCGATGCCACATCAGTCGATGCAACAAATAACCGCCGTCCAAAACATGAAAGGTGTTGTTACTCGGTTGTAGAGGCTGGTCTACTGGGGAAAACGCCTTAAATAGTGATAATTTTGTTCCCTTCCGCATGCCATTCTCATTAAATAGAGATAGAGGATATGGAGCGAGTTCATATTTAAAATAACTTTTTAATTCCTCGTCACTCTTCTTAGCAATACAGATTCTTTGAAATAATAACAGGGGATTGATGAAAACAGGAATATCTTCAACTTTGATGCTGCTTTTAGTCGTTCCTAAGGAAAACACTGCATCTTTACGTTTAAATTTTACTGAACCAAAATAATTTCCCACCATTTTTGCCAAAGCTGCAACACTAACTTCTTGTGCCATGGGGCACTTTAATTTTTTGACGCCCACGACACGACTGTAGATGGAGAGTAAAGTATCGAATTGTGGGAATGGATTGTGTTGTGATAACCATTCGGCAATCTGTGCCACATCATTCTGGTCACGTGTCATGCGTGACGGGCGCATATCTACATGTTGCTCCGTTGTGCTCACTGAAATGGCGCTAAACTCTTCTATTTCTTCGCAGACATTTTGCAAATATACCATTCCTAGTGTCCACATGGTTAAGACACTGTCTGTCATACCAAGTCCATGCGTTAGACCTCCAGTGCTCTCCATGGTGCGCATTAATGTCTGTTCTATTGTCATATCCGACCATATTGCGGACCAAAATTTTTCCGATCTCCTGATAGTGAAATATCCTTGTTTGGTAAATAGCTCATACTCAGCGGAATCCATTTTTTCTTCTTGTGCAAACATATCTTGTAAATATAGATGGGATGATTTTGCATATAGAAAATGACCGCAGGCGTGTAAGTATGGCAGCATTTGCTGCATGGTCTCTAAGTGAAGCTGCCAATTTCCCATCCGTTCTGCTTGAATGAGGTTTTTCAGCAAGGACACCATGCGGAAGTATTGTACCCAAAGCTCAGCCGTTGGACCATTTATTTCAAGTTAGGCTAAACGCTCCTTGAATTTTTGTTCCACCGATTTGTACCAATCATTTTTATCCACTTCCAGAATAGCGTTGTCGTTGAGTATAAAGGCTAATTCACTTTTTTCCTCATCTTTTAAGCGTATATCATGCCACACGATATTTGCTATCGCCTGATGACACAAAATATGAGTCCTGATTGCCCTTCCATATGCATGTCCGCTCAACATTTTCTCTGCGGAATGTTCGGCATAGTTTTTGCTTTAAACTTCTACATTTGCTGGTGGCTGACAAAAGACCAGTGAATATCGTATCGTGATTAGTGGGCGGCGCATTAATAAAAGGCAAGCATAATATCTGTGATCTTTTAAAGGGTTTGTCTGGAGTTGCTTCCTCCATGAAACCATTCCAGTCTCCTATGGACGGTAGGTTTGAACACTTAGCATAAAGCCTCAGTAAATCACAACTAGAGGGCTAAACGTCCTCCTTGCTCGGATCCACTGTCCCTAGGTCTTGGATCAAAATTGTTTGTAACCCTGAGTCCTTATTCTTCCTAAACATTTGTATAGGGATATTTACAAACTTTCCGACGACTTTAGCGGATGACATTGTTTCTCTGCGAGGAATTACTTGGTCTGAAGCGTGGAAAGTGTTTAATCCATTCAGTGTATTTGTGTTGAAGTCAGCATTGTCGAAGACAAATTGTAAGAATGCTTCATCGAGGACGGCGATAGGTGGACGCATAATGGCGGATGGGCTATAGCTTTGCACGTAGTGTGCCATTTGTCTACATTACCATGTTTATGTTTGACAATTACCTGTTCGAGAAAATAGGATAACGTTTTTGGTATTACGGTTTCAACGTCTTTGAGAAATCTATCCGTAGGTGGATATTCCTTTGTTTCATATACTTCGGAGCGAATGTCTTCCAAAATAATATTTGCGGCCTCTCGCACAACTCTTAAACATTCGTCCTCGACACTACTCTTCTTCGATGCATACCACGAATCTATTAATATTTTAAAACCAGTATTTCGGACACAAACTAAAGTTTGTTTAAGTGTTACATCAATCGATATATCGTCGCTATATTTTTGTAATAACCGGGCCTTTACCGTCCTCGGATCTGGGCGGTAATCCCTCTTGATGACATCGATCAGTTCCTCCATGGAAAACTGGCATTCATCGCCATTCACTTCTAAATATGTGTAAATGGCTTCCATCGATTCATCAACGTTATTAGCTCGGCGGTAGCCTCTTTTCTTTTCCGATAGTAGGGGACCGTTTAAAATTTTCAAGCAGTTATTGTGATAGCGCGCCTCTACTGCTACCAGATCGTGTACATTCTGAATTCGTTCACAGATGGCACGACCCCATTCATCATATTGGTTTTGAGCGCGCGTTAAAATTTTGTCTTTCATTTTTAATGTCCTCACTTCATATAATAAATCTCGGTTGCTTAATCGTGTTTTTTTCGATTGTTCTTCAGTAACATCTACACTACATAAGAAACAGCACTTTTTAACGTCAAATTCCGGCAAAATAGATCGACACGATGTGAATGGTGGATCCTGTAACACAATTCCACAATCCCTACGTCGTTTCTCAGCTACGATTAGCTTTCATTTCTGTACTGTTTACGATACGCATCATGCACAGTAATACATTGACGATTCGCTAAATATGTATCTTTCTTACCGTCATTTCGTTTTCGGCTGCACTCGCCAAACATGGCTAAGTCTATATGTTTCACCACTATTGTTTTTCCTTCAGTTAGAGCTTTTTCACAAATAAAACACAAGCACTCACTGGTCACTGGACGCTACAGAACACCAACGCAACCACAACGCAACTGTTCGCAGTGGGCGGTGGCCGGCCGGTTTCAAGTGTAATATGTGGTGGGGAGGGGCACGCTTGATCCCGAACGAGTCCCATTACCTATAAGACCAATAGAATCGATAGATTTCGGCCTTGTAACTCGGAAAATATTATCTCGACAAAAAAAATTTGAAGCAACTTTGTAGCATGTTATCCTCTTCAACATTTATTTTTTGTACCTTTTTTTTCTAAAACTTACACGAACCGAGATGTATACCAGAAACCTTATGCATAATATATGTACAAATTAACATGTAAATGCAGCTTATACGAGATTTTGAACAATTCGCCGTAATATTCGGTCCTGTAACTCAGAAAGTATTATTTTGACAAAAAAATGTATAAGAATAATTTTGTAGGAGATTTTATCCCCTTCAATTTTTTATTCTACACTTTTTTCTAAAATCTACAGGAACCGAGTTATAAGCCAAAAACTGATTTTGGGCGCCATTTTTTCAAGATGGCGGCACGAGCGGCGATCACATATGGTCGCAAAATTAAGCACATGTTAAAGACACCCAAGACTGTATTCCTACCGATTTTCAAAACTCCGCGACCTTTTGCACGCAAAAAACACCTAATGACTGGCCTATTAGGCAAGTATATACAAGCAAATCTAATTAATTTTTTGCTTTCTATTACAACAATAAATTGTTTATAACGTAATACCTTACTTCTCAACTATCAATTTCAAACTTTTTATGTTCTTTTTCTTTTAATATTCTTGCAATGCTTTATACAATAGTAGATTTCTTTTAATGTTTATACAACGTTTCGTCTCCTTATAGGGAATTTCGTATAAATAAAATATAATTATGTATATTTATACCAACTGCTGTGTTTTTAAAAATCTGATTTAATAAATACTCGTAAATGGCCCTATAAGGGCGCGAAACGTTGCATAAACATTAAAAGAAATGTACTATTATAAAAGGCTGCAGATATAATTATAAAAGAAAAATTATTTACATTCGTATCAGTTGAAAGAAAACGTAACAGTTTAAACAAGGTTGTTTCTTTTAGTCCTAAAATGACATCACGTGGACGAAAGATGGCTGAAGAGGCTTTGAGGCATCTTAAACGTCGCTCGATGACCGAAAAAACCTTTCTGGCCATAAAACGGATTTAATGCTTCCAGGTGAATATCTCAATCAACTACCTATAAATAAGACAGATATTATTTTTTATAGAACCCGTAGGACTGAGTGTTGCACATACTACGCACCAAGAAACTTCGGTTCAAGAAACCTTTGAAAATATAGAGAATGTAGTATCTACAACTCAAAGTCTCCCAAATATAGAATCTGGGAATCTAAACATTGTAAATTTATTTGAAGGAAGTGGCACGCTTTTGCATTTAGAAAGTAGTTTGGTTGATAATTTGGAACCTGATAAAGAACACGTATTTGTTATTGAGCCACACAATGTTCTTTCTGAAGTAATTAATATGGCTATTGAAGATAATATTACTACATCGTTTAGTGCTGAAACTTTGGAAACAACAGAAACATTTTGGATATTGGATTAATTGAAGAAAGTGTTAAGTAATGTGGCTAAAGAAACCTGAGAAACAACTAGAACACCTTTAAATGACTCAACTGCAGCAACAGTAGAAGTGACAAAACATTCTATTTCTGTGAGAAAGCAAAGATCAGCAGCAAGTTTATGGCTTATTTTACATGGAATGATACAAAACATCAGTCAAAAAAGTCACTCAAAGTACCCCAAAAAAAAGCTAGAATGATACAAAAGCACTGTGACCACAAACAAACTTCTAAAAAAGCGAAAGAAGCTTTTTATGTGAAAAATTCTCAGATAACGATAGACAACATGCATTTTTCAGATTTTGGGATTATATATATATATATATATATATATATATATATATATATATATATATATATATATATATATATATATATATAGACACGCAAACGGGTGAAAGATCGCATGTAGGTCGAACATTTTTTACCAATACAATGGGCATAGAAGAAATTCTTTTAAACGATGGGTAAAACATGCGTCGTCTAAAACTAGCAAAATCATTGGACAAGACCGTCAAGAAGAACTTGATAATGCCAAAACTAGCGCTGGTGTAAAGCAAACTGTGCCATATTTATCAAAAAGAAAGAAAATCGAAGTTATTGCGAATATTAAAACCTGCCTTGAGATTCTCCCAAAAGTACCCAGCCATTATTGTAGGAAAAGCATAGGAAAAACGTATGTAGAATCTACTCTTCGCTCCATCCGACATATTCATTCGGCCTATTCAGATTAGTGCAAAGAAAACAATTTACTTAGCAGTTCGCGAACTCAGTTCAGTGAAACGTTGAAAAAAGAGAATATTTCAATTCATCTTCCCCGCAAGGATCAATGTGATATTTGTTGTGGGTATAAGGTATGTGATATACGTGAAAACGAGTATCATGTTCATATTCAGATAAAAAAAGATGAGTATGAAGCAACCAATTTAGCCAAGGCAAGTGCAGACCACTTAGTTAATACTATGGACCTTGAAAGTGTACTTCTGCGTCCAAAGGTATTAGCTTCTAAAATATACTATAAGCAGGAACTTGAGGTACACAACTTTACTATCAACTCATTGAAAGATGGTGACGTAACTCTTTATGTATGGCACGAAGGTAGTGGAGTTTGTGCAGATGAATTTACATCCTGTGTAGTCGACTTTATATCAAATGCTAGTGAAAAATATAAGAAAGTGACACTAATATCAGACGGATGTAATTACCAAAACCGTAATAAAGTTTTGGCAAGTGCCTTCAGTAACCTGGCTAGATTACAAACAATCATCATTGAAAAGCTGTTTCTAGAAAAGGGATACACCATGATGGAAGCCAATAGCGTCCATGCTACTTTAGAACGTTACTTCAAGCCTCCTATAAATTCGTCTTCTGATTACATTTCTAGAATGAGACTAGCTGGACAAAAGCAGCCTTGTAATGTCAAAGTGCTTGATTACCAATTTTTTTAAAAGTATGACGCATTAGGTACTAATTTGTCATTCTTGAAACCAGGACGAAAGACTGGAGATCCTACGGTAACGGACATTCGAAGGAAAGACGCAAATTGACAGTTCCGTTTGAAACTCCTAAAAGCAAGTACAGTAATCCGTTACCTATTACGGAATCAAAGTTCAAGCATCTCCAAGAACTGAAAGGGGTAATTGAAAAAGATCATCACATTTTTAGGACAATTTAAAATTTAAAGCTGATAAGTAGAAATAGATAATAAATTTTCGTTGTTCTATAATTAATCCTTAAGTGTTCAATATTACTTTTCCTTTTTTCAGAAATAACATTAGTTTAATAAACAATTCAATAATTACATTCTTTTTATTACTGTCGTGACACACCTCCTATATGTTGCATTCACGCAATCAAAACCTCCTATGTAACTCGTATATTAATTTTGTTGCAATTAGGTTAGAATGTTACCTTACTATGATAGTTTTTATAGCTGAACAACTGTTCTACAACAAAATTAACGTAAAGTAATAAATAATTTGAAACTTCTGCTGTATGTTAAAGTACCAAAACTAAAACATGACGATTTGTAATTTAGTCTTGACAAAGTGACATTTCAATTTGTGGTTTTTAAATTTCCCGGTTTTATAATTTTGTTGGTGTAAAACTGGTCGCTGCTTACATTGGCCAAAATTTAGTGGGAGGAGCTTAACTATTTCTGTTGGGTAAACAGATGTTAGTGTTCTGTATTTCCTATCTTTCAAATAACTGATACAAACACAACCAGATGATTTGAAAATTTGAAAATGACTATCATAAACATTTTTATAATCTTAAATACAATTTAAGCTTCTAAAATTAATTTTATTTTCCTGTAGCCAATTTATATATAATACGTAGTTTTAGGTGATGTCGTAACATAAGGCGATTTTTGACTTTGTTACAATAATGTATCATTATCAAGAGAAGATATATAAGTAATAGTATATTACATACCTAGGCGGAAAGTGTTCCATTCCCCTCGAGACAGGGTAATGGTACTTTTGCCGAGGTTTGTATACGATTTGATTCACAATTAAAGAACAAGCAACATTATACAGTTCAAATCAAAAAATTTTGGAATACATCCGTCACGGCTTCTCGTTTAATATTGAAGGTCATGACAATGCGACTTTTAATTTTTACTTAATGAGAAGCCATAAATGTTATGCTTACTATTTTTCTATTGGTTTTGTCGTTACTTGTTATCAATAATTCACTTATTAAATATGCTTATTAAAGAAAACGTGTTGTTAGTTTCCACCTATTGCTTGCGTTCACTCACCATCTACTCACGTGAGAAAAAATGGTTGCATACTCTTGACCCTTTATTAAAATTGGCAAGTTGTCAAATTGACATTGATAGTTTAAATCGGTAGTAGCTCCCCCACAGGTTGGAAAGTGGTCCATTACTGACCGCTTCATCTCATTACCGTCTCCTTTTTTTGTTATTACTGACCGCTTAAAGTAAACCCATGGAATCATTCACTTTTCAACTTTTAAATGGTTAAAAAAAGGTATGTTACAAACTAATGAGATGTTTTCATCGTAGTATAAGGAATAGTCCTAGATGTCACTATGGTTCGTAAGGGGCTTAGGGTTTTTGTATTGTATATGTTGGCCACCTCGGTTTGTACAGCCACGTACAGAACAGCTTGAATTTACCATTATTCATTTTCTATGATTTGACGTGGATTTGACATTAAACATTTTGGCAACACACTACAAATATGAATGTTTTTAATAAAAGTATTAAAAAATTTGAAAACAAACAAACCACTAATTAAATACAACGTATGCGCACAGTCAGGATTAGGGTGCTTCATTCGAGGATATCATGGTACCCAACCTGTGCCAGTATCACCAACTTATAATATTGTATTTTCCCTTCTCAGCCCCTTACAGCAGCCAGTGACACCTATTGGCAACATTGTCGGGAAAACATCTCATTGTGAATAATAGTTATTTACGCTGCTAGGGAGTAATGTGGCATGTTACAGGCGAAGCTTGAGGTTGAGCCCGAAGCGTAGCTGAGGGCGTAACAAGCTGAGCCTGTAACCCACATTACTCCTGTAGCGCGTACAATATTTTTCCGCCTGAAGAGATTTTATTTTGCACTATAATTGCAAACAGCATTTTTATTAAATACATATTACTTAATTGTTAGACTGACGTTTATTTGACAAACCATCTACGCATTTATTTCATGGCAACTAAATTTCGAGAAAAGGTAAATTTACATCTTTCTAGCGCATTTATTAATAATTTTCTGTCTCTATCTAAAGAATTTTCAGTTTCGATGGTAACGGGAAAGTTATTACGGGCCTATGGGAGTAATGAGTAACATTACATCTAAATTAACGTGGTTGTAATAATTTGTTAACATATCGAAAGGCGGAAAAATATTTTACTTATGCATGTTCTCTTGATAATGATACATGTTGTATTGAAACGCGCTAAGAAATAAATACATAAAAAAAATTTTGGAAATATGGAATTCCATGAAGTAAGGTTTTAAAGAATATAAATGAAATGTTTATGTAACGTTTAATAAATATATTTTTAAGTACCTTAATTAAGCGCCTCCCGTTCTCGAATTGTATTTGATAACCTAGTAAGATTAAGGTACCAATTAAATTATACCTATCGGCTTTAGATTGGAAATCTGACTGGACAGGTAGAAACTGTCTTCAAACCTGGATGTACGTAAGTATAAAATCAATGACACTTAAGCGTCATTCGTTACTTTGCGTAACTTTAATGTCTACAAACTAATCAACCAATAGTTTATATATGCAAAAAATTATATTTAAGTATTGCAAAATGTTTGAAATTATATTTATAAGTAGTTTGAAAGGAATGGACGCAGAAGAAAAGGAAAAGGGAGCCAGTCGTTGTTAGTATTTCAAAGCATGAAAATGCCTCCGAAGCGACCGCATAACCACTTATTGATCAATTTACAGATTTGAAATATATCTACTGCCTGCATAAAAAAATCGAATGTCTGGATAAGTTTTAGATCTAGAAATATAGGATTCGTGCGACGGAATTAATGTTTTTACAATTAACAAGGTGGAATTTTTATGTTTATGGGGTTTAAAATTATAAACGATCTAATTATGTATATGGAAGAGAAAAGTATTTAAGCAATACATGAGTAGATTGTTGAAATGAAACAATCTTCATTGATCCAGGGTGTCGAGTATCCTTTATAAAATAGCTGTCCTCTAAGCTTTTGTTGTTGGATAAAACCGCCTTTGTTGTGTTGTACCAGAGGCTGTTTTAATGTAATGAAACCATTTTATTTTTATCGGTTTTCAAATTAAACATATTTCGTCATTAAAGCATTCTTTCACTGAATGAAATCTTGAAATTGAACATATTTATTAAACAATTTCAATGAATGTATATTTTTAATTTCAATATAAAAAACAATGCTAATACATCTCATCAGATTTTCACTAAATTACTCTTTGTTAGATTGCCATTGTACATTCCGATAAGAATTAATCTTTTATAATTGTTGTGCATCAAAAGGGATTTATGCTAAAATAGTAATTTTATTAAATAGTGTAAATTCAAAACACTTATAACTGCAGTCCAACTATAGTGACGAGAAATAAAAATTAGGAATATCCTGTTACAATCACTTTAATCTAAAGACTAATTATGATACTTTTTATTTCGAACAAAGGTATGAGCGCTCGATTAACTTGCAAGTTAATTATATTAACCTCAAAATATCTATATGAATTAATTTTATGTGAAAATACGAATTGCGGTGATTTTTGGTGTTTGGTTGTAGGATTTTTTGGTCACCTGGCTTCATTGGCTTTGTCTATACGGAAGAAATAAATACAGTACGACATTGTTATGCTAGATTGAAAACATCTACCAAAGGCACCCTTTAAAAAGATTCTTGAATAATTATGAATTATGCCTTCCTTTAGCATAAATTATGGATCACTACGTAGAATAACCTGTCGTGTATTCCATAACCACTCATCGAAGTATCTCTAGTATGCACTGGTTGACCCCAGTTCAACAAAACACAGAGAGTGCAGTGTAATATCGCCATTTACAATTGTGAAAATCTACATTTAACTGTGCCCGACAATAGGGAGTAACTCAGATTCACTGCGAGCCTAGATTTTCTGAATGATAGCTATACTGGTACAAGTAATGCTCGTATTTGTCTTTCGTCAGCGTCAGTAATAATATTCCCCATTTTTAATCCATCAGCTTTCCGAGCCCGTTTACATTAGAGCGAACGTCCGTGCTTTTTCTACACAATCTTACTTACCATCTTGCATAGCAGCGCTGTTTACAATGAGGCAAAAGAAGGTGTTACAAATCCTTGTGCATGTGAGATTCACCTGACATATGCCCGTGTATCTTGATTCCTTAGTTGAAAACAAACAACACTTATCTAACGACATCCAAAGGCATCCAGCGAATTAGTAAAAGGTAAAAAACCTTGGTGTTTACATTGAAGAGATGTGTGTAATTCAATTTACCTTGTCAATTCATTCAAAAATAGCAATTTGTCCCTACTTAGTTTAAAACTTTCATAGATACTTAACAATGTGGTGCCCTAGCGATATAACAAGATATTGATTACAAAAAAATATTTTAATCAAATCTCAATTTTTTTATTAATTAAAAATAAATTTTAATGAAACTTCATGGAAATTCGGAATAACAATAATAATGTTTTTTTTAGTGAATCCATTCGAATAATATAAAAATTAAAAAAAAACTAACATAATATGGACGTTTATTGCAGTTTTTTGGTGTGACGTGGCATTTACCGGAAGTGGAATAAAAAATCGTACAAAGATTTAACTTACACGTTACACGATGTCTTCGTTGTAATATAAAGAAAAATCCCCTAAAAGAGAATAAGAACAAAAACAACAAAAACTCGACTGTCGCAAACTGCGCCACCGCACATTATATTGTTACTGTACAGCTCGTACCTAATTAAACCAGCGCGCATTCGCAAACTCGACTTTTGATTCGGCTTATATTCAATAGCATTAATTGATTAGCGAAGATTTGAGATTCCTAGCTATTTTCGTTCTCCTGTTATATGAATAACAGACGACCGACGGACGGACAAAAAGAGCATATAAAAGGATTTTATTTTGAAAAAAATCTTTAGAACTGATGGGACGTAAAAAACGTCCAAGGATTGGTCAGGCATATGCACAATAATCTATAGGCGAAGTGAAATGTAATGGTATGAAGCAAGATATTAGCCGGTACAAAATTAGTTGGTATTTTAAATTTGTGTGTGTTTTAAAATCAAGTTCTAAGATTAAGGTCAATGTAATGTTACAGGTAAAGTTCACACCGCACGTTTAGAAATGGATAGTGTATTAAGTGCAAATCAGGTAATTAACTAATACTAGATGTGAATATTTAAATTACCAAAGATTATGGCTTTGGAATAGGGAATTCTGACAAACTGGAAGTTGAAAATCTCGTTAAATAAGTTATCCGTAGAATACCGATAATGCATTAAAACTTCTCGGGGATTAATAGAGGTTTTCATTTAAATTTGTAGCCAGTATTCTGAAGTTGGTATCGCCGACACATATTTCATGGGTCAAAAAGTCCCGGGCGTACCCACTACATGGCGCCTCTAAAGAAATATCCGTATGATATTTCAATAGTTTAGAATCTACAGTGGTTTAAGTAACACTACTTTTGTTATTTTAGAAACAATGGATTCAAAGCAATTTCGTGTGTTGATTTATCATTGTTTTTAGTGGGAAAAAACACCGTTCAAGCTGAGCAATGGCTTCAAAAGTGTTACCCGGACTCTGCTCCACCAACAACAACCATCAAACGTTGGTTTGCTGCTTTTAAACGTGGTCGTACATACACCAATGATGTTGACGTACAAATAAAACTGTCATTCCTGAAAGCATCGCAAAAACCCTGCAAATCATTATGGGCAATCGCAAAGTAAAGTTGCAAGTGATAGGTAACACCATGAAGTTATCAAAAGGTAGTGTTTTCACTATTATATACACGAACATTTGGGTATGAAAAAGCTATTTTCCAAATGGGTGCCGCATTTGCTCACACCAGAACAAACACAACAACGAATTGATGATTCAGAGCGCTGTTTAGTCCCGTTCAAGCGGAAGAGATCTGAGTTTTTCAGTCGGTACATCACAACGGATGAAACATGGCTACCCCATTTCCCTCCAGAATCAAATCGACAGTGAACAAAAACAACAACGAATTGATGATTCAGAGCGCTGTTTGGTCACGTTTAAGCGGAACAGAACTGAGTTTTTGCGTCGGTACATCACAATGGATGAAACATGGCTCCACTATTTCACTCCAGAATCAAATCAACAGTCAGCCGGCAAAGTAAAGGCTTCCGTATTTTGGGATGCGCAAAATATAATTTTTATTGAACACCTTGAACATGGAACAACAATAAACAGCGACTATTATATTGGGTTATTGGAGCGTTTGCAGACCGAACTCGCCAAACAAGAGACCACATTTGGAGAAGAAAAATATCTTGTTTCACCAAGACAATGCACCGTGTCACAAGTCACTGAAAACGATGGCAAAAATGCATGAATTGAGCTTTGAATTGATTCCGCACCCACCGTATAGTCCAGATCTGGCCCTCAGCGATTACCACCTCTTTTCCGAACTCAAAAAGATGCTCCGTGGTAAGAGGTTTGGCTCAGGCGAGGAAGTCATCATAGAAACTGAAGAATATTTTGAGGCCAAAGATAAATTGTTCTACAAGACCGGCATCGAAAAGTTACAAAAGCGTTGGAATGATTGTATCGCCACCAAATGAGACTATATTGATGAATAAAAAAGAATTATCGCAAAAAATGTTGTTTTACTACTTAGGACTGGGACTTTTTGACCCATGAGTTAATACGTAGGCTTGCTGATGCAGTGTTATCAGAAAAAGAAAATTTGGGGCAGCACTCCATATACTTTGTCGATCATTCACTATTTTTCCTCTTTTTTGTCGTTTTATGTCGTTTTTAGAGGGGTATTCGTAATTTTGCAGTTGTCACTCCACAAACACGTTTCAGTGTTTCTAAGTATGCAAAACGCAAAAGTAGGCAAAAATCTTGAGAGCAAGTTATTTCATAATCACAATACTTTCCCAACCTTATAGGCAGAGTCGAGAAGGTAACAATAAATACAAAAGTTAAAAATACTAGGACGGGACAACTTCACATTTGAGTCGGAGATAACGACATAGTTTAATACTGGTGATTAGTATAAAGTAAGTAACCACACAGTCAACTAAAGCGAATTTTTCCATTTCGACGTCTTCAACCAAAAGCTCTAGACACACTGCAAGCTGCTAAATTCGACCCAATGCTGACCAACTTTCATATGCCACAGAATTTACTTATTAGTAATCCATTTTCCCACCACCCAAACAATTTTACCGCGACCCCAACCAAATTTTTGTATTAACTATATATTTTAGGCAACGTTCTGCCCGAATTCTAATCAACACTTGTATCAAACACTGCTCCCTTCTTTCAAAATTTTTGCAAAAGTGTTTGTACTTTGAACAACTAGAGTATATAAGCTATCTTATACAGAAAACCTGAAGTCGATAGGTGGTCTAGGGACGAGTTATATTGAGCAAAGACAATTACCAGACTATCGATGTTGTGCACACACCACGCTGCCTTAAGTTTCAATTCATTTTTCTACGAAATGCTTTAGTACATAGCTAGGTTAAGCACAAAGAAAATAAAAATTTCTAACTCTTTTGCAAGTGACATATTGAAGAACCGAAGTGGAACATTCGCTCTTTTTTGTAAGTATGAGCGAAAGTGGAGGCACCTCACGCCTTACGTTTAAATTATTTACTCAAAGCAGCGGTAAAGTTCAAATAACGACTCATAGCCAAAATAAATTTATATTTTTTAACCGTTAGTGCCCCACTCGGTGGGACTTTGTAAATTTGGTAATTGATTGTTTTTATCAACAGTTGCCTTTACTGTTGAAAATCTCGAGCCCAAACCAGACAAAAAAGATCAGAAATTGGCTCAGTCTGCAATGGATTAACTGACCTTTTCAAATCATTGGTGCCATATAGTGATGGTTCTTAATTTCGCGACAACCTGAGGCGCCTACTGAACACTTTTCGATACTAACACTTACCACTAATCAGTAGTCAATGAGCAGTGAATTATGTCGTTATCTGTAAACCATATGTGGACTTGGTTGCCGAAATTTTTTAGTTATTGATTTGCAGCACTAACACTAACAATGTAGAACCAAATAGCAGTAGTGCACAGCAATTTTTACACACGTGCTATAAGGGGGCGGTGTCAACTCCAGGAAGGTAAAATTTTCGTAATTATAATTTATATATTAACTAAGTTCCACAAATTTATTTTAATACGGCTCACCTCAGCAATTGAACCAAGAGGCTGTATGAGGGTCAGGCGAAGACGAAATGTTTAATTTTCTGTTGCGAGGCATGTGCATCAAACTGTAGGTATTATGATATGGGGTGCTATAAATTATGGGAGTAGGTCTTGTTTGGTATTTATCCGAGGGAATATGAACGCCCAACGATATGTGGATGAGGTGGTAGAACCCCATATTCTTCATTTCTTCAGCAGTTCACACCGCGTCCTTCACAAGGGATACATTGGAAGAAATGGGCTGGGAAACCCTCGAACACTCTCCTTATAGCCCAGACTTGTCTCCCTGTGACTATTTAGTGGTCGCGCCCTTGAATGAACCACTTGGAGGAAACAAATTTGGAAGTAATGAAGAAGTCGAGGAGCACATGCACAATTAGCTAACAACTGGTCCTAAAACGTGGGATATTAAAACTTCCAAATCGGTGGCATAAGTGTGTAGATGACACAGGAGACTATATTGAAAAATGTTGATAGTATAGTTAGTGTGTAACATTATTCAATAAATTATTATAACTTTTTTTTTTCAAATCCTACTCGAGGTAAACTTTTTATTTATGTATTTAATAAAATTAATAATAATTGTTAATTACTTATTCAATAAATGTATAAAAAGAAATTACCGTTTATATTTGATTCAACCTCGTATGTGTTGTAATGGCACTTGTCGATATCTCTATTGGGTAATTTTTTCTTGTCATGAGGAAGAGGGAGAATGTGTTTTATATTTGAGCGCAACAAAGAGAGCCGGGTACTGCTAGTAGATATATATTACTCACTCATTGTACCTACCTATTATTATATTATAGTACTATTATTACTGTTCGTATTCAATGTAAACAATGCTTAGTTCCTAAATATACTAAATTTAGTTATCTTATGCTTTCTAGTATAAAAATTCTTGAAAATTTTCATTTTTGGGAGACTTTTATTGTGTGTGAAGGGGTGCATCGGGCGGCAAAACTGCTAGCGCCGGCCCTGACATTTACTGTTCGTTTTAATCGGTCTCTAGAACTGTAATGGACCGCTTGAGTAGAGTTATCTTTACCCTTCAGACCAACGAATCTAGATTCGCACTTGCAATGTACAAACATAAATTATTTAACAACTAATACTAAATCACTTCATTCTAGGATACTTAACCCTCCTATTGTGTTAACATTTTGGTTTTACTTATTGTGTTCGGGTCACTATGAATCGGGAGCCTATAGTTGTCGTTAAATTGATATAACAGTTAATAATAATAATAATTATGATGTAGTATTTATTATTTATTACCTTTTATTACGTTATCTTATTTTAATTACATATTATTATAAATGTTATGTAAAGAAAATCTGAAAAACGTAGTAGTTAAGTATATACATTTATTTGTTACGGTCTTAACAGTAGTAATATACACGAGCTTTACATGGGTATTTTGAGCAATTACAACATACCATATTAGTTTTATTATCATTTCAAGAGGGACAAGAATTACATCTTTTACGCTTGGTTGTGGTTGATTGTTCACTTACTTCGCCATTACTGGTTGAAGAACGTGACATTATAACCATTCCAGCTGCAGGAATACTTCGAGGGAGATATTTTCTTTCTTGCAATAATGGAGTGATCAAGGAATTACCCTGTTATTCAAGAAATAGTCGCCGTTTTGTAAATTTTCCAGCATTCCAGGTTGGAGCTACATCGCACCACAAAACATAAGCATTGTAACCGAAACGTCCATGATATTGTAAAAGATAGTCATTGGTCATAGTTTAGCTTGCCGTCTGCATGTGTATGTTATTATTAACTTGTCTAACGTGTCTGCAGCACCTTTGGTTTTGTTGTAATCTAAAATCATAAACGGTTTTTTTATGGTCTTGGTTACACATTCCGTTATCGTGGTGCATGGTGCTCATGAGCGTAACATTTTTATTCTGTTTCCGAATATAGCAAACTATCGACGTGTCCTTGGTAAAGTAAAATTTTGAAGAAAGAACTTTTTTTCTGTTGTAGACCAATGCTGCTGGCAATTCTGGCATGCTTTTACGAATAGTACCAAGCATGGTTACTTTTCTTTTCAATAGCATCTGCCCCAGATCGTACGAGGTAAAAAAATTATCACACATTACGTTTTGACCTTTTAGACCATAAGTAAGATCTAGCACAACTCTTTACCATGACATCTCTCTGGAGGTTCACCTTCTTTTTTCCCGAGATAAACTTGCATGTTACATGCATAAGCAGTTACAGAATCGCATAAAGACCAAATATTGACTCCGTATTTAGCAGGTTTATTCGCGATGTACTGTCTAAAAGGACAACGGCGTTTAAAAGTTGCTCATCTACTGTTACATTTTCGTGAACATTATACAGCTTAGGTAGAATTCCAACCCATTCATCCCAAAACTCCCGTGTGGGAGCTAATTTATCAGTTTGGCGTCGTTGTGGTTGTGTGTCGTCAAAGCGAATTATTCGTGCAATTACATGAAATCGTTGTAGGGACATCGTTGGTCTGAATATTTGGCGACCTATATTTCCATCCCACAGACTGGATGTTGCCTCTCCATGAGATATATACACTCCAGCTAGAAACATATGCCAAAATATGCTTTTAGTTCAACTAATGTTAGTTCTTGAAACGTGTCGCCACAAAGTCTTTTGCCTCCTTAATTTGACATTTTCAAAATTAGGTTTACAATTTTGGGTGTGAAATATAAGTACGCGGATTTTATATCAATTATTCGCGACGTAGCATACTTGTTGGCCCAGGAATCAACGAAATAATATTTGCTGCTAATAACCTTCCCGATTGATGTGTCTTTTCATTACATATTATATTGCCATCTTTTGAAGTTACGTGATTATCCGTATCAGCTTCTTCTGAAATCGTAGCTTCCACTTCATCATCCGATTCGCTATTATATATCTCGGTTTCGGACAAATGGTCTTCTTCTGTAGAAGCATTAGAATCACTATCAGAAACACAAGTTTCTCAAGTTCACTATTCGCAAGCACTCTCTCACTACACATTTTCAATAATAAATTTCAATTGCATTTCTTATTAGAATATAGCATCAAGTTTGATATTTACCACGAAACTAACACGCAGATGCTCACTGGCTGCACAGGCAACAGGAATAAACTTGTTTACCGGTACCAGTGCTGGATTTCCGCCTAGGCCCGTGAGGCCCGGGCCTAGGGCGGCACGATTTGGAGGGCGGCAAATTTTTCATAACGCCAAAATTTTAAACCCGAAAAAATGTAACGACAATTTATTTTAAAAATTGTTTCCGATTCTTTTTCATGAATTTACAGAAAATTTTTTATGTAATAGAATGTAATCCATTTTTTAATTGACTTTTTTATTTGTGGGTGCAATATTAATAATTTGATAAAACAATTATAGTCTTTATTGAATAATGTTATTAAAAAGAAATAATTGAATTGATAAGCTTTTTTTTGAGAAATACTAAATTTCTTTTTACATTTTGTATCTTTAGTGAGATTACTCTTACATATAACAAGCTTTGAAAATTACTCAATGGTTTTTCATTTTGTTTTCGGTGTTATATAACAACATGGTGAATTAACATGTATAAATTAATATTTATTATTCATTTGAAATTCAAATAATTTTTTGTCTGTAAAAATATTTTTTTTATTCAAAATGAATCTGTTTTATTCCATATCTAATTTTTTGAAAAATAAAAATAAATCGAAAAAAATGAAAATTTAATTTTTATCTAGATCGAAAAAAATCGATGTTTTTTATATCTGCAATAATGTTGAACGTTATTTACAAATTTCAACAAATTTCAAAAATCTTAAAGCGAGAATTTATCATTATAAAATTCTATCAAATTTAAGTGTATATATGTCGATGCATATTAGAGCGATTGATATGATGGAAATGTAGCTACATTTATGTGTTAATGTTATAAGTATAAAGTATGAATAATAAAATTTCAATATATAATTTTTAATCCGAGTGTTTTTTGTGCGATCGTTATCTCAATAACTTGAGTGAAATGAGAGTATTGTGCATGATGGAGATTGAGAATTAGTTCAGGTGAGGTGAGGGGGTGAGTGTGTTACACATATTTACAGAAAACAAGAGCGCTACGCGTAGCAGGTTTTGACAGGTTTGACTTTGCTTTGTTTAAAGACGGGTGCAGATCAAATTAAGCACGCCGATCCGCGCCGCGCCGCGCCGTTCAGAACGTTCGCGAACGTCGTACGCGCTTTCAATTTGGACGGGTTACCGCTCACTTTGTGACTTGTCAGCTAAGCATCGCGCTGTAAACAAGTCGCAGAATTATTTCAGTTTTACGAATGCCGTTCAAGTGTAAAAGTCGATAAATTTTTTATTGTGTTCCTCACCTTTAAAAGAAGAGTTTAATTATTATTTTAAGTTAGAAAATTTGTTTCAATAAATTGTCGAGGTTCTGAATTTCATTTTTTATTAACAATGAATAGCTATCGAAAAAAACTAAGGGTGCAGACTATCGTAAAAGAAAAGCAGAAGAATCTTCAAAACAAGAAAATTTACTAAAAATAGATCCCAAAAATATCTAATTTTATGACAAGCTCAACAAAATGTATAAGTGATGATCAACAAGCATCAGGTTCAACTGCCGTAAGTATTTTTATGCACTTGTTAGTAAAACTAACTAACTAACTACTATTCTCATATACTGAACTTCTATAAGAGGTAATATTTGAAAGAATTTGAAATATTGAAAATTAAATTTTTTAAAATACTTTTTAATCCTTTTGTTTAATCAGGGAAGGTTTAAATTTTAATTAAGAATAAATTAATGTCAGTTGTAAAAGATATTTTTGTTTTCAGCCGAAATTAGACAATTCTTCAGCATAAGATACCGAAGAAGTAAAATCAAATCCTTCTTTATTGCAACATACAGATACAAACGAAACGCCGTTAAATTTTTCTTCATCGCAAGATGCTGAAGAAACACAGTCAACAACTAATATTTTACTACTGAGTAGTGATGCTTTTCTACGGAATTTAAATGAAGAAACACGAGATTTTATAACTAAGAACGGTATACCACAAAATAATGTTTATAATGATAAAACGAGGTTTTACTCTAAAAGTTTATTCCAGCGTACTTTGAAAAACGGAGAAATTCAACGTCGTGAATGGCTAATTTATTCAGAAACTAAAGGATCTGTATTTTGTGATCCATGTTTACTATTTGGTAGAAGTGGTGAAATGAACGCTTTCACTGGTGAAGGGTTTCGCGATTGGAAAAACTCAAAAGCGCGCATTGAAGGTCATGAAAATTCTGATTTTCACAAAACAACGTCTAAGGAAGCAGCTCGATGAAGAAATTTTGTACTGGAAAAAAGTTTTGTATCGAGTAATTGCGATTATTAAATCCCTCGCAAGGGAGAGGGCTGCCATTTAGAGGACATTCAGAATGAATTAGAGATCTCCATAATGGAAATTTTTTAGGTTCAGTCGATCTTCTTGCTGAATTTGACCCGTTTTTATCAGAACATTTAAAATTGTATGCGCACCATGGCAGAGGAAGAACCTCGTATTTATCTAAAACAATCTATGAAGAAATCATATTATTAATTCAAAATAAAGTATTGCAACACATTTCTAGGGAAGTGCAATCTGCTCAGTATTTTGGTGTAATTGTGGATTCTACGCCTGATATTGCTCATGTTGATCAGCTTACGATAATTATTAGATATGTACGTGGTAATGGTGAAATTATCGAAAGATTTCTAGAATTTATACCAAATACTGGCCATAAGGCTAAAGATATTAAAGATGCTCTGTTAAAATCTCTTGAGAATAATGGTTTGGACATAATGAACTGTCGTCGTCAATCTTATGATAACGCAAGCAATATGTCAGGCTTATACTCAGGAGTGCAGTCACGAATCATCAATCATCAATCACGATTAATCCATTAGCAGAATATGGTTCCTTGTGCTGGCCATTCCTTAAATTTAGTAGGAACTTGTGCAGCTGAATTTGTAACCGAAGCAGTTGACATTTTTTCTACTTTGCAAAAACTTTATAATTTTTTTTACTGTTTCAATACATCGTTGGGAGATCTTGGTACAGCGTACAAGTTTAAGACTTAAGAGTCTTTCTCAAACTCGTTGGTCTGCTCGACATGATGCATGTTATGCGTTAGAAAAAGAGTGGTCGGGAATAATTAATGCACGAATTTATTGCTCAAAACTGCGATGACAAACCGACTACGCGATCTGAAGCTAGCGGATTGCAGCGAAAATTACAGCATCTAGAAACAGCAATTCTAGTCATTGTTTGGAATGTTATTTTAGATCGTTTTAATGGTGCGAGTAAGAAACTTCAGGATTCTCAAGCTGATTTATCATCTGTGGTAAAAATGTATAGTTCTGTGACATTCTTTCTACAAGGCATGAGGGATAAACAATTTTCCGAATATGAAGAAAGAGCCAAAGCACTATCTGGAGTTCAAGATTATTATCGTTATGATACCTGTCGCAAGAAAACCAGAAAAATTCAGGCAGATGAGTTATGAATGAATGAAAGAACACCTTTATCTGGACTAGAAAATTTTCGTACCAATGTTTATTACCGGATTTAAGATACTTTAAGTGTACAATTGGCCGGACGTTATCAGAAGCTTTACGAAAATTTTAATTTTTTCGACAATTTATCTGAAAAAGATACTAATGAATTAAAAAATCTTGCAAATAAATTAGTTAATAAGTATCCTGATGATTTGGAAGAGACTTTAGGGAATGAATGTATTCATTTACACTGTCAACTCAAAGATTCCCTAGCAAATACGGAAGATGTACGTTCCGCGCAAGGAATATGCAATGTATTGCATTCACGGAATCTTCGAGATGTTTATCCGAATGTAGACATTGCTCTACGTATTTTTTTGAGTATTCCCGCTACGAACTGTTCTGGAGAAAGATCTTTTTCCTCCTTGAAAAGGGTAAAAACTTATTTACGCGCAAGTATAGGCCAAGATAGACTTAATGCTTTGGCATTATTGCCTATTGAAGCTCAACTGGTTCAAGAAATTGATTACGACGACATAGTTGATGTTTTTGCACAGACGAAAGCCAGAAAGAAGAGATTTACGAATTGAGCAATACATTATAGTTTAAGAAAAATGATTATTATTTATTTCGCTAGAGTTTATTAAATATTTATTTGTATTGTTTAATAATTATATTTCAATAAAATAAAAATTATATTTAAATAATAATATTAAATTAAAGAAATAGAATTTTGTCCCTCAAAAAAGGCGGCAGCAAGCCTAATCCACCACTGACCGGTACGCAAATAACGCATGCAAATATTGCACAATAATGTGGCAATATTATGCAAATTATTTATATTTATGAAAATAAAACAAAACTAATAAAATGCATTCAGTGTATGATAATAATCTGCTTCTCGTTCTTCTAATTTGAACCACAAAAATCACCGAGTCATACAGACCCAAACACAGTGAGTGAAACAAATGAATTAAAAAAAAACTAGTTATAATTTTCTAATACTAATTTCTAATAGGTACACCGTTATTAGAGTAATGAAATAAAAGTCATGCAGTGGCAACGAAATATTTAAATAAATTAACGAATTATGCACATTAGAAGAACGCGATTAGGTCATATTGACCCGAACACAATAGGAGGGTTAAATACTTTTTCCAACACAAAGTTAAATGTTAAGGATGACATCGTTTATAACACTAGCAAACCGAACACGCGCAGGTGTATACTGTGTTGCCTACATTTATACTAAACAAAACTTTGGACAAAAAAAATTAATCAGAATCTACATAGCAATAATTGACGCTTACAGTTGGTAAATCAATTTAATACCACTTTGAAAGAAGCTATAAAGCTTCCTTATCAAATGACATCTACTTACTAAATTAAATAATACCCTCTCTTAAATTTTAAACTTTTATGTTTAGTAGTTCTCGTCTTTGTGTGTGTTACAAAATATGTAATCTTCTGTCATTAAAAAACAATTTATATTGTAACAAAATATTCCAAAAGTAATCTAATTTTTTAGGAACAAAAAATATGTATTTGAGAAACTAAATTGTGAAATTCTTGCAAGACCTTTTTAATATAAATACTACTATTTTAAGCATCAATAGATGAAAAAATGCATTTCCAGAAGGCTCGTAATATTTCTATTTAATTTAATGGAAATAGAATAGCATAAAATGTATCAATTTTTACCTGTATCTGGTCCCCCATCTTTTGATCGAAATTGTTGTAATTTCCTTTCTAAAATTTGTTGCCTACGCCGCCGCATAACTGCCTCTGGATTTGAAATTGATCTAGTAAATGACGTTTCAGGTAATTCTGAAAAACAAAAAAATCAAATTAAAAACCAAAAAAGGGAATTAATGTGTACAGAGAGAGGTGTTTGCTAACATGCTCCAAATTGGGAACTTTCATTTATTCAGTTAGAAACCATGAAAAGTATTACAATATCTTAAATTCTCATTATCTTGTAGAAACCAAAAACAATTACTCTTTCTTTCAAGTAATTAATTTTGTTTCTGGTTAATTTGATAACCGTTAATTACACGATACTGATATAATTATTACCTGTATATAACTTTTCCGCTACTCCATCATTTTTATTCTTGCGTTGGCCATTTTCACTTTTCATTCTTTGTAATTTTTCTTGTTTTTTTAGTTGCTTCTTTTCCCTTTTGGATAACTTTCTTCTAAAACTAGCATTTGAATCATGTGATTCAATTGAATTATTCTGTAATTACAAATTAATTAAAAAACAAACATAATTTTAAAATTTGAGTCTACCGTTTTTTCGTCTATATTTTTAAGTAAAAATCTTCCTTCCCTATCGTCAACGTGCCAATTTAGTTGTACAAGTAACGGTTTCTCGTCAGGTGCCATTCGTCGTTCGGAACAATTTTCGTGTAATTCGTATAAGGCATAAGAAGGCACTGATAGCATTCGCATATCGGGTCGAAATTTTTCTATTAAAGTTCCTATCACATCTTCGACAGTAGCATCAGATGCTACTCGTATACATTTTGTTGCCACTTTTTGACCAGAATCTTGAAAATAAAATCGCATTACACCATGGAACTCCAAGTCCTAAAAAAAAGAAAAGGAAAAAGGTATTATAAACTTATGTGCAAAGAAAAAATGAAATATTTTACAATCGAAGCAAACTTTTGTGCCTAATTTTTACAATAAAAACAATTGAATCGAGAGAATTATTATACAATGGGATATTACTACAATTTACGCTGAACTTAGAGCTAACGAAGCAAAACATTTCAATTGCAACATGTGTTGTATGACATACATATGAGTGACAACAAAAACTAATATAATACTCGGTAGTCAAAAAATGGAAAAGCATAAAATACGCAAATCTAATTATAAATGATTAAAAGTAAAGTAAGCAAATATAAAAAACAGAAAAGATTCAAATTATATACGTCTTTGCATCGAGTTTAAGATAAATATAATAAATACACCAATACATGCAATGCAATGTTTATTTTCAATAAACTGAAAAATAGTAGTAAGTTACTGACCTGCAGTGTCAATTTTTTTGTACATCGTTTAAATTCGATGTTCAGCTTGTTGAACTGGTATTTTTATTTTACTCTGTTGTTACGTTTTAGAAATTTTTAGTTTATTGAAAATAAAAATTGTGTTACACGTGTTGATATATTTTATATTATTACTCGACAACTTATTAGGTTTACAGCAAAAGCTAAAAGGTTGAAAAACTTTTTTCTACCGTTAATAGTTATTTAAGCATCAAGGACGTAAAACAGGCGTTTATGGACCGCAACCTGTAGGTAGAAAATAGGAAAAGGCCACGTATGTCATTCCCTCCCCATGAGGGAGCGCGGCCTGCTCGAGCTTTCCGAGCTCCTTCAGCCACAGTCATGGATTCCCAGCATACATACATACATTACGTATATATGCATGGAGGGATTAAGGATAGGTGTGGTCAGGATAGGATCGAAGGAACGGAGTTAGGGTTCTGAGAGGGAAAATACTAACCCATCATTCGCCTAAGTAGCCGCACATGGTGTGCATATACGCAGTGACCATGCCGCTACATGTGTATGAGGAAAACCTCCTGAAAAAACCTCATACAAGGTAGACGGTAACGGGAATCGAATCCATTACCTCCCGAATGCTAAGCAAGTCGTGTCACCACTACGCTAACAGCTCGGTACGTGTAGGTAAGAGCCCAAACCGATAGGGGAGGGCTATTAACATAATTACTTACGCAAGATCGTTTCAATAGCCATTTGTTAATCAATATGTATCCTATTTTTTTTGTTGATCTTCAGTCCGCAGTAAATGTTTTAAGTTGTATGAATTTTATATCTCGATATTATCAAAACTCGCCCTGTGTTTGTAGTTGTTACAGAAAATAGTTATTCTTATTATCACCAGTAACATGAAAAAACTAATCTGTACACATACGTCCGCGTTACCATTGCAACTAAGTCAATAAGACTAGAATAGGCGATCGCCGTCTTTATCTAACTGAATGTGAATTCTGAAATCAAAAAGGAACGACATTTACGTTACCACTTCCGGCCGTTGAAGTAGTTCGCGGGCACTAAAGTGGCATTTTACGCCCGCTAAATTGATTTATAAAATGTACAGGGTGGTTCATTTTCGATATTTTCTTATGGGAAGTACCCTTTCTATTACAGATAGACAAAAAGTAATATGGGGTCCTTATGCTCGATTTTGGTGTTAATTAAGATCCAATAGTCATAATCAAGATATCTCTGACGTTATTGGGTAATTAGCCAAAATTGAAAAAATTACGATTTTGAAAATTTTGAATAACTTTTTTATTTGTAAATGTATCGACAAACTGTAAAAACATTCTTAAGGCACTTTTTTACGTAGAATTCGTTAGTGCATTCACATTTTTAATACCTTCTTAATTTAGAAAGATATGACATAAAGTTGTATTTTTATATGGAAATCATAGTTGGCTATGACATTTTAAATGCATTTTTTTGTGCTTTTTAAAAATACATAACACCTCTATGCTATTTTAATAATTAATAGATTTTTTTAAGTTTTTCTTAATTGGTATATTTATTAAGGATAACAGTTGGGTTACTCAAAAAAGAAGTTTCACTTCCAGTAAAATATTTTAGAGACATTTTGTAATTCAAATAAGTTTAATTATAATGTTGTTCTTGTGAAATGGTAACAAATTATAAAATCTAAAGATTGAATATAAAATTATCAAAAAACCTCAAATGCAAATTGAAATGAAATGAAAATAAACAATATAACATCACCAGAAATTATGAAAAGCTAACAGCAAATCAATTTTTATACGTATGTAAACATCTAATTCTATAAACGAACAAAAATATGAACACAAAATATCAATATAAAAACACACTAAAACTACAAATATGTTTCAAACTGTGTGCCCTCTTTTTGGATGAAGACTTCGCATTGTCTTCTAATTGAATTTAAAGAGTTATATAAAGATAATAGTGTTAATTATGTAAAAGCCACACGAACACTTTCTTTTAACTCATTCGCACTATTATTAGTTCTTTTGTATATAATGTTTTTCCAAAAAACCCATAAATAGAAATCTAGAGGCGAAAGATCGGGTGAATGAGCAGGCCACAAAATTGGTGCAGTCATTCCCATCCAGCTATTAGGAAACGTAAATTTAAGTAGTCACTAACTACACGGGAATTATGTGCGGGAGCTCCGTCTTGCTGAAATATGACATTGCAATATTGTGCTAAAGGAAGACTCTCTAAAAATCCGTCCAAATGAATTCGTAGAATATCGAGATATTTCATTGAGTTTATTTACATTTATTCCAAATTTCTCTGCCACCTGCGGACAACGCTGTCATGAGCGTTGGTATCTGCCCAGTAAGGTAAATTGTGATTATTAAAAATACCATCACTAATGATATGCGCCTCGTCTGGCCATGCAATAGAGTTTGAAAAATTAGGTATATTTTGGCGCTGACTTGTTTCTTTAAAATTCGAAGGGCTTTGCTTCGAGACACGCCTAGATTAACCATTTGTCTAGATGAAGTTGTTGGCTCTGCTTCGACTTGTCCTAAGGCGACCATTGAATTTTCTTCAGAATTTCGTTTAACGTAAGTTTTTAGCGTGGGATTTTTAAAAGAACCGAATTCAATTAAATTTTTCTGTAACCTAAAATTAATTAAGATATTGTTTTGAGCTACCAACAATCTTAATTTTAATTTCTATATCGTTCAAAAATATTTTTATTTGGCTGCTGCCTTTCAGGAAAATATTGTAAATATAATTCCGATGCCACATTCTTATCACCTTCGGATAATATAAAACACTTTAACATGCAACATTTTTCTGAATTTGTATAATTAGGCATGTTAAGAACTGAATTCCAAGATCACTTTGTTGCACACTTCTAATTTTTAATTTATTATTTGACATATAGGTATTATTTGTTTTTACTTAAATAAATCTCAGCCTCCTATGCCTACTGTGTATTCTTAATATAATACGTAAATAAGAAAAACTTAAAAAATCAAGTTATTATTAAAATAGCATAGAAGTGTTCTATATTTTTAAAAAGCACAAAAAAATGTCATTTAAAAATGGCCTAGCCAACTATGGTTTGCATATGAAAAAATACAACTTTATGTCATATCTTTTTAAATTAAGGAGGTATTAAAAATATGAATGCACTAACGGATTCTACTTAAAAAAGTGCCTTAAGAAGGTTTTTACAGGTTGTCGATACATTTACAAATAAAAAAGTTTTTCAAAATCGCCATTTTTTCAATTTTGGTTAATTGCGCAATAACGGTCAGAGATATCTTGATTATGACTATTGGATCGTAATTAACATCAAAATCGAGCACAAGGACCCCATATTATGTTTTGTCTATCTGTAATAGAAAGGGTACTTCCCATAAGAAAACTTCGAAAATGAACCACCCTGTACTTTATATTCATTCACTAAATATTATTTCTCTGTTTCTTTAGTTTTGAGAAAATAAATGAAAACCTTATTTTTTCCTTCCTTACTTAATTTTACCTATTGATACACCGAACTGAAAATTAAGATATCAGATCAGTTTGTTCTGAATCAATTGTAATTTATTTACATAATCTTGCATAATGAGAAATATCATAGAGGTTGCTTATATCATCCGTTTCTAATAATATGGGGAGAAGTTCAGTTTGTTCTGAATCAGCTGTAATTTATTAGCATAAGCAGAGTATTGAGGATAAGTGATTTATAAAGAATTAAAACAGGCTTGTAATCTTTAAATGGGTTTATACGTTCTCATGATAAAACCGAAAAGTCTGATATCCCAGTAATGGATTAATATATTCAATATGTTTTGAATTAAGTATTGTAATTTGTATTAACAATTTGAATTGTTGGTACAGAGATTTAAAAATAATAATGCTGTTATAAATGGTTTCACACAAATAAGGTCAGAAGTCAAGTTAGCGATATGGTATACCTTTTAATTGAAAATAGCTTCTGTGCAACATTTGCAAATGACGGTATACAAAATACGATAGACAGTGATTAGTAAGATCGGTAACACATACAATGTCCGCTAATATTAATTAATCCGTTTAAATTTTAAAATTAATTCTTATGTCCAACGATAGCATTGCATTGGTACACTGAAAATATGGGATTTGTCGTGAGTTTAAATCGGTGATTTTGTAACTCTATCAATGGATTGTAAAATTACATACCACGATACATCTAATTTGACATGATTATCTGTAATTAATAATTAACCGATATTTAAGTAATTATTTTTTTTGTGTACGAAGTAGTAAATTTTTGTACCAATCCCTCCATCCCGCGATAAGGAATGACTCTAGCATATTTACATTACCCAAATATCAATCATTAATTTTTTCAAATTAAAATCAAACTAGCGTTGCCGCCTGAGCGCAGGTTGGATCGGGATTTCCAATATCGCCTACTGAGTGAGTACCAAGGTTGTAAAAGTGTACCACACCGTTTCCTCGTCATCCTATTGCGTTCTAAAGATTTTAAACGTAGTGCTACATTCTACTAATCATTACCAGGTAAAAATCATTTTGTGCTTAATTATTTGTGTAATCTAGAGTAGAGTTGGTAGTAGAATTTTAGATATTGTATAGCCACCTGGTTAACTTTCGACCACATAAGTTTAAATATACCTAAGAGAGCTTGTATTTATCACAAATTTAAACACTTCATTCATCATCCATTGATTCACATGCGTATTTGTAATGAATTACTTACCTATTCATTACCTATCTATTTATTTTTAAATGAGAAGTTAGAATGCTACTGCGCTCACAATATTCCGTTAAACAATCTGCGCCTCCTTATAATTCTATTGTCGCAAGGTTGCTCATTAGTGCGTCAAAGTAAGTTTGCGGCTAAACTGCATAGTAGAAAAAACGTTTTATACAAAAGTTGCTTGAATTCAAGCACGGTATAACCTAAAAATACTTTCGCATATACAGAGTGTTCCATAACAGCGGAATATAACATATCTTCCTTATTTTAAATGGAATGGTGTAGTTTTTACTGCGGATTTCGTTTTTACTCTGAAAAGCCACCACTTTCTATTAAACATGTCGTATAGCTAAACTTAACCGTTTTTGAAATATTTGTACTTTTAGATAAAACATAATAATTTTTCGTGGCAGTTCAAAAATTTATTTTGAAGTTACTACCAAATCTATGAAGGTACATTTTTTGTAATAAGATATGTTTGTCTATCTGCAACGGTTTTTGAAATATTTACAATTTTAGGATTTTTATATAATCAATGTGCACCCCGTATAATATTAGATATATTGATCAGAAAACGATCAGGACAGTTACCATACTTTTTCGTTTCCAGTAAGGCGTGACAAGGTTAACACCTCCGGCTAAAGTGAGAGTTCGTTTCCATACTGAAGTAGTAGGATGTGTACCGCATCCAAAGGAGTTCTTACCTCGGCTAAGTGCGTCTCCACTAAAAAGGGTTGGCTTATATGGGCTAAGAGCGTGTTACTCAGCTAAAGTAGAGAGGAGTTCTTGTCTTGGCTATCTGAGGGGGTGATTGTCAGCTAAGGAGAGTTCTTATCTGGGCTAAGTGTGTCTCCACTCAAAAGGTTAGTTCATATAAAGGCTGAAGGTGTTTCCTTGTTAGAGGGACAAAGTGCGCTTCCGCTAAAGGAGCTGGTCTTGGCTAAGTATGTGTTTCTCAGCCGGATAATATTACGGCGCTAAAAGGGTCGATCTTGGCTGAAGAGTTTTTTTGCCAGCTAAAGGGAGTTCTAATCTCGGCTAAAAGAACTTCATACCTTGGTTATGATTTATTTCGTAGCTAAATGGTTTGTTTCCTAGCTAATGCGTGCTCAGGTTTAGAACACGGCTAAAACACTGGTTCAGAACATGGCTCAGAATTTGATTGAGAACTCGGATAAAAGCAACTGGTTCAGAACTCAGCTAAGGGGCAAGTCTTTATTTCGGAAACAAATCTATTAGTACGGCACAGAACACATGTGCAATCTCTTCAAGGCCCTAGCCTTGAAACACACTACTCATTCATAGTCATCGCGTTAACAAAAAACACCAGATGTATGACTCATTGATCTCTTAAAGTTTTAGCCAAGAAAACAAACCTTGGACCTAAAAATAGAATCAATCCTTAAAAACTAGATTATATAAAAAAACGTATGAGACAGCTTGCGGTCAAAAAGAGATTCAGGTATATGATGCCATAGATAAAACACAGCAAACACGTAGAATGTGGTAGTTAAAAAGGAGAAATGTCCTATTCGCAATTGTTTACACACGAAAAGACTGGTAACGGAAGAAATGATCCGAAATGAGGGATCTCTAGAGGAAAAATAACGATATAATAATCGTTTCGGTCTATAATTAAGGTAACATAAAATAACAAAGTACAAACGAAACATCAATTTGTACACCAAAGCTCATTAATTGTTTAAGTCTTAGCCAAGAAACAAATTATCTAAAAATTAATGCCGGAAACGAGATTATCTAAATGTAAATCTCATTAATCTAAAAATAGAACCAATTCTTGAAAACGAGCTTATCTAAAGATTCTTGGAAATGCATGACTCAGCAATTTCCAAGAAACAAATGTGCAAGTGTATGTCAAGTTTGCAAGTTATAACCCGTAACATACTATAACTGGGAAGCAGTTGAAGGATATGCAAACTGTTGTGATAAAAAACCAAAATTGCTTTTGGCATGTATAACGTTGACGAACTATTTAGTTTCAGAGGTATTGTAAATATCGAGTAGAATTTCTGGAATCATATAATTTATTATATTTTTTCGAAAAATTTGTACAAGCTATCGTCGATTTCGCAAGCCAGAGTTCGATAATGGTCAGGATGTTTATAATGACAATGAACACGTAACATTAATTGCATAATACAGTATGCTTAATAGAGATATGACATTATCGACCTGCATATGTTGTATAATTTGTATATGAATAAAATATTTTAATCTCTGTAAGATTATCTAAACATTTACTTTAGAAATACAGTTACATAAAAATTTTGAAAAATGCATGATTCATTCATCTCTTCAAGGTTCTATCCAAGAAACATTAAGCTACTAGAGGTCACATGATCTATTCAAGACACAAACCGGATGTGGAGTTCCAAAGTAATCTGTTCAAGTTAAATGGAATTACGTTTTACAGACCATTTACCAACTAAGTTGAGATAAAGCGTAAATGAATCACTAATTTACTCACTGAGCCAATGGGATAAAGAGCATAAAGAAATTAAATAACACCACGAATAAGATCAATGAATTCCTAGAATGACCCAATGAAACAGGGAAGATGCTGCAAGTAATTAACAATAGGAATATATTACGGTTAAATAGAACTACATTCTGTAAAGTGTTTAAAGATGTGGTTGACCACAGAAAAATATAAAATACTCCAATTGAATACTATTCATACCAAGTACGAAGATCAAGTAATGGTGGACACGTCCTACCGTAACGATTCTATGAATATTTTAAGATTGAAAAAGGAATGGAAAAATTTAACAAATCATAACATTGAAAGAGTGTGTTCATATCAAGTTTGTGCAGTGTTGATAAAACCACAAACATCATATTTAGTAACGAATAATAGCATCATGTGTGTATTTATTAAACACAATTCAAAAGCGTTCGATTTTCAATGCAATGGAATAAACAATTAAAACAGGTATACAAAGACGTAAACGCATCCATGATTTATTAAAAAAGATGAAAACCAAATAGATTAACCGTTGAAGCCTTCCCCCACGAAGATGAAAAAGACATGATGGAACACCAAAAGGTCTCAAATTACTGCAATGAATATTGTCAGCTATCATCAATTGCACAAATAAAAATTAATATTTATACATTATCGGCATACATATATAATTTGTAGTAATAAAAGATTTAAACTTTTTTTTCTTTTTACCGAGAATAGTTATTTTTGTGCCTGCGGCATATGCATACCGTAAATGCATCGGGAAACTATGCGTTTGTCAGACTTGGTCGGCAAAAATAATGCTAAATGTACAGTTGGTATTCGACATAATCAAACAAAGCCTAATCGCGTTACCGTGTACGTGTAAGCATCCGTTATTATGTCCATGTTAGTTCCTTATAAACTACAAATTATATCTATAAATTATTACAAAGTCAACAAATAGGTAAGGTCACAGACCATTAAGCGTGTAGTAAGACACATCAAAGCATTTGTAAAACTGGAAACAATTTAGAAATGCGCGTCTGAGTTGCGTATTAGCCCCTTATATATGTGATAGTGTATTTCGATTTTCTAACCTTAGTTTTTTGGTGTATTAAATACTTATTTTAGTGAATTTTAAATTAGTAAAGTTATTAGAACACAGGGTGTGGCGCGAAGACCTTGCATTAGACTTATTGGTGAAACTACTGATATTTGAAAATTGAAAATTTGTATTCTAATATTTTTGGCCATGCTGAATTCAATGAAAATATTTGTAACTTTATAGCACTTCCGGTTATACCGGAAGTAACTATCAACTAGCTTATTTTAAATAGAATGTGATATATTTTAGTTGAAATTCTTATTCTACATAAAATTTTGAACAAATTTTTATAAGGATAACAAATCTCAAAAAGAGCGGTTTGTGAGTTATTTTAAGTTTTGTGAATTTTTTTCAAAAATCATATTTCCATATTATTTACGATATCTTATCTAATTAATAATCGTTTACTTTCATATTTTGACCAAACAATATCAATGTATGACGAAACATTATGGATAGGAAATGACTTTATTAATTTATACAGCATGTTGAAAATCGAGCCACCAATTGTAATAAATTCAAATATTAAAAACTTGCTTAATATAAATGGAACACCCTGTATTTTATGGTGCTATGGGATTAATTATTTTATTTCCTTTCGATTTATGTTTACATTCCCTATACCTAAATCGAGCCATTTTCACGATATTTCGGTTTTTTTGAATAAATGTATAAAACCTTATACTCAAATCTAATAGTATTTGTCATAAAGTGAAAAGTAGGCAGTCGAAATTCATTGTTACCCTTAATTAAGTTTTTATTGCTGTCAAAGCGGTGTAATTATTGAGACAAGCTATTTTGAACTATCAAAGTACTAATAAGGTCATAATCATTTTGAAAATGGCACATAGAAATGATACCAATAATGATTTTCTAAACTTGATCCTAATCTACGGAGAGTGTAATAGAATTGCTAGCCGAACATGTCGTGTATTTACAGTAATATTTCCGGAAAAACGGAAGCCAACTCGAGATACCATCACAAGACTTTTAAAGAACATGTCGCAATTTGGCGCATGCCGTTTAAAAATTGCAAAAATTAAACCATTCGTTGATGATGAAGTTAACGTGACAAATGTGCTGGGATTCTTTTCTGCATATCGAGATGCTTCTATTAGAGATTGCGAAATAAGCTTACGATTAACGACAAGAACAATTCATAGGATTCTTAAAGAGTATAAGTGGAAACCTTTCTGTTATCATGTTGTGCATCACTTGCTGCCAGAAGATCTCCCTAAACGCGTTGAATTTTGTGAATGGTTCTTGTTGAAAATACAGGAAGATGAGAATTTTACTCAAAGAATCATTTGGTGTGACGAGGCAAAATTTTGGAAAAATGTTTTGGTCTCACGAAAACCCTCACATAACAAGAGAGCGTTATTTTCAAACGAGCTGGTCGTTTAATGCTTTTTGTGCCATAAAAGATGGCAGAATTTTCGGACTTAAAATTTATGATGAAAATATGACCGGTGTCGGATATTACAACATCCTTCAGGACACTATTTTGCCATCGTTAAACAATTTAAATGCCGAAGAAAGAAGTCTTGTATGGTATCAGCAGGACGGGGCACCGCCACACATCTTATAAATTAATGCTGATTTTCTATACCAACATTTTGAGGATAGGTGGAGAGCCAACAGGGGACCATATCATTGGCCGTCAGATCCCCTGATCGCACACCCCTAGACAGTAGTATTTGGGGACATATTAAAAATCTAGTATACTCGGAACCAATTACAACAAAGGAAATTATTATACAGCGAGTATTACAGGCTTTTAATAATTACGATCCCCAAAAACTTAGTAAATCTACGAAACAAAACACTATTAAAAGGATTCATAAATGCTTAGAAGTAAATGGAAATAATTTTGAACATTCGTTGTAATTAATATTTTTGAAATTGTTGTTCTTATTATGTTATTATTATTATTACCCTCTGTAATTATGTTATGATGTTATGTTATTGTTTTTTATTGTTATTCTTATCTTATCTTGAATGTAACTATAAATCGAAAAGAAATAAAATAATAAATCTTATAGCACCATAAAATACAGGGTGTTCCATTTAAATTAAGTCAGTTTTTAATGCTTGAATTTATTAGAATTGGTCGCTCGATTTTCAACACCCTATATAAATTAACAAGGTTATTTCCAATCCACACCGTTTCGTCATAAATTGATATTGTTTGGTCAAAATATGAAAGTAAACGATTATCAATTAGATAAGATCTCGTAAATAATATGAGAATATCATTTTTGAAAAAAAATCACAAAATTTAAAATAACTCAAAAACCGCTCATTTTTAAGATAGGTTATCCTTACAAAAATTTGTTCAGAATTTTATGTAGAATACGAATTTCAACTCAAATATACCACATTCTATTTAAAATAAGCAAGTTGATGGTTACTTCCGGTATAACCGGAAGTGTTATACAGTTAAAATTTTCATTGACTTCAGCATAACCAAAAATATTAAAGTACAAATTTTCAATTTTCAAACATTAGTACTTCTATCAATAAGTCTAATACAAGGTCTTCGCGCCACACCCTGTATATTTTATCATTTATATGTAAGTATTTATCCGTTTTATCTATATCGCTAGCTACTGTAAAGATAACTTTCAGATTCTTCAAAAAGTGCAAAAATGGATGTTTATAAGTACAAATGTAATGTGCCGTTTTGTACTTCTGTATACCATGGCAATCCGGCAATAAAAAATAAGCATTTTTTCACATTTCGCGACCACAATCGACAGAGTTGGGTAGATGCAATTAATCTAAGTTGTAAGGGAGCACTTGTCGATACACATAAGAAAATGCACGTTTGCGAAGACCATTTCGCGATGACTGTTGGTACAGTTCAGAAAAGAAAAAATTGAAAAAGTTTGCTGTACCGTCAAAATTTTCTGCATCCTTAACGAGTGTAAAGGTAGTTTCAGAGCATGATTATTGCTTACCGTGTGTATCTGATGTATCGCCACATACACCAAATGTGCGTCAGCCTGTAAATTTGTTTTATTCAATAAGACAACGTGGAAGTGGTAATATTAACCCTTGGTGTTTTCAGTTTATTTCGGCACTAAAAACTTGCATATTAAACAACTTAGTGCGAAATAAGTGTAATAGCAATTGTGAAGATGATAAAGGACATGTACTGGATAATTTGAGAGATTTTTTACAAAATGTCGATCCGGTTGCAAAATCACTTTTGACCGAAAATGAATTGTTAAATATCGATGTGCCTAGTTTTAATAATAGCTCTTTAGAACATGACTCTTTTGATTTACAGGCTGTAGTAACATATGGCTTTTTAGTAAAGAAAATGAAAAATGTGGAGTGTATAAATTGTTATAATAATTTAATTGTATCTAAACCTGAATCACATCATTTTTTTACTCGTTTTAAAGAATACGATAATGTTAAATTAACGCTAAAATATGTTTCTAAGAATGTAGCTCTCTATATAGCATATTATATATATATATATATATATATATATATATATATATATATATATATATATATATATATATATATATATATTATATATTCACGATGTAAATGTTTTTATTCATTTATAACATTTTTGAAAAAATTCAAGCTATTCTTCTTCACAATGATGATTTTGCTTGGTTTCAATGTGCCATGCACAAAAATGAGGTTAAGTTACGTTTACTTAAATATGCAATTCAACTTCTAATAAATAAATATGTTGAAGATGTACAGAGGAAATATGTAGATAATAATAGACGCAGACATGTTACGAAAAAAGTCAAGACTTTAAAACACGTTTAAAGTAAAATGTACATTCGGTACACTTAATTAATTTAATCTACGCCAGTCCAAATAGATTTTCTTTGCATAGATTCGATTTGTTTACAATATCAGAAACGTTTGTAAATAAAAATTCAAAATTATTAAGTGCCCATATTAATCGATGTTATAGTAACCGCGCTTGTCGATTTTTGCAATTTTTACGTTGACAACGTCATTATTTGCGTTCAATTTTGTGCTTTACATGAGTTTCACGCACTGATGGACTGAATTTAACAAATTGTACAGACTTTATAATTAATGTTTATAATAAATAAATGTTGGTAAAGATTTTATAATGAAGTAAACGTTGTAACTAACTTTCTTTTTGCCTGTTTTATATTTTAAAATTTGCGTGTTATTATGAGTTCATAATGGCACTGGATGCTATTATGCAGGCCATAATGACACCCAAATGAAGATGATAAATATGTCATAATGACACTGGCGTAGATTAAAATTTGAATGATACACGTTCGATATGAACTTCGTAATGAAACTTGTGTAAATAAACCACTCGGCTAACGCCTCGTGGTTTAACTTTACACGCGTTTCATTATGACGTTCATATCGAACTAGTATCATTAATTTCTATTAATTAGTTATTTCTTGTATTTAGTATTTAATTGTAAATATTGAATAAATTTTTGTGTTAACATATTTTTATATTTTATTCAGCTGCATAAATAGTCTTCCAATTGAAAATACAAACTTTAATAAATGTATAACTAATGGTAATAATGGTTTATTCAAAATTTCCCGCGTTCACTCTAGTAATTCACCCAGACACACCCGCAGTTCATAAGTCTATCTTGTTTCCTTTTATTCTGTTAGGATGGAGTCGTCTTACTACGCTTAATGGTCTGTGGGTAAGGTACCCACAAAATTCGGGTAATGCCAGTTGTCAGTACTGCCAACTTAATTTCAACGGGTACGAAATTTTAAAAAGTATAACAATCTTGTTTATTGAATTTAGTAACAATTGTTGAGGTTGGCACAAAAAATCTTGTGTATCACTCCGCCATAAAATGGTTTTTAAGACCCATTTTCTGGCCTTGTAATACAAATAACTTTTGTATCACTGGGCCAGAAATGATATTTAAGATAGCAAAATATGTGCCGTTTTGGCTTGTAGAAGAGCTTCATGATATCAGGAGCGCGGAAAACAGTGCAAATATATAATTGTTTTAAATGTATTGCATTAATAGGTTACCGAATTACATCATCCTTATATCTTAGTAAACAGGCAATAATTAATATGAAAATGTAAACTTTCACTATTATCACACATTATAAAATACTTATCTTTTTTTGGGTTTCTTAATGGTGTATTTTAAACCGATGCCGCAGAAACTCGCTGGCGCAGAAAGTTGAATCTCGTGTATTTGAATGGTGCCGTTTCGCGTCGTGCGCGAAACTACACGACGCAGCCCGCAGCAGTTGTCTGTGGGTCGCAGCAACGTAATAGTTTGTACAAATTCAACTTTGGCCGCAGAAGTACGCTGTCGTCGCATGCGATCAGCGTGGAAGTGCACGTGCTGTTTTGTTTTCAAACGATTTAAAATGATGGGCAGAAAATCACTTGTTTTAATTCACTTTTAACCTCAAATCAACCTTTCAACGCGTAAACATAAACACGGAGAACTTCGAGCGGCTTACTGCCAATTACGAACGAGCGGGAATGGTGCACTTTGGTTCCGTATTTCGATGCATTTTTAAGACTTTTCGCGCTACGTAGCGGCACGCATTTCTGCATACGAGCGAGAATTCGCCTTTACAGTTATCTTCGGCAGTAGTAATATCTATTAAAATTGTTAAAGATGTTGAAAACATTTCAGTCAAAGTTGAAAAATTAAAACATAAACATCAACCTGCTATTAATATAACAGTTTGAGAAACGTGTAAAGCCAACTAGAACTAAAGCCACTTATTGACAAAGATATCTTTTTGTTAAATTTAACTGGATTATTTTATTTGATCTCATGTTTATGTTTGTGAATGCTTCTATCATTTTGAAATTGAAGTTTTTAACAGCGTTACACTTACATCGTAACTTGATTAAATTTTGTTAAATGTTTTTTGGTTGACATTTTTCGTTGTTAGCCTTGCCGTTAGAAGGTGTTCTGATTTGTCATCTTTAAGACAGTTTAACAATATTTAATTTTTAATGACGTAATTATCCTTTACTAAAATTTAATTCTATAGTTGGCTTTATACGTTTCTCAAACTGTTATATTAATAGCAGGCTGTTTTAATTTTTCAACTTTGACAAAATTGTTTTCAACATCATTAACAATTTTAATAGATATTACAACTGACGAAGATAACTGTAAGTGTTATCGAAACGTTTAGATTGTATAATTTAAAATACACCATTAAAAACCCCAAAAAGATAAGTATTTTATTAGGGATTAATTTAATTTATGTACAATGAAAGATTCAAATAAGGGCAATTTTCTCTTATATCAATGGAAAACGCAAGGAGACCTATTTGTTGTAATTTATAGATAATATTGTAATGATAATTTTTATATGTAGGGAAAAGGTGTACACAATGACATAGGGGGGTAAAACGACACAGCTTCTGCCAACTAAGCGCTATCTAGACGTATTATGAAGTACTACGTACTACTTTTTAATACTACGCGTTGTAATTCCTAACTTCAATTCGTTGTCTGTCTTCATGGTGAGTGCATGTCAGTTTTAGTTTTAGAGCGACCAAGAAACATTTTGCACGTGGTACTTTGTCAGGTAATAATATTATTTCTGTTGATGCTTTTATTTTGATTCGTATAGCTGTAGAAGCGCCACAGCTTCCTTTTGTTATTCCATTCCAGTCCAAAATCCATATTGTTTGTGGCCTTAGAAAAAACCGCGAATTAAAACAGGTGATTATAGTGGGGTAAAACGACATACCTTTAAAGCGTACAAAATGATATAGTATGTTATTTTACCCCACCTAAGACTGTTTTTTTTCTGTAGATATTTCACAATGCCACGCAACTATAAACGTACAACTGATAGGCAAGGATGGGATGAGCTTTCTACGACACATGCTCTTCAAGCGGTCTCTCGAGGCGAAATGGGATGGTTATGTGCCTCTAGAACTTTTGGTATACCACAAGCAACCTTAAGACGACACGCTTTAAAGAAAAATAATATCACCAGCAAAGGAAAAAAGGGTTTAGGGAGATTCAGAACTACATTTTCAGAAGAACCAGAAAGAGAGTTGGTTGACCATATAAAACATCTTGAATCGAGACTTTCTGGATTGACAAGAAGTCCAACAATTAGAGTTTCAGTTGGCTGAAAAAAATGGCTATAGCCATGCATTTAACAGAGAAAAGAAGATAGCAGGAAAAGACTGGTTAAGGGGATTCCGAAGAAGAAATCCGGACATTTCATTGCGAAAGCCCGAAGCAACATCAGCCGCAAGGCCTCAAGGCTTTAACAGGCCTCAGGTAGCAAAGTTTTTTTCCACACTAGAGGAAGTTATGGCGAGACAAAACATCGATCCACTGCGGATATATAACGTCGATTAATCCGCCCTGTCAACAGTACAACACCCACAAAACGTTTTTGCCACATCAGGAAAAAAACAAGTAGGGTCCGTCACTAGTGCCGAAAGAGGGTCACATGTAACTGTCGTTTGTTCTCTGTGCACTAACGGCACTTGTATTCCACCCTGTCTACTTTTTGCAAGAAAAAACATGAAAAATGAACTATTAGATCATGCACCTCCAGGTACGTTAGGGATGGCGCAGCAGTCGGGTTGGATGACAGGTCCACTATTTTTAAAGTGACTTCAACATTTTCAAAAGCAAAAGCTTCTTTAGACGAGAAAGTCTTGTTAATTATGGATGGCCACGCCAGCCATAAGTTCTTGGATGCTTTGATCTTTGCAAAAAACAACGGCATTGTGCTTCTGTGTTTGCCTTCGCACTGCACACACAGAATGCAGCCGTTAGATGTGACGTTTTTCGGGCCCCTTAAAACATATTTCGATCACGAGATAACTAAATGGTTAAAAGCACATCCAGGAAGAGTCGTAACGGCATTGTAAATCGGAGAATTATTTGATGCTGCTTATGGGAAGACAGCAACTGTAGAAAATGCGATACATGGGTTTTCATAAACTGGCATTTGTCCTTTTAATGCTGACATTTTTCCTGATCACCTTTATGAACCTGCAGAAACAACTAATGTTCCATTGGAAATACCATCTACAGCGGAAGCCTCCACAAGTATAACACAAGCGCGAGCAGAGAGTCCAGTTGCGAGTTCTTCAGCAATCATTGAGCCAGTTCATGCTTCACCACCTCGAAGAACTTTAGTTTCCGATTTAAGTCCGTTGCCATCAGGGGCGTTGGTTTCTGGTCAAGGCAAAAGACGGCCACAAAAACGTCAGGGTACTGTTGTGCTGACATCTACACAGGTTTTACAAGAAATTAAAAGCAAATCAGAGTCCGGAACGCGTCCACGTATTTGCCAGAATAAAAAAAGAGCAGTAACAAAGAAAATAGTAATAGATTCTGATACAGATGGTATTTGCATTTCAGAAGAGGAAGACGATGCTAGCTGCATTTATTGTACGGAATTATATAAAAAGTAATGTTCTAGTGTAAACAATGTAATAAAAATTCAAGAAAATATTTATCATTAGTACCTGCATAATCATACACCTTACCTAGGATAAGGTGGTCAAGGGTGTGAATAAATATATTACAGTAATGAAGGTTATTAATAGTTGGGTTATTTAAAAGAGCATCGGTTAAGAAAAACTCCATAAATAGAACAAATATTCAAAAATTCATAAAGATTTGGTATGTATATGAAAAGGGGAATATAGCCCACATATTAAAAAATTGCAAGGAACTGTTGATGGAAAAGTACAGAGATCTATTAGTATGGCAACATTTTTTTCTAATAGTAGAAAACTGTATGAATTAAATAAAATTATATAGAATACTGTTGCACAGTACAAAACTTGAAAAAAATTAATTACAATTGACAGGGAAAAGAGAACTGAAACATCAAAGTTAAAAATGAAATCTGTAAAAGTGGATATACGAATACGCTGGAAAACTGTTACATTATACGGTATACATACAATACTCCTTCAGAGACTGTAATAGAAATAAATAAATGGCTATTCTATAAATAATCTTTATTTTCATATATGAAACATTACATTAGCTTATACTTAAAGCTTAATAATAATTGTTTCAAATTATAACGGGTGATGTATCGAACTCCGTTGCACAACGTCTTGCAATGTTTTCAAAATGAAGCGGATGAATTCTTGGTACGTATGATAACTGTCGATGAGTCATGGGTTCACCATTACATCTCAGAAAGTAGTAGGGTAGCATCGAATAGCGTCACTCAGGTTCTCCGCCCCAAAAATATTCAACCGTTGGCAAGAAAAGTGATGGTGACAGTATTCTGTGAAATTTAAGGTGCTTTCTTAGATTTCGTTAACAAAAAACAATAAATGCAGAGTATTACAGTCAACTACCCCTGCGAGTAAAGGCGGCTATAAGAAACGACGGGGGTGCAATTTTGCAAATTATATGTTCTCAAGTAGGTTAAATTCAAGAATTATTCTGATTTTTGTAAATTCAGTCATATGACTAAGAAAAAGGTCATATAACGCTTTCAACTACTTAGTTCTAATGAACTTTACGCCAAATCTATTCCACAATAAATATACAAGTTTTAGTATAAGCTGTTAAAATAGTTTTAGATACACTTTAATATGTAAATGCTTCATAAATCTTCTACCCTTCTGATATGTAAGACTTCTTTAAAGCTGAGAACGATACAATTAATCAGTTTAAAAGTTAAGAATATCTAACACCGATTTATTGATGAATAAAGAGAAAAGGTAGATTGTGCTATTTAATTTTTTAACTGAAGATTTTAATACCTACACGCTGTAGGTATATTCAAATCAAAGTCAAGGCAAGGCACAGGCGTGGTCAGGTTCAGATCTCAGCTAAGATGAAAATTTATATCTCTGCTAAGTGCGTCTCCACGAAAGGGTTAGTTCATACAGAGGCTGAGATTTGTTTCCTCGCTAAAAGGGGGGTCTTACCTATACAAAAAAAAGGATGAGTTCGTATCTTGACTGCGGGTGGGTTTCTGAGCTAAAGGAAGTTCTTATCTCGGTGAGGGTTCACATCTATACTAACATGTAGGGGCGCTATTATCACAGATAAGTGTTTGTCTCTACAAATCAAGAGCAAGTCATGGTCAGGTCAACAGTTTAGAGGTGGTAGTGAGATATATCTTACAGGCCACTGGTTGCAGACTGTGGGTTACAGGTTCCTGATTACTAGGTACAGGTTGCTGGTCGTTTTTATGCTATCGCTCCCATTACTACTGGCCTGATCTGGCCTTGACCTTGATTTTTCCTGACTTAACCTTACCTTAATCTTGGCTTGAGCTTGATCTGTAGACACTTATATGTGATAAAAGTTTCCTATAGTTTAGTATAGATGTAAATCCTCGCATTATAAAAGACCTGCTATTTGTTTTATCTATTAAGCGAATCTATTTTTATGCGACGGATTATAACTTCCACACTTGACGTATCTACGCATCGATGAGAAATACATTTCCGGTAGTTAAATATATTTTTAGATCGTAGGTTGTTTCTCGGAAATTGCTGGGTTATGTATTTTCGAGAATTTGTTGTATTTTTAGATGAATGAGTCATGCATTTATTCAGCTGATCTCGTTCCCAAGATTAATTTTTAAGACATTCAAAATATTAATGAGCCATGGAATACATAAAGCAGGTAACACGTTGTACAGGGTGTAAAGGAACGCTAACAGTTTTACAAAAAACAGATAACACGATTATACAGGTTGTAAAAATTGTTCATAATTATAGACCGAAACGGTCGTTCTTTCCTTATTTTCCCTTTAGCAGAAATGCGCGTATCGTAGATATCCCTCACTTAAAATTTCTTCCGTTATCTGTCTTTTTTCGTGCGTAAGCAATTGCGAGTAGAACATTTTTCCTTTTTCAATAGCACCTACAACATTGTACGATGTTATAGAAGAATTGCATTACATAATATGCCATACAATGTTGTGCATAATACAAGACTTTTGATAAAATAGGTCGATACTACAATATACCAGCAAGAGAGCTTTTTAGTGATAATATAATTCCCGAAATGTATGATCGTGTTGTGAAAATCATATAAAATAAAATTAAAACTGTGAAGTATATATGGTATATGGACTTGTTCCCGCAACTGAAAGTTTTATAATTTTTACTGGACATTGGCCAACGGAAAATTTTGAGTTGCAAGCATTTTCCGGGTGGTCATACAGGTGAAACAATCAAGAATGTGATTCAGGAAATGGTTCAAATATGGCATATAGATTTTTCAAGAAACCATTTAATAGTTCGGGACAATGGTGCAAATATTGTTAATTCTTGCAATGATGTTAAGATGGAGCATACTTCTTGTCTTATTCATACCTTAGAGCTAGTAGTGGAAGGGATAAAATGTCAAACGACAATGGCACACTTAATAGCTGTATCAAGAAAACTTGTTGGTCATTTTAACCATTCATAAAAAGTGTGCTCAATATTGAAAAATATACAAACTGAGTTAAACGTTCCTCATAAGAAATTGGTGCAGGATGTAGAGACTAGATGGAACTCTACATATTACATGCTTCAACATATTCACAAACAAAATAGGGTCCTGAACATACATAGCTACTGCAGATAATAATGTAAATTCATTGAACAGAAATCAGTGGTCACTAATTCAACCATTACTGAATTTACTTGAGCGCTTTGAACAATTTACAAAAACTATGACCATAAATATGGAATTAATATCAGAAGTTACTCCTGCAGGGTTTTAGGACATTTCGCCACCGGACAGTTCGCCTCCCGCAATTCACTTCCGGAACGAATCGCCCCCTGGGACACTTCGCCGCCTGACGCTTCACCCCTCAATGTTACCTTCAATTTTTGGCATATTTGTAGTTTCTCTTTGTATATTATATTTTAGCTATATATTCCATAGGTGTGATGATGAATTGTGATATTAGGTTATTATTATAGCTAATCGAATAATATTTATTTAATTAATTAATTTATAAAAAAATTATTTATTTATTTCAAACAGTTACAAACTAAAATGCAAAATTGTTGGCAATTCCTCTTAAATAATCTATATTTGCTATTATTATCATAATTATTATTATTGTAATTTCACATTACACATGTGATGCTAATCATTAAGATAATCACTCATTAATAAATCACTAATAGATGTACTGGAAATTAATAAGTCGTTAAGCACAATTTATGATTAACATGCTATTATAATTGCACATTACACATCGCAATTACTTTGCAATTGGCATTGTATAGATAACATTGGAATATTATCAACTGTATAGGTCCATTTTCTAATTATTTTAGTCAATGTTTGTTTCATTTATCAATATCAAACGTACCCCAAAGATAAGTATTTATAATAATGACGTACATAATACTTTCATTTTAACGTATCTTAAGATTTACCTGAATACATTTAAAGACATTCAATTAGAAATTTTTTAAGTTTACAGTATATAAATAATAATTACAAAATCTGGTTAACTGTACTAGTATAACCAATGCTTATAACTCTTCGAATATGTGAGAATTATTTTTTCCCCAAAAGAATACAAATATTTATCTTAAAACTGAGATTTAGACAAACGCAATATCTTTTATTGAAATTGATATTCACGGACCGTATGAAACATAAAATTTTCAATTAAATCAAATTTGCCGGTAATTTCAATTCGTTCTTCGGCCTCATTGAAATACTTCTTATTTCTTTTCTCCCAGGGCGTTTAATTACTTTAACCTTTCACTCGAAATGTACAGTTTGTCAAGCTGTTGACGAAGAATTTTTATAGTTTTTATGTAGGTAAAAATGTACATTAACATTCCAGTGCTACTAATTAAAACAATTTATGATTTACTTGTCAGGCATTGTTATGTAAATAATACAAACAGTATACGTTATAAATAGCTTTGTGAAATGAATAAAGTAAGTGAAATTACTATCTCATCCTACCTAGAAGCATTTCTACTTTAACCATTTTAAAAATTGTAAAAATTAAAGTTTTGAAAAATGAAAACGAAAAACTATATATTTTGTATGCTATGTACGACTATCTGGGCTGATTATATGATATAACTTTTTATTATTTCAAAGATATCATAATCTTTAGTATAATAAGTTAACGAATTCATTTAATATTACCACTGGAACAATAGACTCAAATTTAGATATGTTTAACTTTTTAATGAAATATTCCCGGTGCAGTAGGTTATTTTGTTTCAGTTTTAACCCTGCGTCCGACACGTGGGGTGTGACAAACCCAAGCGTCGAAAATTGGATGCAACTTTTTGTAATTTGCGCTTTGAAGTCGGACCTGCTCGGTAGCTTCCGCTTATAGTTGCCTCTACGGTATTAGCATTTAAAACCAGTGGCATTTGAGCGTGTGTTTGACTCAGAAGCGTTTTAAATAGACTGGGGCGCACCACACCCCACCTGTCTCAATAGGTTTGAAAATTGTGTTCTCACCGAGATAGCTGAATCAAGTTGTGACTTCAGAGTTCAAGTTGTTTCATTACTATTATTGTACATATTCCTAGTATTTTACCAAATAGCAAAATGGAAGACTACGAGCGAGAAATGGAACATCTTCAGGCTTTATGGAACGAAATACAACGCGATGACGAAATCAGTGGATCTGATGGTGAAGAGGAGTGCGATAATGTAAGCATCGGTAGTGACTACTCAGATTTTGAACAAGATGCCGGCGACAATGCAAAAAAATGGAGAGAGTGTAGAAGAGAATGAAGGAAACAGCGGAAACAGCAAAAATGAAGAAAATTCGGTACAAGGAAATACAAATTTCTATTTCTCTAAAGATAACGTAAAGTGAAGAAAGACTTGCCCTACAAAAACTGTTCGAACAAGGGCAGAAAATATCATAACGCACTTACCTGGTGTAAAATTGTTTGCAAAAACTGTAAAAAGTCCTCTTCAGTGCTTTCTACTTTTCATAAATGATCACATGATAACTGGCATCGTGATACATACAAATGAAAGGATCTTTGAGAAGACAAGGCAATGGAAAGAATCACCGCATTATCAACCATGAAGTCGAGATAAAAACTATGTTAGGCCTTTTATATTTAACAGGGATAGAAATATTTTGCACTATGATGGCGCAAAGGCGCTATGAATTTTTACTAAGCTGCCTACGTTTCGATAACAAAGAGAATCGTCCCTTGCGCAAAAAAAGTGATAAATTAGCTGCTATTAGAGCTATAGTAGTCAATTGATTATAAGTTTTGTTATGAACGAATAAGTTCAAAGGTAAATATGTAATTAAAAATTATTATTAATTGTATTAAATACATAAATAAAAAGTTTACCTCGAGTAGGATATGAACCTACGACCTGTACTTTGTTAGAGTACCGCGGTAATCATCTGCGCCATCGTGATTCAAGCCCCAATATATGCAAATTTTGTCTTTATGTATGTAGAATTGATGTAAATTGTAAATATAATGAGATTACAATCAAATTACTTATATTAATGGAATGTGAGCCAGCAATATCGAGGTAAACTTTTTATTTGTGTATTTAATAAAATTAATAATAATTTTTAATTACTATAGTAGACAAGTTTGTTGATAATGGAAAAAGTGGTTATACACCGGGTCAATATTTAACAATTAGAGGCATTTAGGGGCAAATGCCCTTTTCGTCAATATATGCCAAATAAACCTGCCAAATGTGGCATAAACGTTCATGTCCTGGTAGACGCCCGAACACACTACCTAGTCAACATGGAAGTATACGTAGGTAAACAGCCAGAAGGTCCGTTATGTGCAAGAAAAAGTCCTAAAGATATAGTTGATAGGCTGGTGGCTCCCGTTTCAAGAACGAATAGAAACATTACCCTCGACAACTGGTACACAAGCTATCCTCTTTATCAAGTTGCGCCAAAAGCAGGGCCTCACTGCTGTAGGAACCATTCGCAAAAACAAGAGGGAGATTCCCACAAACTTTGTAAATGCGAGAAATCTAGATACATACTCAAGTGTCTTTGGATATCAACAAAATTATACATTACTTTCGTATGTATCCAAATGAAGCAAAGTAGACATTTTACTGTCATCTCTTCACCACGTGGATAACTCAGAAAGGCAACTTCCGGAGATTGTGTAGTTCTACAAGTTAACTAAAGGGAGAGTAGATACCGTTGATGAATTATCCGCTTTATGCAAAGTATCACGAAATAGTCGTCGGTGGCCTTTGACTATATTTTTCCTTGATCAATACTGCTGGCATAAACTCCCAAATTATTCATAGGGAAAATAATAATGGAAAAAATACAAAAAGAAGTGACTACCTAACTCAATTAGGATTCGAATTAATAACTGATCATCAGAAGATGAGGATGGTAAATGACAAGACTACCTCGAGAACTGCGAGGAGCGATCCGCAACATAAGAGGCGAAATATCAGAGCCCCTACCAAAAAACAAAACCAAACAGGCAAGGAAGATATCCAGATTGTCTACGTGTCCGTGATCGCAAAACAAAATACGTTTGTGATAGGTGCAATCGGTTTATATGCCTGGAACACGCTAAAATATACTGCGAAGCTTGCGCAGAAATGAATGAAGTTGACGACCAATAACTTTTTTATTCTTTTCACCAGTATATACATAATTTGTATAATAGTTTTCTAAAGGTTTATTTTTAGTGTATTAAAGTTATTTACTTATTATATTAATGTTATACATGCAATAAACCTTTTTGAAGCAAACTATGTTTTCCTTGGTTCAATAACAATCACTTTTTATTGTAAAGCAACAATACAATATTATGTCCATGTTTTGCAAATGAGGCAATTTTTATTTCGCAAACGGGTTGTTACAGAACATGATAATAATTAGTATTATTCCTAAATGTGCCAATTAAAAATTTTAAACCAAAAAAGTTATTGGGGTTTTTCACACCCCACCTGTTTAAAAATGTTACACCTTCCACCTGTCGGACGCAGGGTTAACCACGGCGCAGACCGACAAAGAAAAAGCCAATATATTCGCGGATCATGTGTTTTCCCCAGAGTCAAATAATGATAATCCAAATCAAGATAAAGAAATCGAAGCTTACATCAATGTCCCCTGCCAATTATCATTGCCTGTTAAGCCCTTTGCTGCATCAGAAGTCCGCAAACAAATACATAACACAAATTCGTACAAAACCCCTGGGTATGATCTCATAGTAGGGGAGATTTTGAAATATTTACCAAGAAAGGCAATTGTGCCATTAACGACTATATTTAATAGCATTCTACGTTTGTATTACTTCCCGATCCAATGGAAATATACGCAAATAATCATGATTGGAAAACCAGGCAAACCGCCCACTGAACCTTCATCCCTTTTACCATAAATGTCAAAAATATTTGAAAGACTTCTACTGGACAGAATAACCCCGCTAACACTTAAGGATAACATAATTCCTGAACACCAACTCGGGTTCCGACAAAAATACTCAACAACACAACAATGCCATCGAATTGTGAACAAAATTAAAGAAAGCCTCGAAGAGAAGAAAATGTGTAGCGTAGTCTTTCTTGATGTGCAACAGGCCTTCGATAAGGTTTGGATCAATGGATTACTATACAAATTAAAAAGTCATCTTCCTAGTCCCATATACCTACTCCTAAAATCTTACCTTAGCGAAAGACACTTTTAAGTTAAAGTAAATAACATCTCTGACTACCAGCTAATAAAAGCTGGAGTGTCACAAGGTAGCGTCCTTGAGACATTAGTTTACTTAATACTCACTGCTGACATTCCTGTCTCAGAGAACACCAAAACAAAAAAGCCTAGCTTTCATACCAAACGTAAAGCACATAAAATTTGGTAGATTTAGTTAACCAGAAGCAGTAGTAAGAACATGCCTTAAATAATTTAAACCATGACATTCCATTTGATAATATGGAAATTTTATCAAGACAAACTCATTATCTTAGTAACTTCTATTTTAAATGTAATGTGTTAATCAAATTATTGAATATTCACATTAAGCATTCAGTAGTAAATAATTATTTAAGGAACATCCTGTATATGTTTAATTTTAAGAACGATTTGTGTGAGAAGAAACAGAAACAGGGAGTAAGGAGTAAGTGAAAAAGCCGTTATCCGTACGTCCAAGGTGAACCATCAGAATCATTCTCCATATATTAAACAGAAATCATTGAATTCGTATTTCGTGCGTAAACAAAACTGATGTAGGATCACCCTGCGCGAAAAGGAAAGGAGTGGCCAAATCTTAAAAACAGAATTCTAATCAGAAATAGGGTATTGCAAGTAAATATACAGTCAAGTGGCAGTGAAATAATTAAAATCAAATTATTATCACTAATCGCGATATTCAAATTTAGTGTATATAACGCGAATGACCAGTGGAAATCTTAAAGTGTTATAATATGAATGATGACCATTGATAAACAAGTGAACAATATAAGCCTCATCTAAAAACTGGGAATGATTACGAACAATTAACGGTATTTTACTTTTTATTCACACTAGTAATGTGCCGCGAATGCTTTGATTTGTTTTTAAATAATAGTGATGTTGACGTGGCATATTTACGTAGCATCTTATTGGCCTAGCATATTTACTTTTTGATTGTAGTTGAGGAAATATCGCTTCCTTTATAAAAGAAAAAGAATATAACAACATTTGAGGCTACTAGTAGGTAATAGACCAAAGAAACCCACATGACTATCCAAAGGAATAAATAAGACGCTGAATCCCGAGATCTTTCTGAGTAACATAATACTGTTTTTAGTTTATAAGGTTCATGTAACATGCTTATCGTTTATGAGTTTAATCTATGTGTACAAAACATATGTGTGTTCATTAAACGTATTCGTGGTGTAAACAATTCTTATTGAAACTGAAGGGTATCTGAATGATGAACACACAAATCCCTGCTTCCAAGAGATACCGTGTAACTCCTAGGTATCCTTATATCTCTGGATATGTATTCTGCTGTACGTTTTATTTTCTAGATATTTTAATTACTGAGCAAAGTATTTTCTGGGATAACGATTATATCTTTATTTTTCTGTATAATAATAGAATTTTCGGAAGAGGATTAATATCTTGGGAGTTAAGGAATCCATATTTATCATTATGAAGCGGCATTAATTGATGGTGTAACAATCATTTCATATGGTTTCAATTGATATAATTAAATTGGATGTTTTAGTATCAAACATTTAAACTTGGATGAGTATTACTATTAGCTGTTTTGTATTGAATATAATCAAGGGTCAGATATCTTTGATGTTATTACTCAATTCGCCTCATGATGTAATTACTGTTTTCTTATTTAAGAATATCTTAGTTGCCTTTGTTGTATCTTTCGTTGTTACTTATATAAATGCCTTTATCGTATACTTACTAGAATTTGATTTTGTTGTATATTGTTTATCTCAATCATTTATTACACGGTAATAAATTATCATCATCTTGATTAAATACTTATGTCATTAGCTACAATTATTATTATCTTGTTTATTACTAAACATAGCTTACGATTCAGCATTTATTTACAATTTTGATCACAACTATGGAACTAGTTGAAACTTGTTTAAAATATTGTAATATTGCATGAGTTCTAGTTTCTTTTATTAGTTATTCTTATTTCATATTATTTAATTTTTAAAATGCCTCGAGCATATCTGGTGCTCGACAAACCAGGCATTATTGTATTATGAGATACCTTCAGTGGTAGACCCTGCTCTCTTTCTGACTACCCATTTCCTTATCTATCAGTTTACCGTCACCGGTAGATTTCTCTCTTTTTTCAAATTTTTGTTAAGTTAGCAATAGACTTATTTTAACCTAAGATCCTTGCTGCATGTAGATTTACTCTATAGCTAGAATAACGATCAAAAAACGTTAAGAAGGATCTAAAGATTAATTTTATGCTCAATCAAAAAAATAATTAGAAAGATTAAAAAAAAATTTAAACTGCATATTTCATGTTAAAGGATAAAATTTTTAAAATTAAAATGCATCTTTTCATTTTACATTAAACTAAATGCACTTTTGTATCCTACATTAAAAAAGTAATCGATATCAATTTTAATATATAGTATATCCCAAATAATGATTTGATAAAATCAATATTTTCTATTACCCGCAAGACCAAATTATTAAACAACAAAAGGCCAATTAATCATTTATTTTTTTATAGCTTTTATAACGTAGATTCTGAAGTGTAATTAGTTTTAACAAAAATTTTGTCCGTTTTAATATACAAATCGGCGCGCTGTTACATGTAGGTAATACCGGACGCAGATGTCAAATAATTAAGCCGCGTTAACCACATATTAAAACTGATATAGATATTTTTTGTGTAGAACTCAAAAGTGCAATTAACTGTTTAGTATAGTTTGTCAACGTTAAATTTTGCAAAAATCAAGCATGCGCGCAGCCAAACGTACTTAAGATGGTAGCTTAACTGTGTGCAGTAATTGCAGAGGTGGACTTTATTTCAAAAATGAAATTTTTAGTTTTTTTAATGCAAAATCCAAACTGCAATTTGTTTTTTAATAAATTTTGTCCATTAATGACAAATTTTGCAATAAGTATGCACGAGCGCACGCGTGTAGTTGGTGGCTTAATTGTGTGATGTAATTAGCAGGGGTTTACAATATTTCACAGGCAGCAGCTTTTAAATTGCATCAAAATTATCTGTAATTTCAAGAAACTTCATTAGGAAGTAGTGATGGTGAAACAAGTGAAAGTGGAACCGTAATGCATGTGAAAGGTTTAATTTTAGTGCAACTTCTCAAATACCTAAAGTAAACACAAAGTTCCTACTAGTTAAGGATTCCTTTAAAAAATATATCTTGCATATACAATTAAGAAAGATTTTTATATCGCAGAATACACCGGCAGAAAACAGAACTCTTGCTTACTGGTCCTCGGAGTGGGCACAAGTGTCCTTTAAACGTGTAAATGCGTTCAAGTGGCCGTGTTCTACTTTGGAGAACTATGTAAAAGGCTCTTGTAATGTTTGTGATCTTTCTTGGTAACAGATACTAGCAACAAAACTGCTTCAATTTACTTTGCACGCGTTTGTGTAATCGTAAAAATGAGAAATTGAGATGTTTTTAGGGCTTCTGTAAGATTTCTCTCCCCAAATAGTTTCAATAACTACTGAACCGATAAACTAAAACAAATTTTTAAGATTATGTTTTTGCAAATAGAGCTTTTGTAAATATACGAGGTATGTCCGGTTACTAAGATATATTTGCGCGGTACACCGCCTACGTTGCTCCTATCAGGTTAAAACTTGCACGCATTTTAGATGTGCATATGTACTGTGTAGGTGGTTGTCATTGTTTTAGGTTATGTACAACGTGCTCAGTGACAGTCGCAAAATGTCAGTTCCAATCGAAACTTACTCCAAATTTAATGTGCGAGCGGTCATTCGTTTTTTGCTTGCAAATAATGAAACACCTACCGAAATTCATAAAAAAAATACCGAAAACACACGGAGAAGGCAATTATGAGTCGAAAACCAGTTTATGTTTGGTGTCAGCAGTTCAAAAGTGGACGCACAAATCTGAACGATGATCCCGAAAGTTTGCGACGAAAACCATCAATAACAAAAACGGATGAGAATCAATTAAAGGTCGATACAATGAGTCGAGAAGATCGTCGGTTGAAAATACGGGAAATTGCTCTACTGACCGGCATTCCTAAAAGCTCTGTTCAAGCAATCGTATCTCAATTAGACTATCGAAAAGTTGCTGCGAGATGGGTATCAAACTGTTGAGCGACCACGAATGCCGGCGGCAATGGAACTTTTAACGCGTTATCGTTAGGAAAACGAATTTCTAGAATCTATAGTTACAGGAGAAGAAACCTGGGTACACCACCATAATCAAAAAAAGACTCGATGACGTGGAAGAATGTGAGTTCACCAACACCGAAAAAATTTAAAGTTCAGCAGTCTGCAAAAAAGACAATGGCAACTGTGTTCTGGGATATGCAAGTCATTTTGCCCATAGAGATTTTACCACCGAAAACGTCAATCAACAGCGATATTTATTGTCAAACTCTCGAAAAACAACCTGGCCTCAGAAACACAATTGAGAAGTTATTGTCCATACGCCCCATAATCCAGATCTGGCCCTTCTGAATTTCATTTGTTTGGGCCGTTAAAAACTCATTTGTCGGGTAAAAGGTTTGAAAACGACGACGAACTTCAATATGAAATAAAGCAGTTTTTTAAAAATCTGGATTGTACCTTTTACGAAGAGGGTATACAGAAGCTTCCTCGCTATCATAGGTGCCTTAACACTGGCGGTGATTACGTTCAAAAGTAGCTAAAAGTTAGCGCTTTTACGTATTGCATATTTGATTTCTATAAAGAAAGTAGTCTGTCTGTAATTCACAAATGTACCTTAGTAACCGGACATCCCTCGTACATACACTTTGTGTTTATTTTTAGAAACTTTCTAGCAATTCTAAATTAATGTATATTAACGTATCTATAAAATATAAGACACGTTTGAAATGCCCTATAAGAGTCGATTTTTATGCAATAAAAAAATATTATATGCATGAATATACAATGCTTCCCAAAAGTAATGATTAAATTCTATAGAATTGATGACAAAAATATTTCAGAAAAATGCTCGGACATGGTTTTTTATTTGTTAATAACAATAGTAAAACATTAAAGGAACGACTTCAACCCTCTTAAATGGTTACTTTCTTCATGTAAAGAAAGTACACTCCAAATTCTGGACGTTACTCTTTCAGTATCTGAAGTCATCCTCATAGGCATGGAATTATACATTCCCAAACAAAATGGTATGGACCATTCTCTTTCCCAACCCTGGTTCAATAGGACTTGTGCTTCGACTTTGAAAAATAAATCCTATACCAATGAAATGGAAAATGCAGATTATCTAGTACAAAGATTGTAGGAAACTTCGCCCCGATCAATTCACCTCCGAAAGCTCGCCCTGGAATATTCGCGCTTAGAGTATTTGGCCCCGGAATATTCGCCCCAGGAGTACTCGCACCTGGCATGTTCATCCCCGGAATATTCGCGTGAAAACTCGTCCCAAAGAAATTTTGCTCCCGCCGGAATATTCGCCTAAACAAATCGGTATTCTGGAAATTTCTGCCCCAACGTAAATTTTGAAACGGCTCAACCAAACAAGCTTGGCATGCAAATACGTTTGAACCATAACTTATGCTCCTGCAATTTTGGACGACACGAGACGCCACCGAGTGATGTAATGTTTATTCGGAGTACTAAAACCCATAAATCAGTACTTCTTTACAACTTCACAATTGTTTGATTATATGAAGTCGTCTGAAAAATAGGGTACGCAACTAGTAATGAAGTGCAATATCGTTGCTTTTGCGTTAAACTCGCTCGACTACGTTTAGATCGTCTAATTACGATTATATGAAGTCGTCTGAAAAATAGGGTACACAACTAGTAATGAAATGCAATATCGTTGCTTTTGCGTTAAACTCGACTACGTCTAGATCGTCTAATTCCGCACTCTTTTCACATTCCGTACTTATATTATTTTACTGTAACAATTAAAAATATCATGATAATAAGTGTTTGTTAATAGTAACATCTGAAACAATTAATGTTATTCCTCGCTCCCCGTCTTTGATACGTCACGTACTCACCCATAAGGCACCTCTTTACTGTACAGGTACGAATTGACATAAAAGCATTGCCACCACCTTTCATTTTTGTTTTTGGTGTGTGTGTGTCTACATATATATATATATATATATATATATATATATATATATATATATATATATCCTATACCTGTGTTCAGTAATTATTGTGATATTCCGACAAAATAAAATATCGTAGATCAGATGCTATGATTATAATTATTCAACATCCATAGTATCAAAGTATCAGTTGCATTTAACCATCACCTATTCAACTGATCCCAGAAATACTGCCTTTAAATTTTTATTCAATATTATGTATTAATAAATGCTCAAATACTCAAATAGACGTCTTGTTGAAAACACGTATTAATTTGTGCTTGAACGTTCCTTCTTACTTGTGACGATATAAATGGTGTAAATTTTCGGAAAGCTCTTCAAATAAATTGAGTAGTTAACCTTTTTTCAACAGCACATGTTCAAGAGCGCCTTGCACTACTAAAAAGAAAAGGTGTCATATATAAAGTAAACTATCAAGAGTAGATAAACTAGTTTCTGTGAATATTTTAGTTTGTCAAAATGAAATGAAGATAAATGTCTAGACATCTCTACGGCCATGTACAGTTAACTTACTTGAGGGCGAAATTTCCAGGGGTGAATATTTCTGGGCGAATATACCGGGGCGATTTTTCTTGGCGGCGAATCTTCTGCGGACGAATCTTCCGTGGGCGAACCTTCCGCAGGCGAATGTTTAGTGGGAGAATTTTCTTGACGCGAATTTACCTGGGCGTGAGTTTTCTTGTGGGCGAATATTACGGGGGCGAGTTTTACGGGCCAAATTTACCGCATACAAGTGCAAGAAGTACTTGCCGCAAATGCAATGAACTAGCTACATGTCCTTTGGGTAGCAGTAAATTTTGGCCTCTTTGGCTAAACTCATCAGTAAAAACTTTTCCATTCATGACATCTTATTACGGATCTGTAGTAGATGACAAATCCCTCAGCCAGACGATATCCCAGCTATTTTCTTAAAGAAAACCCTGAATTAATACCTGTCCTCCCTAAGCTTTATTTGATTTCTATTACTTCTGGGGAATTTACTTCATCACCGAAATTAGCTAGCATTCAACTTAATCGCAAAAAAGTGACAAGACCGATCCTATTAACTACCGACCAAGTGCTATCATTTTCATTTTGTCGAAAACCATGAAAAAATCCATTAATCAGTAACTATTTATGATCACCAATATGATTTTAGTCGAAGCCGTTCAACAGGTGATCATTCATATGTGAGCGCAGTTTGGAATAATACATTAGTAACATTTGATGGAACAATTGTGGCCGCTTTTGGCCAAGTTTGGTATAAGAGTTTACTTGCCAAACTCACCTCATTTGGGTTAACTGATACGCTGATCATTTGGGTTTCGAGCGTTCTTGATAATAGGCAAATATGTATCATAGTTGATGGCTTCTTTTAAAAGAAGCCGACGAGTCACAGGGATCAGTGATAGCTCCTACACTTTTTCTGCAATATATAAATGATCTTATTTCTTCAACGACTAACCGGACCCATGTATTTTCTGACATCACCCTTCATTGTGGTTCATCGACTCATACTAATCCATCTACTATCTCAAATAATGATATAAAAACCAAAATGGCCATTTTAATCAACAAAGATGTTCAACGTATCCTTCAATGGAGTAGTAATAATCTAGTTAAATTTATTGCTAACAAAACTTGGTGTTGCCTTGTGTCCGCCAAAAAGATCTATCATTTCGTGTTGTAAGTATGAATGTCTAAGACAAAATAGCCTTTTTGTACAGATCTAAGCAGTATTGCCCGACAACTTTCGGGTACAAAGCCCAGAGTCGATCTCATCTAAAATATAATCCTCATTTCTGTGTTGGTGCTCCCCAATACGCTCGCGATATCGTTGAACGTATTAAAAAAAAAGTGAGTGAGCTTATAAATGACCTGTCCTAAACTTCTGAGATGCAGTCCCATGAGCATAGAAGAAATGTCGCAATTCTTTCTTTGTACTATCTGTATTACAAGGGATAATAAATTACATTCATTGACACCATCTCAGACTATCTTTGCTAGGGATACTCGATTTGCTAATTTACATCATTGAATCCCTACACATCATTGTTAAGTATTTCTGAGTGCTTTAGGACGTTAGGCTAAACTTACCCTCTTCAGAACCACAATTATAAAATAAAATTCGTAAATACCACATGTTGGTGCGTAGAGTTTGTCTCCCGTCGTCTCAAATGAATGTAGTTACCATGACTAACACTGTACCCGCTCAAAGGCTCAATTAGCGTACAAGTGCCATTTGACTGCCTTTCTGACGCGACTACCAGATATGGTACATTGAGATACAAATCGATTCCCTGTGACATATGTGAGTCAAATATAATTTTAAAGTGTGCAATTAAGTACATGGACATCAAGTTATGTGAACAAGTTTAATTTTTAAGTAGAATGCATCATTTTAAGGGCAGTAGAAGTTACTGTACACAATGTTCTTTGTCTAAGAGTAAATATTTTCCTGCATTAATTTTTCCGTAATCCTTTCTAAGTTAGAACATTTTAAAAAGCAGCTTTTGTGTCTCGCAATTGCTTTTGTGAATAAGGAAAACTATTAACTTTAGACAAAAAAGTAAAAACCTTTTTATGGACAATTCATTAATTAGAGAATAAAACGTCTAACAAGGTATATAAGTAATTTTCTTTAAAATAAAAAAAAATGTGTATAGGTACATTACCAAAGAAAACAAATAGTTATGAACAAGCATTCATAACAGAAAAAACAGTTATAACTAATTTTATTGTTCTTAAATTGATTAGGTGAATAAGTAACAAACAAGATTATATTGTATACATTTCATGTAAACGGTAGTGTAAATAAATGAAAAATTGCCCTACTTCGACTAACGTCACATTACAACGACGAACGCATTCTATCCACGTAATGAACGTACCTTATTTACCTTAAATACACTTTGCTAATACAACGTGGCAGAAGCATGAAACATTCATGTACTGGCCACAGATTTCCCAAGTTGAGGAAATTCACGATGCGTTTCTAACGACGCAACGAACAAAAGAAATGCTTTTCGTGTAAAAAGAAAAACCTGTTCAATACATAACTTGTACGCAATGACAATTGTTTTATTTGCGTAATAAAACGGTACAATTAAACTATTATAAAAAGTAATAAAGATGTGAATGAATTAATGAAACTGCAATTTACAGGCGAGTTTAAAAGTTGCTTAAAAATCAAAGCCGGATTTCGAATTTAAATGAGCACCTGGAAGTAAAATAATAGCGTCATACACATTCATCAGAAATTCTAAAGATTTTCTTGAATGCATTAGGTGCTTTCGAGACATATTCATAGAACGCAAAATACCAATAATTATTCTACAGGAAAAAGACGATACATAAAATACACTGTAACTTTTAAGTAAGGACCTGAACTTTTTATCGTTGTATCATTCATTTTGGCCTCTTTATTACACGCTTCCCACAGCGCTCTAAACTTAAAATTTTCAATGAATAATCTAGGTACATCCTCCCAATTACAAAGATTATTGTCAAATTGCGAATTTTAAATTACTAGTGAAGGTCAATAACATAATTCACTTTCATCTTCTCTTAGTCATTAAGTATAAATCTTAATCAAAATTATTGTGCACAACCTACATTAATAGAAACGGTTGGTTTGATTTTCATAAAAGATGGGCGCTTCCTAGATCTAGATGTCAACGGACCGTATTTCCTTCTGCAAGTGCCCTACCTAAAAACTACAAACGGAAATACAAATCAACTAGTTGTTCGTTATGATTACATGGTCAAGGATATGAGTACAAACCATTAAATTTACTGCAAGCTAAACATAACATTGTTTCGACAAACTTTGGTAATGTACGCAACTGGTTTACAAATGTTGGTGAAAGCTAATATATTGCATAGATTTTATGTATGTTTTATGTTATTGTAAAACAATTTGAGACGGAATAGCCACCATATACTTGAGCCTTTGGTTTTATTTCTTAATACTTGGGAAAGTTGCTAATAATGGAAATATCACGCTTATAACGTTCAGTGTCGGCCCAAGGGTAAGGTAGCGCTCTAAGCAAAATTTTATAAATGCGTCCCTTCAAAGTAAAAAGTATCACTATCATATTTTGCCAAAAAATGAAATCTAGCCAAAGCCCGTCTAGTTAAAAAACGCGCAGAAGATAAAAAATTCTATGGAACATTTTTACATTGCAAGAAGAAATATATGAGAGAAATACCAAATTAGCAATATGTATCTAACAACTAAAAACTAATGTTACGATAATTTATTTTGATTAAGGATTACGATTAAAACAATAAGATTCAGCTTACAAAAGGAATAGTATCAAACAGAATTTAACATTTAACAATTGAAATTAACATTGTGCTGCATGGGAATCTAAACAACAAATTATTTTGCTGTTAAACGTTTAATACAAGTATATAGATAATTGTGCTCTGTAGGCTCAGAATTAAAAATTTTCAAATATTTCTGGATGTCCTTGTAGGTATCGGACTTCGAAAATTTTATTATAGTAATAAACGTTTCTGAAATCGCCATTGTTATCACCACAGAAAAGATAATTAGTGGATTTTTAAAATCTTGATAATACGTCGTAATTTGCTAATGTTTTCAAAATATTTTTATTTATATATTTTTATCTAAGGAATGTAGGGCTGTTTGTAACTAATATGTATGTAAAAACATGTTAGGGGTGAGTGGCAGGAGTGGCACGGTTAAAAATGCTTTACTGAAGGGGCGTAACGAATCATTGTAATTTCTTATGCGCACTCTTGATGTAAAAATGTTATTGATCTAATAATTAATTACGGCGGTACAGACTGCGATCAAAATATACCTCTGTTACTTGGAGAGAGAAATGTGGGGTTTGTTACGAACGAATGCATATTTTTAAAATTAAGATGTTGTGCAATAATTAATATGAAACTGTTCCAACGGAAATTAATGTTTCTTGTTTTTTTATTACTTTTGAAAACCGGGGTGGTTTTTCGGGAGTAGATATAGTTAGTTTTGAAATCGAAGAGGCGCAGTTACAGTCAATCGAGCCAGATCGATTTTTGGGTTAATTAAATACCTTGATTATAAACAGTTTGTCTATAAAATAATTCTTGCGTGTACATTTTTCTTTTGAATTCGTGAACGCTAAGTTGTCTTTTCTTTCGGGGTTAAACCACGTATGTTAACGGTTCGTGACTGTGATCAATTAAGGGAATATTTATTCTAGTGTAAGTATGTATTTTTATATAAATGTAAGCTCGGAGCCGATCATTTTACCAGTCTATGTAACGTATTAAAAGGATCAAACATTGCCTTGCAAAGATATCTTGTTCGTACGTGGACTCATTAAGCTGAAATCTGCTAAAATAAAAAAGACAGTAAAGGGCCTCTCACTCTGCGAATTAGCATTGTTGGTTGTTGGTTATATTTAGAATTGTATTGACGTGGCCGGTGAATGGATATATTATACCGCTGGTTATTAATTGTAAAAGGCAATTGCCAGTTGGTACACACTCCCAAGCCAGACCATTAAACACCTCGAATTTTATTTTTATTGCTTTTTGTTGTTGTGTAGATGAGTGTGTAATCGGTGAAGGGAGCACGGTATTTTTCTAATGCACTCAAACTTATATATCAGTCACGATGTTAGTGATCTATTTATAACTTACCCTCGTAAGTATTTGTTTTAATGAATTTTTTTGTCAGTTCGTTGAAGTATTTGTTTTAATGAATTTTTTGTCAGTTCGTTGAAGTAGAATTATTTGCCTAGGAGCTAATTTCTCTTTGTATGTGCTTTATTACAATGTGACTTATGTATTTTATGATTCAGTTGTCACTAAATAATTGGGTGCTTGTAAATTCCTTGTCTGTTTTCTTTTGTCCTCGCCTTTACTTTATTACCTGTGCAATTTTACTGTTGTTGTATTTTATAAGTACCATAATTTGCTTTATTATTTTATGCGCTTATCTACTTCAAGACCGGCATGATTGGTTTTAAAAAAGGACCACATGTTTGGTGCTACGATTTTTATTATGATTTTTATTTTTTGATTATTTATGACCCAATTGTGAGTGTGACTACATGTGATTTTTTTATTGTGTTTCTGTGTAACTAAATTGTTTTTTATTCATTTTCTCTTAATGTTTTAATTTTGTACGCACTTTAACCTGATTTAATGGTGTTTTGTTACATATTTAACCCTTTCATGTTTTTTTTTTGTGTTATTTGATTTATTAATGCACTTGTGCAATCACTTATTTATGAATAAAGTGAGTTTTATTGGTGGTTCTTTCCCACAATAGTAGATCAACGAGCAGAACCACCGCTGCGCAACGCTGGTTGATTTTAATTTGAGTAGTTTCATTTTTTTTACCTGCCCCTTATGATGCAACACTTACCTCATCAAGACTATCTAGTTTAGATAGCACGTACCTAACACTAAACGGCCACTTCGTTTGATCAGATTTGAGGTTTGCGAGTAATTAAATACCAGACTTGTAAATAAATTCTAATATTTTAATTATTGCCCGGAAAGTCAAAGTAAGGCAGGCATTTAATTTGACTAATAGTGACATTATTGTCAGTCAAGTCCAGATAAATTACTTAGTGATTGTTTGGTTCTTGAATTTGCATTATTGCAAATAAGTTTAAATCAGGCTTTTCAAGTTAGGGTACCTGGGGGATGCTACATCCTATATAAAAACAGAAGGGTTATACAGCGTTATATAGAGTGACATTATAATACGTGGGATGTAACGTTTGAACAAATTGACGTTTTCGAAAATTGCTTGGTTTAAATCCAAGGTTGAATCAAAAAAATGTTATGTATGTAGAGTAACTCTTTTCTCATGTCTTTTATGTCAAAACAGTACCAGAATCTACGACTAAATAGACCGTAATTCAGCATTATTTTGTTTACATGAGTATAGATTTTATAAGAAACAAAGTTTTGGTACTGTGCTTTTTTTTATATTTGTGGATCTGAACAGGCTAAATTTGGCCTATCGTACTAAAGCACTCAGGAACACTTAGGAGGATGGATAGAGGGACATTGAATAGCCAAGAAATATCTATGAACAGCTACAGTGTAGAAGTATGTGGATTGCGCCCGTTTGGTACCACAAGTGGAGATTTTTACTGAGTACTGATGATGTGAATGAGCTAACCGAGTATTCCTAGCAAAAGTAGCCCGAGATGGTATCAAAGAATGTAATTCAGCAGCGCAATAGCCGTTGTAATACCGATAATACAAAGAAAGAACTGAAACGATTCTTCTATGCTCAAGGGACAGTATGTCAGAAGTTAAGGACGGTTCATCTATAAGCCTAATCGGACTCTTTTGAATACGATCAACGATATCGAGAGCGTATTGGGGAGCACCGACCCAGAGACGAGAATTATATTCTAGATGAGGTTGTATTTGGACCTTGTACCAGAATAACTTATCGAAAGGTCAAGTACTGCTTAGATCTGTACAAAAAGCCTATTTTACGAACAGCTGTTTTGGTAACTGACAGAAGATGGTCAACCCATGATAGATTTGAAAATACAGTCATTCCCAACAGTGTAATATGGTCTGAAAACTCAGCCATTCGTACTTACAACAGGAAATGATCGATCTTTTTCGGCGGACAGAAGGCAACACTGAGTGTTGGAAGCATTAAATTTAACTAGATTATTTCTTCCTCATTCTAAAATACATTAAATGTCTTTGTTAATTGAATTTTCCATTTCAGCTTTAATGTCTTGAGACATAAAAGGTGTACTGTCATTATGCGTAGACTGAGGTGAACTACAAGGAAGAGTGCTGTCGTCAGCAGAGCAATGGATCGGATTAGTTGTTGAAGAAATAAGGTCATTTATGTACAGCAGGAAAAGTGTAGTGCCCTATAACTGATCCCCGTGGCACGGCCGCGTTAATGCTAACTTGTTTTGAAAAACAGTCATCAACTACGACACGTATTCGTCTTTTATCAAGGAAACTAGAAACCCAGTTGATGAGAGTATCATTTAACCCAAACCAGGTGAGTTTGGCAAATAAACACTTATGCCAAACTTAGTCAAATGCCTTTGAGATATCTAAAGCGACTACAACTGTTTCACCGGATTGTTCTAATATATTATTCCAAACTTGGGTCACATATGAAAGAATATAACCTCTTGAACGACTCTGCCTAAACCCAGATTGGTGGTCACTAAGGAGTTTGTTAGTTTCAAGGAACGATTGATGGCGTTTTCCATGATTTTAGACAAAATGGAACAGATGGCAATTGGTCGGTAGTTCGAGGGATCGGCCTTATCGTCTTTTTTTTGGGAATAGGTTGAACATTTGCTATCTTCCATGGTGAAAGAAATTCCCCAAAAGACGGAGATTGAATAGAGCTTAGATATGACTGGTAATAGTTCGGGGCAACATTTCTTTAAGAAAATAGCTGGGATACCGTCTGGGCCAGTCGCCTTATTGAGATCAAGCTTACTGATAATCGATTCTAAGAGTTTGTACCGAAAATGAATCGGTATGAAGAAGAATTGACTTATTTTCCAGAATCATTTAGACACGAGTTTGATACAAATAAATCCACAAAAATATTGGCTCTGTCTACAGAATCAGTAACTACAGATCCATGAAAAGCTGTCAGGGGGGAAATGAAGATGTACCAAAGTTTTTACTAATGGCTTTAGCTAAACACCAAAATTTACGACTGCCCTAAAGAAGATGTAGCTAGTTCATTGCATTTTCGTTGTTCGTATTCTGCATGACTCTCGACCGTTTTATTAGATTTCCATTTAATACAAGATTTATTTTTAAAAAATGTTACACCAGCACAAGCCTCATTGAACCAGGGTTGGGAACGTGAATGACCCATACGAATCTGTTTTTTTGAGAATTTATAACTCCGTGCCTATGAGGATAACTTCAGATACTGAAAGAGCAATGTTGAAGAAGACGACGACTTAAAACAATATACACGCCATGGAAAGGTTGCAAATAAGTCTCGTAAATCACTCCATCTAGCTGACTAAAAATACGACAAGGTTCTATTAGTGTTGCGAACAACAGCGGAATTAGGACAGTATCAAATATTTCTATTAGCCAATGGTCAGATAGACCAGATAAAGGAGTGTGGAAAGAGCGGTTAGGAACGGTATCTACCACCACTAGAAAGAGTCCTGTGGGAGATACCGTATCAGACACCCAAGCAGGGACTCGATAATTGAATTATTCTTGTGGAGTGATGTGTGTGGTGGGCGTTTTGTTTATGACAAACATTTTTATTTCTATTGATTGAGAATTTCATAGAAAGTTGTCATAATGTTACGTTAGTTGTTTTGCCTTGCCTCACCATACGTTTCCGTTTGATTTGTTTGATAGACCTTTGGTTTAGTTTTTTGTCATTATAGTTATCTAGTATAGCGTATATATGTATTTAGATATTGGATTTAAGTTTGTTAGATTAATTCTTCTCTTAGGTGAGGTTAACTTAGCTAAGAATTTTGATTATGATACTGATGATCATTGAGCAAATTTGTCGTAGGTGGTGGTTGGGTATGGGTGGTACCTTACGAAGCGGAACCTCGAAACATTATAACTGTATACCGCTTTAGCGGTCCCATGGATTTTGACATTGTGAGCGACCGCCTCCATGATACTGGATCGCTTAAAGGACGGGTTGTGTCAGGGTTGGTTGCTGCCCACCCTGTTTTAGGTTTGAGGCCCTATAGCTCTCGGCTGTGTATTTTAGTGCATATTGTATGTTGGAACGAAAGTTATGCAATGCTCAAATAAATTTAGTACTTATGTATTTGGCTCAAAAGTGTAATATAAATTAAATTAGTAAACATTCGTATGTAAATAAGAATCTCATAATGGAAATTTATAGATTTAAGAATACAGTTACGCCACTAAAAGAGATAAAAAATAAATTGCAACGTATTGAAATATTTTGTGTAAATATAACATGAATTATATATTCAAGTCTAAAATAAGTTACGAATTGCCATCCAAACTCTTAAGTGAATTTTAAACGACGTATAAATTAGTATTTATATTAATAATGAGCTTAACATACAATTCAGAATTTCTAAAAGATAACGAACCGTCACTGCTCAAACCTTGATTTACCTTAGTTTGAAGGATAATAATAGAGGCACCACCTGTCAATAAAATTAATGTAAAATTACATAAAAATTGTTACAAAATCAAAAAATCTAAGCAGCATTTAATAGGACGTGTTTTGGTCAATTAGAATTGCACATTAACTTTCACATAACTGTTACTTACTATGCTATTTTTACAAGAATATGTTCAATGAAGACTACTTTTTACGGCGGATCAAATAGAATTTGATACAAAATCAATTAAAAATCTAAGTTGTAATCGATTTTGATTGGCTAAAAAACCTAGTTCACTTATACTAGGATATCTAAATTTTGTAAAAATTATTAAATTTGGATATTCATAGATATAGCAAATTATTCTGAAAATTGCATTATTTTACGCATAAAATGAAACCATAAGTACATAAAAATGACCAAGACCATCTAGAAAGTTACTTATTTGAATTGTCATTGGTGGTCTGAGATATTACTACACCCGTAAGAGTGAGATCTATAAAAGAAATCGGGGGGTAAGAAGTAGTCAATCTTCGATTAACATTGACGCGAGAAGATTGTAAATCTGATCACATGGTATTTTGGGTTATCAAATAAAAATCTGAAAATTTTCAAAATTTCAAATTGGACATTTTTTCGTTATCAATTAATTTAAATAAGGTCATTTAAATCAATTGGTGACCATATATAAAATATATTAGGGCCTAATGGTCATATAAAAATATCTGACCATAGTGGTAGATATGAGTAACTATAAAGCGAGATGTTCATTTTAAAGATGTAAATATTTGTGTACTAAACTTAAACGCATACTGAAACGTTTAATTACTACAGTATTATTCAATATTGTGACATAATTATAAAATTTAAAATTTTCTTAGTTAACAGAACTCTCTGAAATCACTTTGTTGTTAATAAGGTATACGTCAATAACGCTTCTCAGAAAAATAAAATCTTATTGTATCGTGGACCAGTACGAAACTTATCCACGATTGCATCCACCGTTTTTTATTTCCAGTAAATCTACTTTAAAACGGCGCAAATCAATAAAAAATACGTTAATACACCGTGTTTAAACATTATTTACAAAAAAAAAAAATTATTGACATTAAAATTATAATTTCAGTTACATTTATCGCAGCCATGCTATATATGGGAACAAATGGCAATACTCAATGTTAATGGCCAAAATTTATTTAAAAATAGTTTAGACTTTTAAAGTTTGCGTGTAAAATGGTACCTAAATCAAATTTGAAATACGATCAATCTCAACTAATTAATTCATTAATGAAGGATAAAGTTTAACTTATTTCATATTTCGAATCTACATAAAAAATATAGCTAAAGTAAACTTTAAAATACATACAATCAACCCATGCTAATTATTTTATGAATTAGGATAAATCACGGCACCTGCACATTTATAAGAACGTGCGCTTGAAAATCACAAAAAAATTAACTGTAATGGACAAATTATTTTACAAAACAATTTAGATTACTAGTATCTTTATGAAATATGCCACCGATATCGATTTTAAAACATAATCAACTCCTATTTATTGTTAATAATGGGAGTTCTATTAACATAATGCGCGCACGTCGCTCTTCAATAAATTTCAAATTTTAACTATAATGGACAAATTATTTTATAAAACAGTTTATAATTATTAGGATAGTGTCTTATAACATACAAAAATCTAGGTTGGTTCAATGTCAGTCTTATGAAGACAAAAAAGAGCTTAGAACAGTAAAAATAAACAAATAATTCAGTAAATGTTACTAAATATTTACGTATAACTTCATTTAAGCAATACGGTTTCCGTAAACACTTTATTTAAATTTTAATTTATAATAAAAATAATGATAATCACTATGTTAATGCATAAGTGGTTAAATGAGCATAAAATTTGGTACACTACCATTTTTTTTTCATGATTTTAACAGCTTTAATTAACATAATTTTATAATTATATAAAATACTACATGAACAGTTATCAACGTTTATGATTTAATTTAGCTTAAATTTAAATTATTTTACTTCCTAACCGAGTTTTGTCTGTAATAACGTTGTTTTAAAGGAAATTAAAAAATGCCAATTCTCTTTTGAGAAACTAACGGTGAATGCAGAATCCGCGATCGTCTTTTGTTTTCAAGAACCAACCATTTTTTTTAACCCGCATTCAGGTTAGTAATAGATTTTAAAATTTGAGTGGAATTTCATATAAATGAACGTACTTGACCCCACCGTATATAAAAAATATTCATAAAACGATTAGGGAATGAAAGGGGCGAAAAATATGGGTCACTCTAGTGGTGCTGGTCATGCGAAAAGCAACATGTAAAACTGTACACCGCCCTGTTTTGAAATTACGTAATTTTTAGGAATACAAGCACTTCAAGCACCTTGCCGTAGAGAACGGGTTGTTGAACGTGCTCTTGATGCACCATCACCGTCTTAAAATATTTCGTTTATAATTTTTTATGCGAAACGGGTTCCTAGCAATAATATAAGTGCGAACAAAAATGTACAGGGTGGCCAACTAAGAATACGAGGTACTGTATCTGGGAAACTATAGATCGTAGAGGCTTCCGCAAAAAGAAGTTATTACTAAAACGGCGAATACAAAAACCTGAAAAATATTTTCAAGTTTCTGAAATGGCCGCTAGGGGGCGATGTTTCTGTGAATTCTGCTATATTAACCTAATAAAAAAATAACTGATCTTTGAAGTCGAAGATAATCTGAACTTTTTTTGTTTGCACTTTTTGACGTATGTCCAAAAATAAAGTGGTGGGGGGTATTCAAAGGTTTCCTTGAATAACCCCCTGTATCTTCGAAACGGCTAAGCTGATTTTAACAAACTTGGGGGCGTTGAAATGAGCTATTCTTGGACTACAAATGTTATAATATTTGAAGTTTTGTTAGTTTCACATGTTGTCGCTAGAGGGCTTTCGCAAAAAAATTAAATGCATTGGTATGACTTATTTTCCTTGAACAAGTAGCTAAATGATGCCTAAACAAGCTCGCGAAAACCGCATCTCGATATCTTGTTCCTAACCTAAAATATCGGCCAAAGAAAACTTTATACGAAAATCCCTTAAATTTTTAAATTTTTTTAACTATATTTTTCTGGAATTGTTTCTATTATGTAAGTTGTGCCCTAAAAAGGGCCGATTTAAAGGAGGAAGGTTTTTAATGCCCCGTAAATACTCGAAATGTTGACCATCACGCTCTATACATTGCTGAAGCCTCTCATGACTAGACAAAACTGCAGTTTCAATTTCGACTCTCGGTATGTTACGTATTGCGTTACGAATCCGGTTTTTCATATCTTCTCTAGTAGTAGGTTGAGTCCGAAACACGATGTCCTTTAAGCGCCCCCATAAATAAAAATCGAGGCAAGTTAAGTCTGGCGATCGCGGAGGCCATGGAAGCAGACTTCCTCTTCCAATCCACCGCTGTTGAAATACTGCATTAATATGCTCTCGCACATTAATAGCAAAATGTGCTGGGCAACCATCCAACTGCAAAAACAATTTTTGCCTTGTTTCCAGAGGCACATCTTCCAACAATAACGGTAATTGATTGGCCAAAAAGTCAAGAAATACATTGCCATTTAGGGGTTGCTCGAAAAAATATGGCCCAATAATTCTGCCTCCCAGTATGCCACACCATACATTTAAACTATTTTCGCGTATCATGTCTAACATCAAATGGCAATAGTCTAACCTTCGATCAAAATCTTCCTCTTTCAAGGCCTGATGCAAAACGACATGATATGGGTGCATTCTTAAAGTAATTAAAAAAGTTTAAACGAATACCTATATATTTTGATGGCCATTAGAACTTACCTATGGTCCTTCAAAATATTTTGAACCGTTGTCCGTGATATGCCCAACTCAGTGGATAATGCTCTTGTACTGACATGAGGATTTCCTTCTATATAGCCCAGTGCACGGTTAATATTTTCTTGTGTTCTTCCACTTCTTTGCCATTGAAACGTAGGCCGAAAACTACCATTGGCTCGTAAGCTCACCACTAATCGGGGAAAAACTCTTACACCGCAAGGACGCCGATTTGGATATCGAGCCGCGTAAACTCTTTTAGCTACTGCGGAATTCTGAAGACATTCAAAATAAACCGCAAGCATATCAACAGCTTTATTATTCGTAAAACGCATTTTGAAAGCACAAAAATTGCTCAAAGTTACCGCGAAAGTATTGACAATCTGAGGATTATGTATGTTTTGTCTAGGTATCCGTTTCCATTGCTTGCTTCTATTAATTGTATTTTTCGTATATATCCATAGTGAGTATGCATTTAAACACACAAAAAATAGGCCTTTCGTATAACTTTCAGCATTGCTTACTTGCCCGTAGTAATTTCAAAAAGGGTGATTTTATTCTGGTGAATAAATTTACAAACATTTAAAATCACAATTTCTAGGTAACCTATTCAGAGCCGAAATTTAAGCTGCAGTTTTGTCTACCCATAAGAGGCCTCCGCAATGCACAGACTGACGGTCAGCATTTCGAGCATTTACGGGGGCATTAAAAACCTTTCTCCTTTAAATCGGTCCTTTTTAGGGCGACAACTTACATAATAGAAACAATTCCAGAAAAATATAGTTAAAAAAATAAAAATTTCAGGGATTTTCGTATAAAGTTTTCTTTGGCCGATATTTTAGGTTACGAACAACATATCGAGATGCGGTTTTCGCGAGCTTGTTTAGGCATCATTTAGCTACTTGTTCATGAACAAGTCATACCAATGCATTTAATTTTTTTGCGAAAATTAACCGTTTCTGTCGGAATGTCGAACAAAGCCCTCTAGCGACGACATGTGAAACTAACAAAACTCTTTTCAATGCGCCCAAGTTTTTTTAAAATCGGCTTGGCCGTTTCGAAGATACAGGGGGTTATTTAAGGAAACCTTTGAATACCCTCCACCACTTTAATTTTAGACATACGTTAAAAAGTGCCAAACAAAAAAAAGTTCACATTATCTTCGACTTTAAAGATCAGTTACTTTTTTATTAGGTTAATATAGCAGAATTCACAGAAACATCACTTGTTTAGATTCAAGATTGCAGTTACGCCCCCTAGCGGCCATTTCAGAAACATGAAAATATTTTCCAGGTTTTAGTAATAACTTTTTTTTGCGCAAGCCTCTACGATGTATAGTTTCCCAGATACAGTACCTCGCATTCTTAGTTGACTACTCCGTACATACCTTTCGTAATTTTCAGGAATGCGTGCATTTCATGCGCCTCGCCCGTAGTAAATGGATCGTTCAACGCTGTTGTACAACCATACTTTTATTTGTTGAATTTTTTATGTTCACTAGCAGTCGTATAAGAGTAAATAAAAATATACATACCTCCTATTTTGAAATTATGTAATTTTTAGGAATACGAGCACTTGTCGCTATAGTAAATGGATCGTTGTACAACCATACTTTTATTTGTTGAATTTTTTATGTTTAAAAGGTTCACTAGCAATAAATTAAGCGCGAACAAAAATGTAGATACCTCCCGTTTTGAAATGACGTAATTTTTAAAGAACGCACTATTAATTCACCATCACCGCATAGAAAGGGGTGTTGAACCCTGTTGGACATCAAATATTTTTATTTCTTTCATTTTTTATGTTCAAAGGGTTTATCTTCCGTTTTGAATATACTCAATTTTTAAGTGAACGCGCTCAATGCACACCACCGTTTTGAAAGGGGTATAAGATTTTTGAAATGTAGCTTTTTATTGATTTATAATTCAAGGTAAATTCCTTTGACCTTGGCCCAAACACTTTTTAAAATAATTCATATTTGAAGGTTAATGTTTACAATTGAATTAATTTGATGTGACCGGAACATAAAAAGTACTTTTTTGAATTTGTGGGAAAGTTTTCCAAATTTTAGAATGGGCCAAAAGTTTCAAACACCTGCCTGGAGATCTTTAAATTTGCAAGTCATTTTGTTGAAACAACATTTATTCCCATAATATTGTTGTTAAAATACTACCACACCAATATTTTGTTTTGCCAACAAATCTTTGATCTAAAATTGAAATTTTTCTTTATATTCCCGTAAAAAGTTCAATGGTTCGAAAACCTGGCAGTACGGTTTGTCCAGAGTTTTTGGGCATTTTTGGTCTCAAGTGATAGCAAATAACGCAAAAAATTCAGTTATTGTCCATTGAGACAATACCTTTGATTTTTTCCTAGTACATTTGGTGTTGAAAGATTTTGGATATCTTTCGCCCCAAATGATGATCAAAACCTTAAAAGCGATGTAATTATAATTCCTTCAACACGGTTGAGTTTAAAATTTAAGAAAGTGTGACTGGAAAATTTAGTTTTTGTCTTTCAAAACGACCTGATTTATATTTTTCTATTTGGATATCGTATACTTTGGAGATATCTATCCTTGTCTAATTTTTACCAGGGCTTTAATTTTAAATTATTTTCAATAACCAACTAATGAACCAACAGCATAAAAAAATTTCATAGTTTGACAGATAATATTAAGACCTCTTTGAATTAAGAGCGTTTTCATAAAAATTGCGTAATTTCAAAACCAGAGGATGTACATTTTTGTTTGCGCTGATATTTTTTCTAGTGACCCCTTTTAACACAAAAAATCAAAGAAATAAGAATATCTAATGTACAACAGGGTTTTACGCCCCTTCAATACGGTTATGTTACATTAAGAGCGCCTTTTCTTCAAAATTAGGAAATTTCAAAACGGGAGGTATGCACATTTTTATTCGCTCTTATACGATTGCTTGTGAACCCCTGTAACATAAAAAATTAAAACAATAAAAATATTTGATGTACCGGGTGGGCCAATAAGCCGATCCTCTGGCTATATCTCAGGAACTGTTTATCGTACAGCTTTGGGAAAATATTTCCTTAGTAAAAACGGACAAAGGAAATCGCTGGAAATAACTTTCAAGTTTGTAGCTTTACCGCTAGGGGGCATAATCTTAGAAAAATTTAAAAACAATTTTTTTATAAAATATGTCCAATCATAGTAGGTATTAAATAAGTAAATTAGAATGATGCATAATTTCTGCACAAATTTAGTTAAATACTTTTTTCAAATAAAGGGTCGGGGGCAATGGGAATGTTTGTATGAATAAATGCCTATAACTTTGGTTGGGATCAACCTATTTTAACCAAATTATTCTCATTCCAAACGGCGTAGATGAACCAATAACATCTACTATAAAACAATTGCATTTAGTTTTAATTGTCGTAGATAGAGGCAACTTTCGAATTAAAAAAAATTAAAATTTGTCTATGTTACAATTTTTAAATGGAAACACCCAAGTATTGTAAATTACAACGGAAACAGATTAAATTCGTAACAAAATGGCGCAAACCGCATGTCGTTATCTTTTGTCTAACTCGAGATATAAATAAAAACGCGTAAACATACGTAACTAGTATTGGCTCACTATCTATTATAACTTAAAATAACAAAATATATGAAAAGAAGATCACACACATTAAAACTTAATGTCCAATTAAATGTTCAAAATGTCCACACAAACACGTAATCTATCGCGGGTAGGCATAACAGTTAGTTCAATCTCAGCTATGGATGTACTATTTATTGCGTTTCAATTTTCCCCATAGATAAAAGTCTAGACATGTTAAGTCTGGAGATCTAGCTGGCCATGGAAATCTCTAACTCGCCTGGAAAAGTGCGCAGGACACCCATCATGCTGAAATATCAGATTTCTTCTTGTTTTTTTTCCAAAAAAATTTAAATATGTATCGCCATTTAAAGTTTCTTCAAAGAAATATGCTCCTATGATTTTTCCATCAACTATACCACACCAAACATTAAGACTCCACCTACCTTGAAGCTGCACTTCGTCCATCCAGTGCGGATTTTCTTCAGTCCAATAATGCATATTATGCAGATTAACACCACCCGCACTACTAAAGGTGACTTCGTCGTTCCACAAAATATTTGATATGATATGCGGTTGTTCTTCAACATTCAATTGCAGTAACCCAGCCTTGCATCGAAAACGCTTTCATGTAAAGCTTGGTGGAGAACTACATGATAAGGATGCAGTCTAAAAAACATAGAGAAACAAATATTTTTAAGGAATTAATAAAATGATTAAAGTGCCATGTTGCCGTTTTTATCGCAATATGAAAATAAAACAGTTGAATCTCAAATTGAAAGAGGATTACAATTTTCGTGCAGTTCATAATATTATAAGAAACCTACCTGATACGTTTTAAAATCCTTAGAACGGTATTTTTGGTATGTTTCATTCTGTAGAGATTTGCCGACTTACCTTATCTTCGGTCACAGCCACACCACGTCGTTTATAACAAGGAGGATGAAAGCTACCAGTTTCTCTTAATCTTCCTGCCTTTCTTTTAAACACTTCTTTGCCATAATGCCTCCTGTCAGGATATCTTAAGGCGTGAGGCAATAGCGGCATTTTTATGGCATTCGAAATAAACTTCAATCATATCATACAATTCGGCATTTGATATACTCATAGTCATTATGAATGAATGCTGATTATTTGGTGATATTAGTAATATTAATATCTAATTAAGAAAAGTTATATTCGAGTTATATGCTAACAGTTCTTAAAAAGATCGCCAATAAATAAACAATTTAAAGCCCCTGTCAACTTTATTTCGCAGCCATCTTAGTTTAACAAATTCTGTAAATACCGACATATTTTGGTATTTTAAATTGTAATACAGAGTGAGCCAATACTAGTTACGAATGTTTACGCGTTTTTACTTATACCTCGAGTTGGACAAAAGATATCCATATGCGGTTTCCGCCATTTTGTTACGAATTTAATTAGTGTCCGTTGTAATTTACAATATTTAGGTGTTTCCATTTAAAAATTATAACATAGACAAATTTTAATTTTTTTATTCGAAAGTGCCCTCTATCTACGACAATTAAAACTAAATGCAATTGTTTTATAGTACATATAATTGGTTCATCTACGCCCTTTCGAATGAGAATAACTTCGTTAAAATCGGTTGATCCAAACCACTCTCCCCCACCCTTTATTTGAAAAAATAGAAAAGAAAGTATTTAACAAAATTTGTGCAGAAATTATGCATCATTTTAATTCACTTATTTAATACCTACTATGATTGGACATATTTTATAATAAAATGTTTTTAAATTTTTCTATGAAAATTATGCCCTCTAGCGGTAAAGCTAGAAACTTGAAAGTTATTTCCAGCGATTTCCCTTAGCCGTTTTTAGTAAGGAATTTTTTCCCAAAGCTGTACGATAAACAGTTACTGAGATATAGCCGGAGGATCGGCTTATTGGTCCACCCGGTACAACAGGGTTCAATGTCCCCTTCAATACGGTTGTCATAAGAGCGCGTTTTCTTAAAGATTAGGTAATTTCAAAACGGGAGGTAGGTACATTTTTATTCGTTCTTATACGATTGCTTGTGAACCCCTCTAACATAAAAAAATTAAAGAAATAAAAATATTTGATGTACAACAGAGTTTAAACACCTCTTTCAATATGGATATGGTAAATTCATAGCGCGTTTGCTTAAACATTAGGTAATATTTTTTGGCGAGTATATTATTGCTATTTGAAGATAAAAAAATTACAAAAATAAGAATATTTGATGTACAACAGTGGTCATTAACCCACTCACTACGGCGAAGTGCATAAAGTTCTCGGATTCTTAACAATTACATAATTTCAAAACGGGATGGAGGTACGGATTTTAATTTTGTTTTTAGCTTCCATTTTATGCAAAGTACAAAGTTATTTTTCAAAATTATAAAAAAAACCAACACAATAAAAGTTACCCTTATTTTTCACCACTAATCGTTTTAATATGCGTATACATCGTGTCCAGGATAAAAATGTTCAGCATGGGAATCTCACTTATTTGAAGGGTTACAACTTAGGTCAAATTACAATAAAAGTTACCTTATTCTGGACCTAATTTAATAGGCCATGCCTTACTTGATATTAACAAAAAACTGAAATTATCGATTTTGGTTTTCATTTAATTACTCAGCTAATACGAGTAATACATTACACTTTCAAGGGTAATCAAAATATGACACTTAGGATTTTTGTACATTTTCAAGTTTTCTCAAAAATACATCAACTTTATTTTTTCTTATGATCGTGGCAGGCTTAGTATCCTGATAGAGTTTTTCTTCCTCTTTTCAACAATGTATCACACATGTGTCTAAGTCGTTTCATTTTATTAATATCGCATTTTTTTGATTCTGAATAGTTAGCTTTGCAATTAAGTAATAAGTAGACGAAAAATTACTATTTTTAAGAAAGACCAAACCTAAGTACAAATATTTACAAACTATGTTCAAATAATTCACGAGTTTGTTCCAAACAAAAATAACACCTTGTAACAGTCGAAATCAGAGCATTTTGTAACATTTGTGGAGAAATCGTTTGAAATGTGTCTATAACAACTCGTCTTAGATCTCCGATATTATTGAATGTGTGAATATAAACATTTTCTTTCAGATAACCCCTGTTAAAGTGTCTTCATAAATTAATGGACCGAATAGTCTATTTCCCAAAATTCTACACCATACATTAAATCCAAAACGCATTTGATGTCTTGATTCCCTTTTTAAATTGTGGATTTTGAGATTTGTCGTTGAAGTAAACCGTTATTATAGAAATAACTTTCATCCGTCCATAACATTTAATGGGGTAAATTTTCATTTATTTCACACTGCCCAGTAAACCATTCGCAGAAGGTTGTCCTCCGTTCCATATCTCCTGGATGAAGGGCTTGAGTAATTAGATATTTATATAGGTCACGGTGTTTCTTTAGAATTGGATGAACTGTAGATCTTGGTGTAGTATTTTCAATTTGTCGAGTTGATGTTGCTGGATTTTCAACAACTGTCAACAACACCGTATTTTCATTTTGAGGATTATGTCCTTTTTTGCGCTTTCAAACAGGTTTCTTGTAGCATCCGTAGAACCTTGCTCTATTAATATTTATAGAAATTATTCTCGTGTAGTTCTCGACATGCACAATGCCATTCCCAAGAGTTTCGATGCTAAAATTAATTATATAATTTTTTTAAAAATGAATTTATCCGAAAAATGGACTATTTTTTACTAATTGTTAAAAAAATTACCTAATTGATTTTACCATCGAAACTCTTTGGAAAGGCATTGTGTATGCTCAGAACTATACGAGCAGCGACCAGCGTCTCATCTATACCCTCGTATATTTTCAATGTATCGATGAATAACATTTTGAAGGGTTCCAATAGTTTCCTCAGTAGAATTGGATAGTACTCAGAAAGTTATAAAAGAGATTCTAACGACTAAAAGCAATCCGATTAATAATTAATGGGTTACACAAAAAAATTGGATTTAGCACCAAACTTAAAGATTTACAAACTACATTTAGGAAAGATCATGTATTTCTCTTCCTTTATGTATAATACTATTATAATTTTTTTAGGATAACTATGCAATCTTTTTATATGTTCATAACGAAAACAAGCAACATTGTAAAAACAAAAACAATAATCTATACCAGAATGACGTTTAGAACTTCATGTCAGCTAGAGATTAACAGACATAAATACATGTTAGCTTGAACAAAAATTCCAAAGCCGCCCACTGCTATATCACTAATACAGTTAAACCATTTTCGTTCCTATTTAATTTATTTTTAGACGTACCTTGCGTTACATTAAGAAACTTTATAAAGAGAAAACTTATGTAAAATTAAATTTTCTTCAGAGATATGTCTACACTTTTTCTTATATCGTTATTCAGATATTGAAAAAAATTCTACCTTAGGAATTTTTTTGCCGCTAAATTAGACATCCTATCACAAAATTGCATAGAAGGTAATTAATCGATACGTTTAAGATCTATAGGGTGTCTCTAAATTCATGCCAAAAAATTTAGGAAGTGGTAGAACATAATTAATCGATAGGTTTAAGATTTACAGGATGTTTCTAAATTCATGCGAAAACATTCAGGAGGTGATTGCCCGTATGAAATTATGATGGGTCTTTCCTACAACAAAATTACCTCAGCCCACCCCCTTCCGAGGTATCACCCCTAAAAGGTGGTGAGTAAAATAGAGTTTTTTTTTTTTCTCAAATTTAAGTAAAGATGAAAACTTGAAATTTTCTAATTCCCGTGTACTCGGAAAGAAGTAACCACCGGTATTTTTTCAACATTCCTGTTACGTTATAGGGTGATGAAATTATCAACCCTTGTCTTATTTAATATCAAATTTTTTTTGGAGTTTTGTGAAATAAAATTTTACTTAAAATCCCTGTTTATTTAAAAACATTTCTTAATCTTAAAGTTTTTTCCTAGAACCAATAGATTCGGAGAAACAAAAAAATAAAATACAACATTCTGTGTGATGCCTTGTTTTTAATTACAATTAAAGTTATGCAATAGTAGGCTGGTATCACTTTGGCATTTATAATGTAACAGGAATGTTGAAAAAATACCGGTGGTTAGTCCTTTGCGAGTGCACGGAAATTACAAAATTTGAAGTTTCCATCTTTACTTAAATTGGAGAGAAAAAAAAATAAAAACTCAATTTTACTCATCACCTTTTAGGGGTGATATCTCGTAAGGGGGTGGGCTGAGGAAATTTTGTTATAGGAAAAGCCCATCATAATTTCATACGGGGAAACACTCCTGAATTTTTATGCATGAATTTAGAAACGCCCTGTATATCTAGGTATGTTTATATCTTTGAAATATGCAGCTCTTTTAGCAATATTTGATACAAAACAAAAACTGACTCGAAGCCCAGTGAAAACAAACTTAGATGCAAAATTTTAAGTACGTAGGTATTGTCGTTCTGGAGTTATCGTGGATAGGGAATAACAGACATTCTCACAGAAACACACAGGCATCCAGACATCATGGTTGATCTTGGTCAAACTTGGCCAAAAGTTGTAAAATGAGCTAATAGTTTGATTTTGCGATAGTGAAAAAAAGTCGATTGCATAACCTTCTATAACCAACATATCTATGTATAGGTTGGGAGGTAAAAATTATAATTAAAATTATTTCATTTCTTTCAACTTATTTAAATTAGCATCTAGATGTATATTTAGGATTGTGTATATATATATATATATATATATATATATATATATATATATATATATATATATACATAAAAGCGAAAAATCACTCACTGATAATCATTGCACAGCCGAAACGGCTCGACGGATCTACTTCAAATTTTGACAGAACCAGAAAGTAAAAAAAAAAAAGATTTTCTGACCAAAACGGCGCCGTCTTTTCCGACGGTTAAAAAAAATTTACAGTGGCGTGCGGCCGGGTGTGGGTGGAAGTCCTAACTGATATATTAAACGTAAACAGTTGGTCCTAGAGACATGAAATTTGGAGGGTGTTCTTTGTGAAGAGTAGGTATCCACTAAGTTTTTCGAAACTCCACTCCTAAGAGGGTGAAATGGGGGGTTGATTTTTTTGTGAAACTTTTTATTCTATGGGTCGATTGACTCGAAAATTGGTACACATATTCTTCAATTAAAATTATGAGACGTCTATCACGTGTTCTATGCAATTTTTTGATACGACTCGTAATTTAGCGGAAAAAAATTCCTAAGGTATAATTTAAGTGTTAGTTCAAATTTTTTTATCTGAATAACGATTAATTTTATTAGAAAAAGCGCAGGCATACTTTTTAAAGAAAATGTAATTTTATATAACTTTTTCTTTATAAACTTTCTTAATATAATGCAAGGTAACCCTAAAAAATAATTAAATATGAATAAAAATGGTTAAAATGTATTATTGAAGCGGGCGGCTTTGAAATTTTTTTTAGTTAACATGTCTATCTGAAATGAAGTTTTAAACGTCATTCTGACATAGATTACTGTTTTTGTTTTTACAATTTTGCTTGTTTTCGTTATGAACGTATGAGAGGTTGCAATTTGTTTTAATTTTTACTTTCCAACCTACATATACATATGTAAGTATAGAAGGTTATGCAATCGACTTTTTAAGTAATAATTACAAGCAAGTCATTGTCCAATTTTATAGATGAGACGCTGGTCGATTTTCAAGAGTTCTGATTATTCTAAAACAATTCTCGTATAGTTCTGAGCATACGCAATGCCTTTCCAAAGAGTTCCGATGATACAATTAATTAGATAATTTTTTAAACAATTATAAAAAAATAGCCCATTTTTCGGATAAATTCATTTTTAAAAAAATCTTTGGAAAGGCACTGTGTATGTCAACAACTACATGAGAACTATTGGAACTCTTCAAAATATTTTAAGCTATGCAATTTTTTAAAGTCGGATAATTCTATAAATATTAATCGAATCGCTTTCGAACCAAATCTGCTGCGAGAACTATTAGAACCCTTTAAAATATTTTTTGTTAACATTTTTTTCAAGTAAAAGGGCTGTAACTTTTTCATTTTTGATTATAATTTTTTTTTTAATTAGAAAGAACTCTTAGGAATGAATAAAAGAACATCAAAATTAACATTTGGAACCGTTAATGAGCGGAACTCTTTTTTTTTTTATAAAGTACTATTTAAAAGGAAGCTAGAACTCAAATAAAGACTATTGGAACTCTTTGTCGGGTGCTAACTTCACACGCGCCAGAAAATTTTCGTCCACAGATATTCTACTCTGCATAAGTAGTGGTCGTGGGTTCGGGGCCCACTCGAGGCAGTCTTTTGCTGTGTGTACGTTGGTAGTTTTAATAATTCACAATTATTACTGTTATGACTTTGACTTTGTCATCATCAGCATTTAGATGCATTTAGTTTGTAAGTTTTCCTTTAATTATATTTTTACTCTAAAATAATTTGGAGACCAATTTTTATATATTAATAATTTTATATTGAGATCTCTATGATACGTTGTCGCAAGTCATCAGTCGGTATATGAAATTACTGTGCATATTTTACTTCACCGGGTGGCCCGTTTGGTATGACCTATCCCGTTATATGAGAAAGTAAAATAAGTACAAAAATTTGTTTCAAATAAAAGTTGTTCACTCTTCGGAACATTATCTTTTTATAAAAAATGTATCTGAAAACAATTTATACGCACGGTGTTATAAGTTGAGTTACCATAAGTTGAGCTATTATAAGTTGAATAAAGTTGATTTCTTCATTAAAAGTATATTTTAATTTCCGAATTTACGTATTTAAAACATTTTGGAACTTTAGAATCATATCCATGTAATATGTATCTACAACGTGATCAATCTCAAGTGTACTGTAGTGGTATTACAAAAATCCCTAGTTGTTAATATTGTTGTGTTTTGCAGTTGGCTGCTTTGGATTTTTAGTGTGGTTTTAGACGTTTTAGTTTATGTCAGTTTATGTCATATTATACCTTCGTTTTTCACTTTTGTACTTTCTTGGGTTACTTACAAACTGTCTATATCAAGACAAATTATATATTCTGAATTTCAAATTGTGATATCGAATTTAATCGTCATGCGTTTTTCAAACATGTACTGTAAATTTTATTTAATTATAATGAAATTATAACATTTAAATACTTAAGATTCATTATTTTGTAATGATGTAATCCAATCATTAAATAATTTAATTTATTTGGTTGTATTTTATAGGGATGCAGTCTAATCAAATACAAAATAGTCATTATTTAAAATCAGATAATATTTTATAATATGTATAAGTTAATGACCTTCATACAGATTTGAAACTGATCGTAGTTTTTACTCGAACCATGCTCTAGAATAGCTAGAGCAATACAGCTTCTTACCAACCTATCAGTGGTACCAACTTAAATATTTTGATCGCGTGGTATACACATGAGATTGATCACTCTGTATAATAATGGAGATATTTGTTTTGTTGTCACAGTAACTAAATAAGAATCGCATTGCTTTCTTTACAACATAAATTGATTAGCATCTCTTTAACTGTTAATAACAGACTCTACTAAAAGGTGTGTTCTTATATAGGGTGTTTAAAAAAATTGAGAAAAACTACAATTCTCAAATGTTGGCAACACTGATTTTTTATGGATATCTTTTAAAACTTGAGAGCATCAATTGACGGAAGACTAAATTACAATTTTTTTGGCGCCACGTAAAAGTTTCTAGGTCCAATAGAATCCAGTTACAGGCTTTTGAACTTTGACACTTTTTGACAGATAAACGCTTGTCAGGAAAAAATCGCAGACCCCTCTATATTTTTGAACATGTCTTTTGAAGCGCTATTTAAATATGCAATAGTATACAGGGTGTTCCATTTAACAAAACGTAACTTTTTGTTACCACTCTGTATATCAATTTTTTTCAGATAATTTTTTACAAAAAGATAAAGTTCCCATGAGCATGAACAACTTTTATTTGAAAAAAAATTTTGAGTCTATTTTACTTCCTCATATAAGGGGCCACAGATATAAAACTAATTCAATTTTGATCTAAAAATATGTAAACCGTATTTAATTGTTTAGAATAGCATAAACGTATTATAGACCTAAGAACCCTAACCATCGGCTATTAAATTTTACACCAGATTTGTGAACATATTCCGTAATGAGAATCCTCAAAATAAAGTTTATAAATGTATTACACATTAGTATGCTACACATAAATTTTTCACAATTAATTTGTGAACTTCTTTCTTGTAATATTTTTATAAGAAAGACGTCCTAAATTTACAAGCAGTATAGGTTCTACCTAAACAATGTAATTCGTAATGCGTACTAAACCAGTTCAAATTTCGAAGAAGAGCGAGTTACGTATATAAAACATTATTCATAGAAGACATTCAACAGACAGAAAAATTTGAAGGTGAAATTAGTTTGTGAAATTAACAGTTTAACCTGCTTACCTCATTGGGTTCGGAAAGTTCAAACAGATCCAGCCGATTTGCATTCCACTGGGCGATAACGTTTCGTAGGGCTTCTCTTTCGAGAACCCTACGATCGCCCACACTTCCGTGCATAACGGCACACCCTAAAAAAGGAAAGAGAATTTAGTGCATTCCGTACATATGATACTTCAAGAAATAGCTTATGATAATCAGCTTCAGCATTATTAATGGAAAGTAGTAGGGGAAACAATTTTACACCAATTCTCACATTGCTCACAATAATAAAATAAACACCTAATTTAAATATTTTTAGTGTTGGAATATAAATAATGCAAATGTAATATTTCAAATTGCTAAATGATTGCAATGGAATGTCGTAGTCGAACGAAACTATGATGATCATGTGACATTGCACTAAATATCAATGTTATGCTCTCGGTTATGTTAAACTAGTGACGTATATCACAGTATCTATGTACAATTACATAAACATTTGATACAACCGATTCGAAAATCTTCCCCAACTTCGATTATTTGAGCCCCAAAAATTACTGCGACATTGAAGCCATATATTAGGGCTTAATACCTAATTTCACCTAATTTTGTGGCATATATTTTCATGCACTAGACGTTTTGTGCCTTATTTTTTTAATTTTTTGATTACTATAAAATTAATGTCATAGCAATATATTTTAATCACAAAAAAAATACAGATGACAAAACGGATTATTTTACTAAATACAAAATGATATCCTGTAAGTATTAGATGTAGTTTTAATAACTAAATGAAGAAAGTCTGGTGCCATTGTTACACTTACACAGTTGCTTCAAATGGTTTTTTTAAATGAACGTGAGACAAAACATCTCGTTTCGACGTAACAACACCCCTAGCAGTAATACAGATGAAACCGGTTGTAACAATAATTTTACCTACTATTAATACGCGAAACGTTGAAATTTTAATACAGGGCGTTCGAGTTTGGAGCCTCAACATGGTGATCTCCGTATCTTAAGAGCTACGAGTTCGATTAAACTGTGACAAAGTGGTTCATTTAGTGGTTTAACCATACGGAAACAAATTTTAGTTTGAAGCTATGGTATTCCTGAATGCTTGAAAAAAATGAAAAATCAAATTTTAGGAAAACAGCCATATTTGCAATTCTCAATATTTTCCATTCTACAAAAACGTTTTATTGTACATTAAGTAGTGCTCTGTGGGTATTTTGATTCATCGATTCGTTTTTGTTTCATCACTAACTTCTTATACCATAAATGATTTCAACGATATATCACATGCTTACGTCTTGACGAATTTATATTGAATTATTTTAAAAATACCGCCTAGGCAGATTTTGAAGTTGCAGTAGGCCTAGAAATGGTTTGAGAAACACATACATTTTTCTTGGTTTTTCCATTTAAACAATATTTTCACTAATAATAGCACAAGAGGTTAAATTATTTCCGGAAATTTTTTCGAGCTTCGTCTTCGACTCAAGATAATTTCCAAACAGCGAGAAAAAATTTCCCGATTTAATTTAACTTCGCGTGGTATTCGGTAAGAAAATTTTACACCAAATTGTGTTTTTTTGCCTTTAAGAAGAAAGGAGATGGTAGAAGAATACAAAAAACACCTTAATTATGTAAGTACATATCAAAATTTTAGTTTATAAAATGTTAAGTGTGTTTTTGCGAAATGTAAACACGATTAAAAAAAGAAATTGTCAAAAAAAAATTATGTCATTATTTTCCACTATAATTCGCTGTTGGTTACCTACCGTAGAGAGAAAAATTTCCGATAAAATACAGGCGTTCATGGTGACCCATTTTGATTGGTTAAAAGTTATTGGTGTGAAATTTTTTAATTAATATTATGTAGTAAAGTGAAACATTTTTTTTTACATTTTTTTTTTGCTATCCTGAATTGAGCATTATTTAATTTTTATTTAGTATTGACTTTATATGAAACAAAGTTTGTGTTTATTTTTTTGTGCTGGGTAGGGAGGGCCTAAGAATTTTCCTACAGCAGAGGCCGTGGTAGAGGCGTTTAATCAAAGGGGTGTGGAAGAAGCGGTTGGTAATGGTATTTTCCATTTCTAGTAAGATTGTAGCGGAAGATACCATTCCGAACGCCCATTCATGATGCACGAATCCATTCATTATAGAGTAATGTGAGTGTGTGGCGGACGTGTTTATATTGTAATTTTTTTGTTGATTGAGAACTTCATAGCGAAGGTGCCGTAGTGATAGTTCGTTCCAACGTCTGAATTGTTTCTATTCCTCTTGGAATCAAGTTGATGTATGGAATACCAACGTGACTAATTTGTTGAAAATGGATAAATAAAGGCATAACGTGCATGGGCTGTTTCTTTGAATTATCTATAGTTCAGTATCATAATTACAACGTTGTCCATTAGTTATAAATTTCAATTTAGTATTTCCAAACTCTTGTAGTACCGTGTGTCCCATTTACGATGGTTTTTCAGGTTATTTCGGTTATGACAGAAGATTTAGGGACACGCTTTTTGAAACGCTGTGCCATCATTTTTTTGTAAAACGAAAGACCCCGATATTGAGAAATATTCATTTTTTACACTCCTGCATCTCGATTATTTCAAAGCTACCGAAAAGGTAAAAATTGGTAAGTAGAATAGACACATTTCGCCGCCATTTTTTTTGTGACGTCATAGGCCACGCCGACTTTCACCACGTGACACTGTCCATTTGCCGTTCCTTTTTTGACGGCTTCTTTTCGGGGACCATTTTCAACCCCTTGATGAAATTTTCACCCCTAATTAGGGACCTTTTGGTTGTATTAAGAGCCCTTTAGGCAGTCCACCCCCTAGAAGGTAGGCAAATGCGTGCGCATAGTGTTCTGATTAGTGGTCCCAAGGACGGATCACGGCTCTTACCTGATTGGTCGTGTGTGCGTCCGCCCCTCTGATTTCTGATTGGTCCTTAGTCCTCAGGCCGCCTCTGAGCTCTGATTGGAGGCCTAAGGCTCTGCATTCTGATTGGTTACGGCGGGGAAATTTGAAAATAAGGGGGCCCTCATACTACCAAAAGAAAACACATCTGAAGGTATGCGTATTATTTTTAATATACATTTCACTTGATATTGCTCACAAAAATTACTATTAAAGATTTTAAATATATTATGATCCTTATAGGATGACGTCATAGACCAACTCTATAATAGCGTCAACTGTTACCATATAGACTCTATCCCCGTTTATCTTGTTTAGCTAATTAGGTAAAGGTATGAGTGTTACGCTATTTTTTTTAATTAATTAATATCATTAAGCGGACACGTATTTGTGGGTTTAAACTTTGTAGTTATTGATTCGCATATAACAATAAACCATTAAAACCTTTTTGTCTTTTGTATCTCTGTTATATCAGCTGTGAGAAAGGTGCAATGTAAGTATAACTCCAGGACAGATTTTGGAGACCTAATGCTGTCTTATGAGTTGGTATGGAGGCTTTAGTATTATGAGAATGCCATTTTTAACTTTAAATTTCCGCACCATAGTAATAAATCCACATCTACGTTTTAAAAATAAATCAGCAGATGGAGCCATCCACACAGACAAGCGGGGACCAGACAAGGGGCGAAGACCTAGGAACATGTTCCTATACCTGTCTTACAAGCCAATGTTAGGACCCTTATTAGAATACAAGTTCAAATTTCCCGCCATAACGATTACAGGGACCTGTATGTATATGCTTTTAAAATACACCGTTAGGGGAGCCACCTCTATTACAGAAAGCATTCATTAGTCCATACATCAATAGGTGGCTCCACAAACAAATGCAAATTACGAGACAAGGGGCGCACACCCTAACACAAGTTCCTATACCTGTCTTATGAGATAGTATGATGGCTCATTATTTTCAAATTTCCCCGCCGTAACCGATCAGAATGCAGAACTTTAGGCCTCCAATCAGAGCTGAGAGGCTGAGTGGGGACTAAGGACCAATCATAAACCAGAGGGGCGGACGCACGAACAACCAATTAGGTAAAAGGGACGTAGCCTGTCCTTAGGACCACCAATCAGACCACTGTATGCACACGCATTTGCCTAACTTTCAGGGGCTGTACTGCCAAAAAGGCTCTTAATGCAAGCAAAAGAGCACTAAATTCCATCAAGAGGTTGAAAATGGCACCCGAAAAGAAGCAGTCAAAAAAGGACGGGAAATGGGCGGGATCACGTGATGAAGGTGGGTGTGGCCTGACGTCTATTCTACTTTGTTATCAACAGAACTTTTCACACATCTTTCGAAGGTGTCATTAGTTTTAAAATATACGTTACCTACACTTTTGAGATATAAATAAAACTTAAATTTATTCTAATGGAACATCCTATAATATACTTTCAGTTCACTGAGGGCGGTTGTGTTCACTATTATTGCCAATATATAATATTTGGTAGGTCTACACAACTGGGAAATTCGCATTTTTCTCAAATGATACTTTTATCAAGTTGGCTTTGAATTCACAGTCGACCTATATCTAAAAAAAGAAGGTAAGTTATGACAATTGTGAAACCGAATATCATTCGTTTCACAAAAAAGTAGTACAGCATTGCGAAAAAACCGCGTTCCTCTACCCAAGTCAAATCTTACACCTTATGTTAAAACACATAATAGAAAGGAAAAATAGTCCATTTGAGTTTGAGTATCGTATTAATTACATTTCATTCATAAATCTAAAGATCCAGGTTTATAGTTATTGTTGCATTTCATTCGAAAATTGTGCCTGTTCGCAAGACTGTCTTTGCATGTGTGAAACAAGTTCCTCAATTAATGTTTCTGCAGTTGCTTTGATCTACAAGCGTTTGATGAAAGCGCACATGATTATTGTAAATCTAATAAACCATTAACATATTAAGCTCAGTTATTTTACAGCCGAAACTTTACCTCCAATATAAATTAAAGCAACAAATCATTGTTTACTACAAATTTATTTGGTCCTTGTATCGATTTTGAAAATTCAATTATTAAACTTTATTTCTATCCGTGTATTACGTATTCACATTGTGAATTAATGTAAAGATAATTGTTACTTTTCAACAAAGCAATTCGTTAGTTTACATACCAACATCAAGACAACTTCATCAGGTTTTACTGTCAAACTGTGCATACGAGGGATAAGCTGCAATTATTGAGAATAGAAAAATCTAGTTACCCGTGCAAAACAAATTGTTGTTTATTAAATAGTGCATTATTTTACCTGTCAATTGCAGTTTACCTTGTGCAATTCGGTTGAATAGTGTCTGAGAAATAGTCCATAGAATAAGCTTCTGTTATCGAAAAAATGGAACTTTCGGATAATGATTTAACTATGATTTCAAGAAAGGCTTGAGCGCGTACGAGTGTGAGGAAAGTTTAAAGTCGGCATTTGGGGTTCTCGTACCATCATTGGCTACTGTTTAAAGATGGTATAAAGAATTTGAACGAGGTTACAAGTCGGTGGTACACGGAAAAGCAGCTGGCCCTCCTTTAAATGCTGTTAACCCCGAAAACATTGCTGCGGTGAAGAAGATGGTGGAAGAAGACAACCACATTACCTATGCAATGATAGAGTCCAATCTGAAGATTGGATCCTCGCAAGTGAGATCAATATTGCATGAACATTTACATTTGAAAAAGGTTGTAACTCGGTGTGTACCCCATCATCTCACAGATTTACAAAAAGCAGAACGTGTTAGAATTTGCCAACAAACTTTAGACATGTTGAATTCTGGATGCCATCAAATTATTTCTAATAACTGGCGATGAAACATACCGTTGTTTGATGTTCCCACTCGCCAAGAAAGCCAAATCTGGATACATGAAGATGAGGAAACCCCTACGAGCAATGAAAAAAGTTATGTACGCAGTATTTTTTAGAAGTACGGGTTTGATGGCCGCAATTAAATTAGAAGATCAGAAGACACTTACCGCTAAATGGTACGTTGAAAATTATTTGCCTACTGTGTTCAGCAAAGTGCCAAGAAATGGAATCATGTTACATCAGATAACATGTCGTCCCATACAGCAGGGACAACTGTTCAGTATTTAGCGGAAAACAAAATCAAAATTATAGAACATCCTTCTTACTCACCGGATTTGGCGATGTGTGACTTCTGGCTATTTTTTTAGCTCAAAAAACATTTGAGAGGGAAAAGGTTCCAGTCTGAAGAAGAGATTGACATCGCCGTTAAGTGTTTTTTTGATAGGATCCCTAAAGACTGCTGGTTGAACGCTTTTAAACTATGGAAGGAGGGAATGGTTAAGTGCATTATTGTAAATGGCAATTACTTTGAACATATTTAAAATAAAAATTCTAAAAACTTGTATCAATCTTTCGATTCTCAATAATTGTAGCTTCTCCCTCGTATTATAAACGCAAAATAAAAAAACATACTGTAAAAGACTTAATGTACAACGCTATCTAACCTATGTTAATTAAATCCTAAGCCATTTTCACAACTCTTTAAGCGTGTATAATGAGGGATTTATTATTTAATAAACGTACTTTAAAAGAATAAATACACAAAGTTACTCTAACCTATCCTAATTAGCCCTGAGCCCCTGACATCACTTTCAAAGCACATATACGAAATTCCGTGATTCATCCTTTTTTAATATACCAGCTAGCTATGAGGAAAAGGGAAAGCTTATTTACCATAATCATGAGGCGGATGTGTGAAAAAGGTGTTTATAGAGATGGGGCTTATGTCAATACTGTTAATTTGTTGCTGTACTTGGTGGTTTAATGATAATTGGATTATTACTGAATTATCTTGTATTCAACAGTAATATATTTAGTGCAGGGTGACTTGCCGATAACGCTGGTTAACAGGATGCATGAGCGCTTGTTGCGACGAAAATTTGCGTAACTGTGAAGCAGGATTGCAAATTCTCAAGAAATATATTTTACTTGACTATAGCATAGTTTAATAGAAACCAGCGTAAAAGATTAATCTTGTCTATCGAGTATATTATAATAACTGTATATTTAATTTTAATAAATAATTCATTTTTTGTATGTATTTGTTGTAGTTACCTGCGCTTTTTTGATAACAAGATAATAGTTATGTAACATTTATTAAAGTACGTCCCAGAATATCAGAGAGTAATAAATCATGTTATAAGTGAAATAGTGTTGTGTTTTGCAAGGAAGCGGTAAACAGAAATCAGTAGCAAACTGGGCTAGTTTAAGCGAAGATCTTGTAAATGTGCCGCTTGCAAAATATAGTGTTAAATAAAGATGGTTCAGGTAAATGGCAAACAAAAGGCGACCCTTTAAAATTAGACTTAAGACTGAAGATCAAGACGTGCGGTTGGGATTTCAGTGTATTAAAATTTATTTTAGAAGTGGCTATTTCAAAATGCTGATGTTTTGATTAGTATAAAATAATTATAAATGTAGTTTACATTAATTTTTTTACATTTAATATTGTCATAAAGATAGGTTTTGGGAAAAATGCGATATGTAATTAACAATCAGTCTTTAACATCCTCATTTGATTCGGAAGATCCTCGCTGTCCTATACAATAATGTATTATCTGCTTCAGTAAAGATGACGTTTGCAAACAATTTGTACATAACTAAAAAAGATAGAGCTGTCGCTTCATTTCTTACTAAATGAAATTGATTTATCTAAATTTAAAACAAAAACATGATAATGACGTCACAAGCGGTTTCTCTACATAAACTTGAAACAAATTAAATGCACGTTAACAAACATTATTTGGTTTGATAAAAAACTTGCAGGTTACTTACACAAAGACTTAGATATTAAATCACCTAATTTTTTTCTCTTTGTGTGTATTAATAGGTCATAATTATTACAATTACAAGTATTTTTTTTATACTTTATACGAACATAAGAAACTGAAAAGTCAATATATTTTAGAGACCTTATAGTATATGCCTTTAATAAGTACGCCACTGACCTGTTGCTGTCAAGACGATTTATTACTCTCTGATATTCTGAGACGTACCATAATTAATTGAAAGGTGATTCGTTCAAAATTTGAAATTTGTGTTATTTCATTGATTGATGGAGTTAGTTGAGATACGTATGCAAGTCAATTTAATGGACACTTCGATTAATGGAAACAAAAAGAAATTTCAAAAAAGTTACCGATTTATTGTTTTCATGTATATTACAAATAATCTTTAAATAAATACACTAATTTGTCACATTGGCAGCAGTGTTGCTAAGTACAATGCTTTTTCATGATATTCAATGAATTTTTAAACTTTTCCATAAACAATGAATTAAGAATATATTCTCATGAAATTTTATTAACTCTTTAAAGGTTTAGTTTCATTTATAATATACTTTTAAATATAAAAAATGTTTATACTTATGGCATCTAGTTCAAATTCACGAACTAGATGGTTTATCGTGCTATGCACTAGATCTAACGAAGGGAGAAATAAGTTTTCTCAAAATAAAAAACGTAAGCGGGAAAGACAAGCTTATTCTCCTGCGTGGGAGAAATTAGAGATCTGCAAGGGTAAGCTATCAATAAAGCATGTCCATAATAAAAATATAAATATATTTCAATGAATTATTTAGACTGGCTGCAAAAAAGTTCAAAGCGTTCTTTTATTGCAAAATGTGCAATTCCGATCTTGCCGTTGGACGCAAAGGCGACGTCTTAAAACATTCCGGCACCACCAAACATAAGGCGCGTTTAAAAAACTGCTTCTACCAGCAAACGAATGAAGCTGACGGATGCCAATTTTTTAAATAAAAATTTAGATGAGAATACAAAAGCAGCAGAAATTAAAATTGCGCGCTTTGTGGCTGAACATAATATTCCAATAAATGCAGTTGACCAATTGACAAAATTAATATTAGGGTATTGGAAGCGATGAAAAAGTCGCAAAAAACATATCGCTTGGTCGATCTAAATTTTCGTATATAATTCAGAACGTAATTTGTAAATATTAAACCTCACAAACTTTTACAATTAAGCCAAACTCGCTGGCTAAGCTTATTTGACGTAGTGTCAAGATTATTAGAATAATATGATGCTTTAATGTTGTAATTTACTTCCGCTGATTTCAATGATAGAATTTTAGCTGCAGATATGATTTTAAGTAGGCTACGTGAAAAATATGTTAAAATGCATTTATTATTTTTAGAATTTTCATTACCTTCCTTTAAAAAACTTAATTAAAGTGAACAATTATAAGCTGTATATTTTATATGAAAGAGTAGGTATATGAAATATACAGGGTGGCCCAATAGTGCGTGGGTGGAAGATTGTGGGTTTATTAAGGAATATTTCTAAAGTTTGTTGATGGGATGTGGTGGGGTATCCTTACGGCTAAAAACCTAAAATATTTTCACTTGAATCATAAAGTTTATACAGGACGATTTATAACAAAGTTACATTTTTTAAATGGAACCCCCTGTATATTATTGCATATTTGGGTTCCTTGGTCAATTCTAGTGCGACTTTATGTATTACACATAGTACCTAAAACGAATCGTTTAGCCGCAATTCGTCATTTTTACAAAAAGTAGATGTCTGAAAAAACTAAATGTCGCTGTGATCACAAAACATAAAAGATCAGACTCTGGGATGTTACTAGACATGAAATGGACTAGTGTAAACCGGATTCTCAAATTCGAATTCTTCTTGTGTTTAGGGAAATTACTTTGTCAATTTTGAAAATTTCAATCAATGGTAACTTGATTTTTTCAAACGGAATGGCCATTTTTTTATTTTTGCATCAAATGCGGACTTTGTTTACTTTTCTAACGATATAAATTAGTCGTCGGTATCTATCTTCGGTAGATTTCTTTAAATCTCACAATTTCTGGTTAATTTGCTGTATTTTTCTGTTTTGTATTATCTAGTAATCCGTGGAAGATAAACAAAAAACTCTTCACATTATAAAACATTATTTATTAAGTAGAAAAACACATAAACACAAAACAAAATTACGAGCCAAATTAGAAAATAAAATAAAAAAAAGAATAATTAAAACAAAATTCATCCTTAGCACCTTAGCACATCAAACTACATCAAGAGTTCAAGGAGACCGATTTTCAAAACAGGATTAATCTTTGCAATTGGGTAGAACAAAAGTTAAATGATTCGGATAAGATCATGTTTCCAGATGAGAGCACCTTGAATTTCCACTCAAATTAGGGACATGCATTTTCACACCGTGCCCGTGTAATAAGTGGATGGCTTAATAATGCATTTGTTGCAAAGTGGGTAGGAAGGAATGGACCAACACGATGGCCTGCAAGATTTCCAGATATTTCCCCGCTTAATTTCTTTTTGTGGGGGTACACCAAGTAAAAAGTGTATGTTGAACTACCAACTACTGCGGAAGATATGAAAAATAGAATCCGAAACGTTTTTATTACTGTTAACCCAGTAATGTTAAATAGGGTCGCAGAATTAAAATTTGCTTAGAACAAGGTGGTAGAGATTTTGAACATTTATTAAAATAATGTTTATTTTTACTTTAGCTCGTAATTTTGTTTTTTGTGTTTATGTGTTTTTCTACTTACTAAATAATGTTTTATAATGTGAATAGTTTTTTGTTTATTTTCCACGGGTTACTAGATAATACAAAATAAAAATAGAAAAATACAGCAAAATAATCAGATATTGTGAAATTAAAAGAAATCTGCCGAAGATAGATACCGACTAATTTATATCGTTAGAACCGTAAAAAATTTCGCATTTGATGCAAAAATGAAAAATGGATGTTCCATTTGAAAAAATCAAGTTAACATTGATTGAAATTTTCTAAATTAAATTGACAAAGTAATTTCCCTAAACACAAGAAGAATTCGCATTTGAGAATCCGGTTTACACTAACTAGTACATTTCATGTCTAATAACATCACAGAGTCATGATCTTCTAAGTTTTGTGATCACAGCGATATTTAGTTTTTTCAGATATTTACTTTTTGTAAAAATGACGAATTGTGACTAAACGATTCGTTTTAGGTACTATGTGTCATACATACAGTCGCACTAGAATTGACCAAGGAATCCAAATATGCAATAATATGCAGCGGATTTCATTAAAAAAATGTAACTGTGATATAAATCATGTATAAACTTTGCGATTTAAGTGAAAATATTTTAGGTTTGTAGCCTTAAGGCCACAATCTTCCACCCACGCACTATTGGGCCACCCTGTATAAAACTTTGTTAGATTGCTTCATTAAACCAACTGTTTTAAAAGAGAACATTATAGATATTAATATCGGTGACCTCGAAAATTATTTACAATTAGATTTATATCCTGGTCCAAAAATGCAATTTTCTTACTCCAAAATAATATATCTAAAGATATTGTAATTGATTTAAAAAAAAACGCTCGGCTTTTTATATCGAGGGATGTAATCAAATATTAAAACTATTTAATTTTGAAGATTCATCTGTTTTAATTATAAAAGAGCTTGCAGTTATTGATCCGAAAAATGTGTCCAAATATTCACCGCTGGTACCTTTAGCACTCAAATTTCAATTTCAATTTGAGTATTGTAATTCTATTGATTTTTGGAAAATTATAGCTACATTAAAGAATGAAGACAATACTGTTAAATTCCCAATATTGCCTAAATTTATGTTAAATTCGCATTGTTTGCCGCATTCAAGTGCTGCACTGGAAAGAATATTTTCCACTACAAATACAAACAAAACTTCAAAAAGAAATAAATTAGATAATAAAACTCTGTGTGGATTACGACACACAAAATATTTTATAGGAAGCAACTCCTGTTACATGACACAATTACACCATCCGATTTAAGAAGTAAATATAACAATAACAATTACTGAAATCTTTTATAAATTACTTACCATTACCAAACAATATAAAATGTTCTTTGTCATTACATAAAAGATATACATATTTATATAGAAAAAAATCTATTAAGTAGTTTTATTATATGTACAGTGCATCCCATTTTGGTTGAGACAGCAAAGTATCTCGGTTGTTGTTGAAGATAAAACCTTGCGGTTTTCGCGGTCCTGTGCCACTTTTTTGTGAAATTCAAGATGTCCTGAACGGAAACTTATTTCGTTCATAAGTTACAGGGCGTTTTTGAAAATTCACTTTTTGGATCTACGAAGTTTCTCAGCGATAATGTCAAATTGAAAACTTATCCTATAAAGAATTTTATGTAGAATTCAGTGGCGCACTCAATTTTGTTTTCGGGATATGGTTATGAGATACGACTCAAACTTATGATTTTTAATGGAACACCCTGTATTTTATCCCCTCATTAAATTTTTTTTTTCCCTTGAAAATGATATATAATATATAAACATAAATTCTTCAAAAATGATCCAAAATCACTAAAACATTGATTTTTAATAGTAGGCTATGGATTTTTGATACAAAAAAAGTTCAAATTGAAGAAATACTACTTATGATTTTTCCATGAAAGGAACAAGAACAATACTAACACTAATTCTCTAACAAAACACAAAACGTAGGTAACTAATAGCAACAAATAAATAGTAATAAAAAGTTCATAATGTAGAATAAGCAACTAATTAAATATTTACTCATACTATTTCAGTTCGAAATTATTCGGTAACTTATTCATTGAATTGTTCAAATTGATGTCCATTTTCCCTAACACACAATTTCTTAATACGTCTTAATGCAACTGCCTCTGTTGTTGGACGAAGTTCTTCAATATTATTGTTCCTCTTACCGTATATTTTATTTTTCAAAAAACCCCACAAAAAAAGTCCAACACTGACAAATCAGGTGACCCTTGCAGGCCACCTAATGGGTCCATTTGTTCCAATCCAATGGTCCTGGAAAGTTTCTTCTAAAAACGGCACAATCAACCTCGAATTGTAGACAGAGGCACTGTCTTGTTGGAAGTAAATGGCATTAAGATAGGTGAGGGGAACATTCTCCAGGAATTCTGGTATTACTTCTAAAATTGCCAAGTACCTATTAGCGTTGAGAGCCCCTTCAAAAATGCGGTATTTTATTGACGTCCCCAATAAGAAACAGGCTACATTAAAACCAAATCGACCCTGTTGTTGTTGCTCAAAAATTAGATGTTGGTTTTCATCATACCAGTGCCTTGTATTTTGCCTGTTAAATAAACTGGCACTGCTTATATAGGCTTAGTCTGACCATATGACTTTACTCGCAAAATTATTGTCCCTTCGAGTTTGATTCAAAAACCAATTACAGAAATTCACAAGCCTCGTTGCATCACCAGGGTATAAATGCTGGACAATATTCACTTTGTAGGGTTTCAATTTGTGTTTTTTTAAATCCTCTGTACCCGTGATCAGGGAACGCCAGTGTCATTTTCTAACTTCGTACAAGAAGTCTGAGGAGAGACACGGACGCTGGCTAAGACATTTATTTCATTCACTTCATTATTTTCCTTGTTATACGTCTTGGGTCGGGGTTTAGAATACGCACCATAATTTAGTAGATAATTCTTTAGTGGAAATATCGTTGCTCGGCTAGGTTGACGCCTCCCTAGATATCTAACGTTTTAAAAACAATATGTCATATAATGTCTTATTGTAAATTACTAGTTTACCTGTTTAAATATAATTCTAATGCTTCGTCAACATTTTCATGGCATTGATTGAAACATTGTATGATATCATACTTTTCTGAAAAAATCGTTCAGCCATTATAAAATTTCACAAATTAACAAAATCGCCACACACAAACACAATAAAACGCATAAAAATTTATCACCATGACAGGAGATATGTTGATTTCTCCACAGTCACTTGATAAAACAATGCTCCCAAAGTCAACAACAGTGTTTGTAGCATCCATGACCTACTATAAAAAAATCACAAATAATAATCCCTGTAGTAAAACCTTTAAATCCATGGCACTCTATTAAAATTCAATGTTTTAGTAATTTTGGAGCATTTTTCAAAACTTCATAGTTATAGTATATATCATTTCGAAGGAAAAAAAAAAAGTAATTTAATGAGATAATAAAATACAAGATGTTCCATTGAAAAAATCATAAGTTTGAGTCTTATCTCAATAATGATACCCGGGAAAAAAAATTGAGTGCGCCGCTGGATTCTACGTAAAATTCTCTATGGGACAAGTTTTCAATTTGACATTATCGCTGAGAAACTTCTTAGATATGGAGGGGATCCAAAAAGTGTGGATTTTCAAAAACACCCTGTAATTTATAAACGAAAGAAGATAGGCAAAATCCGTTCAGGCCATCTTGAGTTTCACAAAAAAGTGACACAGGACCGCGGAAACCGCAAGGTTCTATCTTCAACAACAACCGAGATATCTGGCTGTCTCAACCAAAATGGGATGCACCGTACATATATTTCCCGTTATTTTTTTTTTCTTCTCGGATAGCATCGGCTACATGGCCATTAGCTATTCCCACTACAGTATTAATAGGCTATGTATTATATATCTTTGTATAAGTTAATTTTTTTTTTAAAAATTCATCAGACTATTTATCTTTGTGGTATTATCGTCAAATATTTCGACTGGTGTCCTTGGTTGGAGTAATTCTCTCCTCGCTTCTTTACACATAGGGCATTCCAGTAAAATGTGGCTTACTGATAATTCCCTATCACATAAGTGGCATTTCTGCATTCTTGATAGTCCTAGTAAAGTGTAGGTGCGTGAGTCTAGTATGGCCTATTCTCATTCGGGTCAGCACCACCCCTTCTTTCCTATTCAAATGTGGATTTCTATTCCAAGGCTTAATGTCTTTTTTGATTAGTCGTAGAATTATTCCCGAGTTGTCCCATTTTATTTGCCATATACTATTAATTCTATGTTTAATATATTTTTTTGTAATCGCTTATTTCAATAGGTATTTCGTCATATGCTGTTTGGGAAGATCCCATTCGTGCAGCTGCGTCTACGCATTCATTTCCCAATATTCCCATGTGTCCAGGTATCCATGCTATAGTGATTAATTTATTGCCTGTACTCATGGAGTGTATTAAGGCTTGTATCATATTCGTTAAAAAGTCGGTAGTCTGATCATGATTCATTAGGCTCATTATGACACTTAACGGGTCAGTACAAATAAGACACATATGCAGATGATGATGATTTATGTACAACAACGCTTGCCAAACCCCGTACAGTTCCGCGGTATAGATACTTGACATAGGATTAAGTGTCCAATAATAGCTCTCTCTTGTTCACAAATATGGCACTGCCAACCCCTTGATTCGTTTTAGACCCATCTGTGTACACTATTAGCTCATATTGATATTTATTAATTATGTTATAAAATTTCTGTTTATATTCTTAGTCTGTGGTCTCTTCCCTTGGATATTTGGTCAGGTCAGTTTCAAAGATTACATTAGATTTGAGCCACGGAGGGAATTCTCTTATTGATCAATTAAATAGTGTAGGGATGGTAATGTCTAATTCATGTGCTTTTTCAATTGCTCGTTCTATGGCCGGTCTAGTAACCGTAGGTCTACGTCGGTACTGTTCTTGATAGCTTTGATCATGGACTATATGGTGGTTTAAGTGATTAGGAAATGTTATTATTTTTGCTAGATAATTAATGATTAAGTATAGTCTACGCAGACGTAAGTTTGGAATTCCGCAATCAGAATGTATTGCACCTATGGGGCTAGTACGAAATGCACCAGTACACATTTTAAGTCCGCTGGTATGTATTCTATCCAATTTCTTTAAATGGAACTGACGGGCTGAAGAGTAGACTATAGTGCCGTAATCTATGGTAGATAACACAAATGACTTGTAAAAAAGTAATAACGTATCTCTGTCTGCCCCAAGTTATGTTACATAGACATTTGATTATGGTTAATTTCTTTTTAGCTTTAGTTTCGAGCATTTGGATATGTTCTCTGCAGTATAGTCTTCTGTTAAAAATAATTCCAAGAATTTTAATATTTGGTTGGATGTATAGAGTGGGATCAACATGGTGTCTAAGTCGACAGAAATGAATCGCTTTCGTTTTGGCTGAGGAAAATTTAAAACCTACATTTTGTGCCATTTCTACTAAGTTGTTAATGCTGTCTTGCATGTTTCTTTGTAGTTGGTGTATATTTTCTGAACTTTGAAATATAATTAGGTCATCCACGTAAAGACATGCATGCAGTGGAGTACTAATTGTATCCATCAGTTCATTAGCCGCGAGCAGAAAAAGAGAGCAGCTCAACACTGATCCCTGGGAATACCATTTTCTGAAGACTTCACAGAGGAGAAGGTTGTATATGTCTGGACTCTAAAGTACGATTAGACAAAAAACTTTTAAGAATTTTTGGCAAATTACCCCTAAATTTCCAGTAGCACAGTTTTCTGATGATGTTGAACCTCCACGTTAGATCATATGCTTTTTCCAAATCAAAACTTATTGCCAACATATGTTTCCTTTTCAGAAAAGCGTTTTGGGCATTGTTTTCCAGGAACATAAGAAGATCAATCGTAGAGTAGAAACGACGGAAACCTTTTTGTCCTTGTGACAGCAACATCTCTGATTCTACATTAGTCTGTCATTAATCATCCTTTCAATTTTTCAAATACTTTACTAAGGCAAGACGTAAGTGAAATTAAACGATAATTTTCCGGCTTCGTAAAATCTTTACCCGGTTTGGGAATAGGAACTAGCATCGCTTGGTTCCAAGTTTCTGGGTAAGTACCTATTCTGAACACTTCGTTGTATATATCTAGTAACCTTTGTGTTGCAGTTTTATGCAGGTTTCTTATCATTGCATAGTGGACGTTATCAAGACCTGGAGTACAATCTTTAGATTTACTTAGTGCTCGTTTTAGTTCATCCATTGTAAAGGGTAGATTATAATCATACATTTCTTCACTACTAAAATCAATTTCTTTTTCAGTTTGATTTTTTATTTCAGGAAAAGTTTCGCTATACAGTTCTGAACTAGAAATAGAGTGAAAATATTCTGCGAAAGCTTCTACGATTTCATCTTGTCCAGTAAGTTCTTTGCCTTGGAATCTAAAAAGTCTTGATGGTTCCTCATAGTTTTTTCCTGCGCTTTTCTTGATCTTTTTCCAAACCTCAGATATTGTAGAATTATTATTTATGGTTGATATATAGCTTTGCCATGAAGATCTTTTACTTTGATTAATAATTCTTCGTGAAAAGGCTCTAGCTTTCTTAAATTCAATAAGTTTTGTTACGGTAGGGTTTCTTTGGAAAATTCTTAGCATTCTTTTTTTTTTGCTTGAATAGCGTTTTTGACCTCTGTGTTCCACCATGGAACACTTGGCCTCTTAGGAATTTCACTTGTTTGAGCAATGCACTTTTGGGCTGATTTTATAATGTTCTCTGTAAATCTTATAATGTGGTTTTCTATGGTTTTTTCAGTGGACCAGGAACAGTTACTTAGCATATCAGAGAACTCCGTCCAGTTTGCTTTCTGGGTAATCTACTTTTTTGGGCGTTTGGCAACTTTCTGTTTACTAGGCAGAAGAATACTTATTGGGCAGTGGTCACTGTTATAGAAGTCTTCATTGACCATCCAGTTTAATTTAATGCTAGCGATGGGGAGCAAAATGTAACGTCTATTGCTGTTAGATTAGATCTTAAGTTTAAGTGTGTGGGAGATCCGGTATTCAGGAGAACTAAAACGTTATTTTCCATAATAGTCTCCAGTATGGGCCCACGTTGATCTGTGGTATTAGATCCCCACATTTCTGAATAGGCATAGAAGTACCCGAGCAGTATCAAGGGCGAGGGAATTTGTTGCATTATGTTCTCAATATCATGTGCGCTCCAATTAAATTCAGGAAGATAGATATTACAAATAGTTACTTTAATGGGACCCTCAATTTGAATGGCAACAGCTTGTAATCTTGTATTAATGTTTATCTCCTGACAAGGTATATTGTCCCCAGTTATTGTCCTAACGATTGTTTTAGATATGGTAAATAAGGTAAGCTTGTTTCTTATTTATAATTTTGATTTTCTCATATAAAATCACATTTAAAGAATCATGCCTTTTGGAGAAAATATCATGAAATTTCACGCATTCTGCTCAAGAATTTAAATCTAAAGTACTGGTAACACTGGTTGGCAGTATTCTCACCGCAGTTTACGAAACAGGACTGGCGTCATCACAAAGGTGGTGTCTTCCGTTACGTATAACTGTGACCAGATCACAAAGCAGCCACTTTTATAGACGTTCCACGTTAATGCAATTAAGTTAAAACATTAAAGAAAATTCTCTTACAAACACTACATGGAGCTGTAACACGGTCGTTTATTGTTGGAAATAGATCGAATTGGCGACATAAACCAGGTGGCTGGTTCGATTTCCGATTGACAAAATGCCATTAACATAACCAAACATTACCGGCATCGCGCTTTACACGTGTTTTTTCAAGTTTGTGTTTTTGAATTCCTTATTGCCATCTAGTATCGTCCAAGTTTTAGTATCTATCTATAGTTTTATACGCTAGTTCTCGTTATTTGTATATTAGTGTGTGTATAATTTAGTTTATTTAGTGTAATTATAGATTAGTTTATAACAAATAAATTAAAAAGGTATGTGTTATATTAGAAAGGTAAGGTAAATTGTACCACGGTCTAGCTCAGTGAGGTACAAACTTATAAAACTTACTGAATATGAGAACTCGATCATCAGGTGTGAGGAAAGCAGAGATATTTTCATAGATATAATCAGTATTAGCATTTGTTTTATTTGGGCACCACTCAATTTCTAGGTTTAATTAATAAAATACAACAAAAATTGAGAAAGGTTGTATCTCAGAACATAATAGGTAATCTGAATAAGCACTAAACATCTGTAGTTATATGTATATTTAATAAATCAAAATGTCTGATGAATATCAGAATGAAATAACTAAACGATACTTCTTGTACTACCTTACAATCTTAAAGTACTAAATTAAACACAGTAGATAAATGTACAATAACTGTATACTTAGAATCCAAAATGAAATCTATTCAAAATGTAGGTATTCAACAATAAAACGTATATTGACCAATGTCAACAAATTACAGTTGTGATAGGTTATGAACTCAAATGTTTTTATTTCAGGAGCAGGACTAACTGTTCCTTTTCTTAACCGTATCAAAATAACACAAACCGATTTGTTATTTACTTAACTACACTAGATAAGTACTTACTTGTGCAAAACAAATATTTTAATCTCGTCTTAAACGAACTGTAGCTTGAGAATTTTCATTTCCAATTCCAAGACTAATATACGATAATGTAAAGGTAATTTCCATTTGTAGTTAACGTACAAATAAACGAAACATAAACGTATAACGAAAGCAGCTTCGAACGACGAAAGCTGTTTATAACGACGAACGCAGAATATTTCTAACAGCATATGTGATTGATGCAAAACAAAGGTATCTCCATTTATGTTCATAAAGATGACATTGCATTAACCGGCCATTTTTAACAAAGTAACTGTACGTGACGTCATACCCAAGCCATACAATGATACGTAAATTTACCAAAATAAAAGCTTTTTCTTGAAGATAAACGGTTTCCTTGTTCCTACCTTTGTTCCTGATTCTGTTTCCCTTATAAAAGGGAAGCAAAACTTAAAAAAAGATAACGTCTGAACGTCACGGCATGGTAAAAGGAAATGCCTCGAGTATGCTCAGCTTACACTGCGCATAGAACTGAAACTGAATGTCTAAAATATATACAGGGACGTACGTAATTATGTAGACTGAAAAGAAAATATTGCGATATAAAAATTTAATTATTGAACGGAAAGAGAAATGCTTAAAATACTAAGGTAATGTAAATATACTTATCGATAATAATGCAAAGTTCTAAATTTAAATTAAGGTAACGTCAGACAAGAAATTGGCACGTTACAAGTTATCGGATCGTTTTTTTTAATACTCATCTTTTGGTGAGTAAAATTTTATGATAGTATCTTTCAGTATTTGTTTAAGTATAATATGGGACGTATAAAATGCTGTATACCTGGTTGCACTAATCTCACTGCAACGAGACAAAGATTTCCAAATTTTAAAAAGGATTGGGCAAGATATCAACTTTGGTTAACTGCTGTAGGAAATCCATCACTTTTGGAAATGAACCCAGAAGATGTGTATGTCTTAAAAAGAGTGTGCTAATGTCATTTCGAAAGTAAATATTTTCGTACTACTCCACACCGTCTACATCTAATGCAGTCCCTACTTTGCATCTTTTAGATTTACAACTTACTGATCCAGGCAGAGATAACATATCTGATCTAGGTAAGGTATATTTTGAATGTATACATTTTATCTTATATTTATGCGCTAGATGCTACCATTGTACAAAATGTGCAACCTTCGTGTTGTACTAGTACTCAAAATACTTCATTTGACAGTGTAGAAATTGAAAGTTCTTTTGTAAGTTATTTACCTAAATTATAGTACATACATCTTATAACTCGTTTTTTAGAAACATTCGCTCCCAAAGAAGTTTTGAAGGCATCTGACATAAATATTCGGAAAGACATGATTCTGAATAAACGTCATCTTTATAGTTTATAGTAAAGAAAATGTACAAAAAAATTCAACAATTGAACCGTGCAAAGAAAAAGATTAGAACAAGATTAACTTACGCAACACAATTTGCAGCACAGGATGGTTTTAAAAACATTTAGCAGCATTACAGACAGTAGCAACTGCATTTATTACATGCCAGATTCGAGAAGCTGTCAAAAGTAGTAAACAAAGAGGGTTTACCGATGCTGACAAAATTTTAGCTTTATTATTATATCATCAAGGCCCAAAGTTATATCACTTTTTGTCTAAATTATTTATATTGCCGAGCAAGGGCACATTAACTCGTTTTGTAAAACAAATTAACTTTGAAACTGGCATCAGCATTCATATAATTGAAGGTCTACCAAAAGCTGTTGAACACCTACATGAAAGTGATAAATCTGTATCATTAATTTTTGATGAGATGTCAATTAGTGAAGGACTCATACTCAACGAAAGACTTCGGTATATAGAAGGTTTCGAAGACATGGGCAATGAGCAACGAATGTGTGAACTAGCTGACCATGTTTCAATTTTTATTATAAGAGGGATAAAGAAGAACTTTAAATATCCCATTTGTTACATGTTTGCTGGAAGAGGTGGAGTCCAAGTATCAGGCTAATTATCTAAGAAAAAATGAGACAACCACAAATGTATAATTTGAGATAAAAGGTTTTACAACATTTACAATTTATGATCCTCCTCATTTGCTTAAGGAAGTAAGAAACAATTTCTTAAATAAATCTGTAAAATACAGTGATGGAAAAACAGCTCATTGGGCTTATTTCTATGAGCTGGATAATGGCCCGAATCTTATTTCTGGGTTGAGGTGCATGTCCCATTTAACAGATCAGCACATTTATCCAGAAAAGATTAAAAAAATGAAAGTCAAACACGCTGCACAAATATTTAGTCAAATATTGTCATCCAACATGCAACTTGTTGCAAATGCAGGTAAATATAAACGTTCTAGTTGATGTGTTTAATAATTTGTAAATTATAGCTGGACCAAATGACTTTTTGAAAGGGGCTGCTGGAAATGCAGAATTTCTATATTTTATTGATAGATTATTCGGCTCTGTTAATGGCCGTGACAAGAGTCCACGACAGGGGAAAACATTAGGATGCGGAACTTCGTGTGTGAGCATGAGAAATTTTGGACAAAAAAGAAAATACCACCTTCCATTAAGAAATATCTGGAATATTTTAAAGAATAATGGTATTTAAATCAAGACGCCCAAGAAAATATGTTTGGGAAAATTAGATTTCATGGTGCAGGCAAAAAGCAATAAAACAAATGTTTTTTTTTATGATTGTGGACCTGAGCAGGCTAAATTTGGCCTATCGTGCTAAAGCACTCAGGAACACTTAGGAGGATGGATAGAGGGATAATGAATTGCCACTAGATGCCGATGAACAGCTACCTTAAATTTTCTCATATCATAAGTGAGAGGAAAACAGCAGCTAGGGAGATCATTCCAGAGTTTAGAAGCCGTGTAGAAAAATGTGGATTGCGCCCGTTTGGTACGACAAGTGGAGATTTGTACTGCATACTGATGATGTGAACGATCGAACCGAGTGTTTCTCGCAAAGATAGCCCGAGATGGTATCAAAAAATATAATTCAGCAGCACAATAGCCGTTGTGATAACGATAATACAAAGAAAGAACTGAAACCACCCTTCTATGCTCAAGGACTGTATGTGAGAAGTTAAGGACTGGTTATTAATAAGCCTAATCGCTCTCTTTTGAATACGATCAACGATATCGAGAACGTATTGGGGAGCACTAACCCAGAGGTGAGAGTTATATTCCAGACGAGGCCGAATTTGGACCTTATACAGCAGAAGGAGTTGTCGAGAGGTAAAGTACTGCTTAGATCTGTACAAAAAGCCTATTTTACGAGCAGCTGTTTTTGTAGCTGACAGAAGATGGTCAACCCATGAGAGATTTGAAGATACAGTCATACCCAACAGAGTAATAGAGCCTGAAAACTTAAGAACTGAGCCATTCATACTTACAACAGGAAATGATCGATCTTTTTGGCGGACACAAGGTAACACTGAGTTTTGTTAGCATTAAATTTAACTAGATTTTTGCTTCCCCATTCGAGAATACGTTGAATGTCTTTGTTGATTGAATTTGCCATTTCAGCTTTAATTTCTTGATTTGACATAGAAGGCGGATTATCACTATGAGTAGACTGAGATGACCTACAGTGAAGAGTGCTATCGTCAGCAAATCAATGGATGGGGTTAGTTGTTGAAGAAATAAGATCATTTATGTACAGCAGAAAAAGTGTAGGCGTTATAACGGATCCCTGTGGTACTCCCGCGTTAATGCTAACTTCTTTTGAAAAAACCATCAACTACGACACGTATTCGTCTTTTATCAAGGAAACTAGAAACCCAGTTGATGAGCGTATCATTTAACCCAAACGAGGTGAGTTTGGCAAGTAAGCACTTATGCCAAACTTGGTCAAATGACTTTGAGATATCTAAAGCGACTACAACTGTTTCACCGGACTGCTCTACTGTATTGTTCCAAACTTGGGACACATATGAAAGAAGATCACCTGTTGAACGACTTTGCCTAAACCCATTTTGGCTTTTTCCGTGATTTTAGACAAAATGGAAGTGATGGCAATTGGTCGGTAATTTGAGGGATCGGTCTTATCGCCTTTTTTGGAAATAGGTTGAACGTTTGCTAACTTCCATGATGAAGGGAATTCTCCAGAAGATATAGAGATCGTATAGAGCTTAGATAGGACTGGTACTAGTTCGGGGAAACATTTCTTTAAGACAATAGCTGGGATACCGTCTGGGCCAGTCGCCTTATTGAGATCAAGCCTACTGATGATCGATTCCAAGAGCTTTTAGATTGTGCATTTTATTGCTCTTTGGTGCAGGTAACAGAAACTTAACAGCTGCAACGTTCAAGGGTGCGTTTAAATCACAAATGATAAATCAGTCACTAAATTTTTATAATCGAGCATTTAATTGTGAAGATGATAAGAGTAATTATCCGATTTCAACAAATTATTAGTGAAGAACATTGTTGTATTGGCAGAACCAGAAGTGTTGGAACAACCACTTCCTCCTGCACCTCCTATAATGTCTACTCAAACGCCTGCTACTCCTCAACTTCTTGAAAAACTGTGTTTACCAAGCAAAAATTATGTTGCTGGATTTATTATCAAAAAAAAATTAAAAAAAGTTACCATGCAGACAATTATTGTTTTACAATACTGTTGTACCTCCTGAAAATAGACTAATTTATGCGAGGGAATATGGTGGTGACGTTTTAGGGATATTAATAAAACAATTAAAAACAGTCATAAAAAACTTAAAAAATGTTCTTACTGAAGAAATCAACTAGAAAGTGAATTTTAATTAGTTTTTCTATGTGCTTGTTCCGAACAATTAATACCAGATATAATAAAAAATATGTATACGGACTTTAGTGCATGCATATTGAGTAACAGTAACAACATTCTTGGAGGCAAAGACTCCAGAGAGCTATAAAATCTGATGATATTATAAAAACATCGTGGTTTAGAAATTTATTTGAAGAAAAAAGAGATAAAATAACTATGATTTAAATTGTTTACCTAATGTATGTTATTTTTTTTTCTAGTAAATTTTTGGACATGTAAAAATGCAATACACTTTGAAATTTTGGCGTTCGTTAGTATAAGCCTTAAAATTTGTAGTTCTATTACACGCCATTATTTTACAATTTTAAATGATGAATTCAACTAAATCTTAGGATTATTCCAATGTAAGTTTAAATTTGGTTAACTACCCATTATAATAACTGTATGATTCATGTTACCATGGTTAGTGATTAGACATAAGCTTATATTGCAATAAATGCAATACGTAGATTAACTTATTACAATATAATGCTACTGATCTCTCTGTACTTGATCCGTGATCGTAGTAATCTCCAGTTAGGGACACCATCTTAATTTACAACAATTCCGTGTTTTAAAACAGTATGCACAGACAGGGTTGCCAGTTTGGACGATTTATCGCCAATTGGGCTACTTTATAATTCATTTTGCGATTGGCGACTGGATTTGGCGACTTTAAATATTACTGTAGATACCTACGTATTAAATAACGTAAAATAAAAATTGTATCTTTTATTAGATGCACGGCACTGGATAGATGGTAACGGTTATGTTTTTCACCAATTCAGCTTAAGTCGCGCGTCATGTAGTCGGTTCGTATTTGTACTTTGTACTCGGTCTCGGTAGTGGTACTGGTCTGGTATTTCCTAGTTCCTACTTCGTATTATATTTTGTGTTGGTGTCGTTGTTATGGGTAAATATAGCAAATACACAAGAAAGTTTAATACATCATGGACAAAGGAATCTTGGTCACAAGGTAAATTTAATAACACAATGTTTTAGCACAATAAGTTATTTAATAAAATAATTTTAGGTTGGTTGATGGAGTTGCCTGATCCTAACTCATCAAAAGAAGCTTTTTGCAAAGTTTGCAAATTGCATTTACGAGCACACAAAGCTGACCTAATTAAACACTGTCAAACTGGTATTGACAAGCAGAATTTTAAATCATTAACTCCTCAAGACCATGGACAATCAACATTAAATTCACATGTGATTGTAAAAATTTCAAATTAAGAAAAGGAGAGCGACATCAAATTAGCAGTTTATGTAGCAATGCATTCTGCTATACAATATACTATATAAGTGTTGACCATTTGGGCGAATTAATAAATGATATTGGCAAGGCTTCGGGTTCAACTTCTCTTCTACAGAATATTAGACTTCACCGTACAAAATGCACGAGTTTAATAACATACGTGATAGCGCCATCTATAATGCAGTAGCGAAAAGCCTGTTGCGTACCAAACAAAGAGTTAAATAAATAAACGCATTAAAAATTGGCGTTTTGGGCGACCTCTATTGAACCAAACTGGCGACTTTGCTACCGGAAAACTAGCAACCCTGTGCACAGGGCTGTAGCGAAATCCATAAGACGAATGTGTGTGTTAACAGACAGCTATCGTATAAGAGTTATCCGAGCTTTAAAAATCTTTTTTGTGCACTCTACGTCACAATAAAATCGTGTACACGAAAACGTTGACGTGTGATTAATAATTAATGAAATGTTTCAGTTAAGCATCAGACAAAGCTACAACTTCGATAATCTAAAGTTTACCTTTCGTCCATAGACACGTGTTAGAATCTGCCTAAGGGAGCCGTTTTTTTAATTGAACGGAAATATCTCTTCTTTTCGGATAGGAAGTGCAACTTCGTCCTCTAAAACACCTTGACGTTTAATGCGAGAGACCACTATTCTGAATTTTTCAATGCAAAATCTTTTGAGACGGAACATGACTTTAACGTCCTTAACCATAATTCACTGCTGTCATTTCACAAATGGAGTAGTTTAGTTAAATTATCAAGAAATTAAAAAAACAAATTAGGTGCAAAAGTGTTTGTCAACAAGTAAATACCAGTGGCGTAAATTATTTTGTATTCTAGCAGTTTCTTATTATAGCTTCAATATTAAACTTTTGAATAGTAGCATTTACAACTTTCTATTTATATAACCCTAAATACCTGAAATTATTAGTTCAATAACAAACGTGGTCATAATTTACCATAACCCAGTGGCACGCGCATATATAATTAAAAACGTGTAAGCTCCAACATTTAAAGGGGATTATATTTTGTTAAAGAAACCTTTCCAAACCCTTATTGCTTACGTAGCGTCGTACATTTAATATTTCTGGTACCCTTGTTTTTAATAGGCAGCTGTATTGACACTTGTGTAAAATATTTCTGAGCTATGCTCCGAAATTACTGCACCTTTGAAATGTACTTTAATTGATTTTGAGGTTTGTAGTGTTATCATTACCAAAATATTAAAATTAATTAGTAAAACACGGATTTCATGAATCCGTCGATACAAAGATTCAAAACAATTATTTTTCTCGGTAAACGGTATTTTAAACTAAAAACTAATCCATATATCTAGTGAAAATTATAATACACCTTTCTGGAAGTTGTATTATAATTTCCACTAGCTATTCCAATTCCAAAACAGTCCTACGAAAATATAAACAATCTAATTGCCAATTTCTTTAATTTTATTTAATATGTTGTTAATATGAAAAAAAAACGAATACCATTAGCCTAGATATTTGAAACTGAACTTGTTTGCGTGAAAAGATAAGCAATTTAAGGTTACGATTAACAAACATATTTCAACTTAATTGAAATGCATTCAAATCACGAACTTGTAGACCGATTACCTATTTTTGGTATTTAAATAAAGTAAGCCTTTCTCATTTGTTTTAACCATTTTTTGAAATTATGACATAATTAAATATAAAAGATAATTTTTTTTTTGTCAGACAATGAAGCAAAATTAATAAAATAGTATGGACATAAACGTCATTATTCATGCAAACAAAATGAAAACACGCCTTAGTACATTTTATCTATAAATTAATAACAAATTTTATCTAGTATAATAAAATTGACACCAATGATAAGCTTATGGTGAGAAACCAAGTCATTTTTATGTATGTAAAAAGGTCAAATATATTGCAATATTCCTTGTTATCTAGAGTGAACTGAATTTTTACAGACTTGCATTCTTTGTTATTGCGTCACAAACAGAATAATGTACAAATGTGTAAGAGACAGTACTTATATAATACAAGCTATACTGAATATAAATTTTTTTGTAAAACTACACTATTTTTTATACTCCGATATTTCGTTCTCAAAAAACTAAATAACTATAATATTTATTAATTACAAAAAAAAAAATACTAGACATGTACAAGGTTTTCCATAATGTCACACGGGACCCCAATTTGTTCTAATAATTTATTTACCTTATGTTGTGCAAAAAAAAAATGTCAACGTAACTGTTAATTAACTGTGTAAGACTGAAAAGTTTTAGTTTTGGATTATTTTATTACTAGTTTGAATATTATTTGTTAAGTAAATACTTATAAAACACTGATTCTTGTGAGAACACTGAACTACGTGTACATATTAGAAATATGTTTGAGTTACACTTTTGGGAGATTTTGTTGTATAATTTAAACTATTTAGCAAGGCACTTTCATTTTAATGGCACACTTTCGCAGTGGACATTTTGAGTATAATTTGTAAAAATTGTTAAATTATGAAATAATTAATTTACAAGGTTTGTTTAATCGTTTATTTACATCGATTCGTACATTCTATAGGTCAATTTTAATTTATGTTAAACAGTTAATTTAACTTTTACTAGTAAATCGAATATTTCTACAAAAAAGTTTTACTTTTTTACTCTCCAACCTACATACGCATAATTAAGTATAAAAGATTGTACAATCTACATTTTTTCACTATCGCCAAATCAACTTATTATCTCATTTTGCAACGTTTCAGGAAGATCGTGCCTTGTCGGTGTGTTGTGAGTGTATGTTGCGTGTGTGAAACGTTTGTTGAGGGTGTGTTGTGTGCGTGTGATGTGTGCGCGCGTGTACTGTGTGTTCTGTGTTCTGTGTGTTTAAATGGACGCATAAACTAAAAAGTAAATTGTGCAGGTTGGCAGCACTACATTATCAGGCGCCACTAATTTTCACATTTATAGACAATTCCATCGCCTTTGAAACCTAACCGAAGAATAATATAATAAAAAAGTAATTTGCGTAATCGATAGAAACGAACACACCAAATTAAAAAAATAATGTTACTTAATTTATCCATTATCATTATGGCAATTAATAACATATTTTTAATTACATTCGTATATTTGGTACTATTTTAAATACAGCGTATCAGAGTTAATAGAACATTCTCATTTTGTTAATTTAGCCTCTAGTGTTTCAGTGCGCAGACTTATTATTAGTGAATTATTTAATTTTAACGAATTAGGGTATTTAATTTCGTAAAGAAAATAACTATTTGGCGAGTATCAGTTTCCTTTTATTTCTTAATAAAAAAACAATATGCATTTCGTAGAACAAAGATTACTAAGATTTGGGAGGTAGGTAATTAAAGTATGTGAGGATTAAAATGCTAATAAGGTACTGGAGGGTAATAAGGTCCGTCGAAAAATAAGGCCCATCGGCGCAGTTCCGCTCCAATATGACAACTTGCGTATTTGCACATGGTCACATGTTACTACTGTGTATGTGATGCTACAGACCTGTAGGTGCATTAAACGAGTAGTGTTTATAGTTAACTTTAGTGGTAGAAAATTAAGAGTAAGAATGATAAAATTACCTAAAATGTAAGTTAATTTGCAGCTGTTTGGAATACTATACATTTTTTGTCTTTGAAATTATTAAATTCCATACTTATTAAGGTTAAAAGGTATGACGTCAGAAAGTTTGTTTATGCTCGTGGTCGTGAATACGCGGGAATTTAAATTAGTAACTGCTATCGGAAAATAAGGCCCGGGCTGTATTTTCAGCATATTCCGTATAGTAGTGCTAGTAGGCCTTATTTTTAGTAGTGGTTTTCAATAGAAAATAAGTTGCTTTTATTTTTTAGATGGGAAAAACAAAATGCAGAGGACTTCGTGCAAACTGGAATAAGGAGATGATGGAAGAAGCTTTAACATTGTTACGAAATGGCCATTCACAAAGATCTGTGGAGCAACAATGTGGAATTCCTCGTCGTACATTAAGGAACCATTTTAAAAGCGCGGTTACGGACAGATCATTAGGGCGAAAACCAATTTTAACTCATGAACAGGAGACTGAACTAGAAAACCGTATCATCAGACTGACAAATATAGGAATGCCCTTGACTCCTAAAGCATTACGAAGGAGTGTGTTCAATTTTATAGAGCTAAATAGAATCCCTAACAAATTAAATGGTAACCGGAAAATTTCTGGCAAGGACTGGTACGCTGCCTTTCTTAAAAGGCATCCTAAGTTAATTAAGCGCAAGGCACAATCAATGAATCCGGCACGGGCTCAGAAACTGAATCGTTTTATAGTTGATGATTATTTTACCAAATTGAGAACATTGCTTGAAAAATTTAGTTTACGTGACTGCCCAGAGAAGATCTTTAACATGGATGAGAAAGGTTGCCGACTTACATTGCACCATCAGCAATCAGTCAAATCATTAAAAGGCACAAAAAGAGTGCACTTGGTTGCACATGAACATGCGGAAAATGTTACCATTGTAGCCTGCGTTAGTGCCCTTGGTAACACAATACCGCCGATGGTAATTTTCAAAGGAGTTCGTTTGAAGCCTACATTTTCTGACAATTTACCCACTGGATCTGTAGTTTCCATGAGCGCAAAAGGTAGCATGACTACACAGATATTTTGTTCGTGGCTAGATCACTTTGCTCGGTACAAACCTGAAGGCAAGGTGGTATTGATTTTAGATGGTGCCGCTTCTCATTTGGATGTCACCATAGCAGAAAAAGCTTAGCAACATAACATTGAGCTCCTATGTCTTCCTAGCAATACAACCCACGAACTACAACCACTAGATAAAGCTGTTTTTAGATCTTTTGAACACTTTTGGGATGATGAGCTACTACACTATTGGGACCAACATCCAGACAGACGTCTAACTAAAGAAAGATTTTCTGCTGTATTCACACCAGTATGGGAAAAATCTATGACAGTTGCTAACATTACGAGTGGATTTAGAGCCACAGGTATTTATCCTCTCAATCCAAATAGTATTCCAGAAATAGCATTTGCACCTTCACAAGTTACCAGAAGGTTAATAAATCAGGACCTAGACTCTCCAGATGAAGAGGATAATTTACCTTTGTCTTACTTTGTAAAAAATCAAAAAAAGCAACCAAATGCTTCCACATCATCTTTGCAAGTAGCCACAGAGCAGTTGGTATCGGATATCTCAAACAAAGAAAACATCGCCGCCAGTACATGTTTCAAAAAATCCTGCGTTTCCTCAAACATTGGTAGCACTATCTTCAAATAACAAACCGCCTGTGGCTGGACCCTCCAATTTGAAAAATTCAAAACAAAGTGCATCGTTCAGCAAAATTTTGAAAACACCAGATTTGTCCAATAAGAAAACCTGTCAAAGAAAAAAGGCTTTGAATTATACTGCACAGCATGTAACAAAAAAATTATTTACTGTTCAGAATGATAAAACAAAAGAAAACACATAAAAGAGTAAGGATAAACAACAGACAGCAAATAAAAATGATTCAGTAAGTGAAAGTTGGCTATGCTTTTTATGTAATGAAGATTATCAGGCTGACATGCGTGCATGTGCGCTTTGTAAAACTTGGGTGCACGAAGAATGTGCAGGATTGACTTCGGATGACGAAGATGTGTTTGTGTGCCCAAGATGCCAGAAATAAGCTATTTTTTTCATGGGCCTAATTTTCAGAGTGGGCGTAAAATAAGGCCCAAAATGATTTTTTTTTTGTTGAATATAACTCGGTATATTTTTATTTTTGTTTTTTGAAATAAAGTTTATTTACGTACGGTACTCATAAAAATATGTTACGTGGGCCTTATTACCCTCCAGTACCTTATACATTTAAAAAATCTGGAACTGTGGCAGGATCTGTAAGAAACAAACAACACCCACGTACAACACAAAATTAAAAAACACCAAACGCGTTTCAATAGCTACGCTATTATCATCCTAGTCGACCGCTGATGATGATAGCGTATATTGAAATGCGTTCGGTGTTTTTTAATGTTGTATGGTACGTTAGTGTATTTTGTTTGTTCCTAATATACATGTCTCTCGTATCGTAGGTAAAATTCCGTATTGTTCTTGTTGCTCTGCAAATTACTTACAAGATTGATACAACCTTAATTTTACATTTTGGAAGTTCATTAATTTATTTTATTTGTTAGTTAACAAATAGATGTTTAGGGTTTATTTTAAACATGTCGACATTTATTTATAAGATATAATCATACTGTGATGTGATGAGAGAAGTGATATTAGAAGGTAACACAGTATTTTACAAGCTGTATGGAAAACTGTAAGAGTATTTTTCCTTTATGTACCATCATTATTTGATTACGTTGTTCTGTGATTAACACATTAACTTGCCTTATATTCACAACACTTGAGCTCGAGAATGTGCTCATTTGTTATTCACTCTTTTACAGTATTTTAGATCTCTTATTAATCAACCAATTTCAATACTCGTATAATGGTTGAGCTCAAACTGGCACACTCACGCCATACATCGATAACTTTTAACATTTGTTACCAACCCCTATCGAATCAAAAATATCGCATCGGATCTAAACTGGATAAATCATTGCCACAACTAATGACTTATTGCATGATGCACAATGAGCGACCTATAAACTAATTCCACCTCAATATTAAATAAAAATTGTAGTTTTAATTTTAGTTACCTGCCCAAATAGCAACTTTTCTATATTCCAGTCTTGTGGGTCTGTACGAAACTGGAAAATTCAAGCTTACCCATACCTAGCCACCAAAGTGACTAGTTCACACACACACACACACACACACACACACACACACACGCACACACGCACACACGCACACACGCACACAGACGCACGCACGCACCGCACGCGCGCTACGCGACGCACGCGCGCACGCACGCGCACCACGCACGCGCACGCACACGCACGCACACGCACGCACACGCACGCACACGCACGCACACGCACACGCACACAACTCAGCGCACGCACACACGCACGCACGCACGCACGCAACACACACGCCACCACAACAACACTACACACACACACACACACACACACACACACACACACACACACACACACACACACACACACACACACACACACACACACACACACACACACACACACACACACACACACACACACACACACACACACACACACACACACACACACACACACACACACACACACACACACACACACACACACACACACACACACACACACACACACACACACACACACACACACACACATCACATCATAAAACATACATATATATATACACACATCACACACAACACACACACATACACATACACACACACACACACACACATATATCATATATATATCACAATAATACACACACACACACACACACAAACACACACACACACACAAACACACACATCACACACACAATAACATCATATATAACAACACATACACACAATCACACACACACACACACACAATAAACACAATAAACATTATACAAATACACTACACACACACACACACACACACACACTACATCACACAACACAATAATATAATATAAAATAATATATACATATAACACACACACACACAACAAACACACACATCACATATACACACACATCACACAACACACACACACACACAACACACACACACACACACACACAAAAAATACATATACACATACATACACATATAATCACACACTACACATATATATACACACTACATCACACATCACACACACACACACATTTCACACACATCACACACATCACACACACACACAATCACACAACACACAACACACACACACACACACACACACACACACACACAATACAAAAATCAATACACACAACACACAACACACACACACACACACACACACACACACACACACACAACACACACACACACACACACACACACACACACACACACACACACACACACACACACACACACACACACACACACACACACACACACACACACACACACACACACACACACACACACACACACACACACACACACACACACACACACACACACACACACACACACACAAACACACACACACACACACACACACACACACACACACACACACACACACACACACACACACACACACACACACACACACACACACATATATACATATATACAGGGTGTTTCATTAAGGTTGGCCACCGGCCATATTTCAGAAACTAGTGGACATAAAAAGTGGAGAAAAAAAATTCATTATAAAAGTCGCCACGAGAAAATCCTGGAAATTATTTTTAAGTTCCGTAATTCATCGCAAGGGGGCGCAATTGAAAATTAAAAAATAAAATTATAAATTTCGATGCTTTGTTTGATACTCTTTCTTTTCCATCAAGCATGTCATACCTAAAATTACCTACACTTAATTCCGTGAAATCAAGTACTAGAAAAAAAGTAATCCTTAATTAAGAAATTAAAGTATGAACGAGTTTAGTTTCTAATTTTGCTTACATAGTTTACACATTTCGTTAACCACTACAAATTTTTTGTCAATGTTTTAAAGGCATTGAAGGTGCGTAACATTTTTGAATTTTGTTTTAATGTTTGGGGGTGTTTTTACACTTTATCCCCTTTGCAAATTAATGGGATAAATTCAGAATGATTGTTCCGTGGCTTATGTTTTATAAGTTTAAAGTTGGCAGGATTTTTTTGACGGGACATGAATTTTTTTTTATATTTGGGAGTGAATTTTTATCTTTTATCCCCATTGCAAATGAATGGAATAAATTCCGAATGACTGTTGCAGATTGTAATATGTTTTGTAAGGTGTAAGTGGGCAGGATTTTGCTGACTAGGACTACACTTTTAATTTTTTTTTATTTACAGAGACCACTGGCGTTCTGCCTGCTAAAATGAACGTAGCTGCTGAACATCGGCTGCTAACTTAACACTGATAATTATGGATATAAAATGTGACATCTTCGACAAAGTGAGAACCCTTCAATTTCTTGACGTAATTCCCAGGCCTACTATTTGTCGACGCAAATATGCACGAATTAAAAAAAATGTCTAGAGAATAGGAAAATTAGCATCAGTATTACTTTTTTGTAATGTTACGTCAACAAATATTTCGAAATTTAATTTTTTTCAATTTTTTATAAACGATTACAAAAAATTTTGTTTGCAACACGTGCGCTGTCACATGTTTTATCCCTCACACAAAGAGATGTGTAAACAGCGCACTAGTTGGGAAAATAACTATTCCGTAATACGTTTATTTAAAGATTGTTCTGCGTTGTTATGATGGTGTACTTTAAACAAATTTGATTATACAATTTAATATGTAATAAATACTTCGTTTTGGAAATAATTGGCTTGATAAGATGTTTTCAAGGTTTCTATGAGGAATATTTATTATGTCAAAAGGTTACTTGACTTTTGGAAATAGCATGAAAAATAAAGCAAATTATACACCAAAAACTACCGTTATGCAATAGTCAAAAATGGACATTTCTGGCATACTTTTGTATCCACTTTGAATTTTAAGTGAAAGTATGAAATCGTTGACTAGGATGGTGTATAAAAATATTCATATTTTAAATACGTGAAGAATATCACATATTTCATCGTAACAAAGGCTAAGAGATAGACCGAATGAATGTATACAGTTTTAAATTTTAATCCTAGAAAATGTATTATCAAGAGTGTACTTACGATAACCAGAAATAACAACAATAATTGTTAGACTGAATACAGCTAATTTTAACTGCACTTATCCAAACAATTTCCATTAACCTAGAAAAACGTTTTTTAAATTCGTTAACCCTCCTATTGTGTTAACATTTTGGTTTCACTTATTGTGTTCGGGTCATTATGACCCGGGAGCCTATAGTTGTCGTTTTATTGTCGTTAAATTGATATAACAGTAAATAGTAGTAAGAAATAAGATGTAGTAAAGTTCATTCGTTTAACTTATCCCGATGACGTCATGTATGCATTAAGTCACGAAATGACCGTCGTCTGTAATTTAAAACAAAAATATGAACACTGATACCAACCTTTCCACAGAACAACTTTCCTTTATTTGCTTATACGTTGATTGAGGTTACGTACGCTCGCCGGTTGGTTTGTTTCTTCGTTTATTCATTCCTTCTTGAGTTAATATTGTAAAAGATCGGTTCTTTTCAGAACTACATTACTTTCTAGTGTTCATTTAAGGTAAAGATTAATTCGTTTTACAGAAAGAGATAACATTTATGTTTTCATTTGTAGCACATCAACATGGCTCGTAGGTCAATTACCGTAGACGAATTGATCCATAACTTAGTCGAATACTTTAATAAAGAAAAACAGAACAACGGGTCCTTATCACCATGAACAGCAGGGTTAGCGATGCTTTGAAAATTGACACGAAAACTATTTCTAATGCTTTACGACGACATCAAAATCAAGAAGAAAACAAGGAAAATGAACCTCAACGAAAAGGTCTAAAAACAAAAGACATGGATCAACGACAAAAAAGTGAAATCCGTACTACAATTTACAACATGTATATTAACCATGAACATGTTACATTAGATACGCTCTTAACAAAAATTAAAGAAAGAGGTATCGTTGAGGACTAGCCTCTATCACGTTTTGTTGGACATTGGATTTCATTTCAAGAAAACTAACAATAGAAAAGCTCTTTGCGAAAAAACTTCAATAGCATCGATGAGGTTAAAATTTTTGAGAAGATACATCACTTATATGAAACAAGATATCTACAAGCAGTTCGTTTATCTCGACGAAACATGGATATTTGCAAAAGGAAGCAACAAAAGAATATGGCAAGATTGCCTCCTTACCACTGTCAATTTAACCCAATAGAAATGGTATGGGGAATAAGCAAAACTTATTATGATAAACACATTGGAAGAGATGGTTATGGGGATGATAATTTCAAACAGATGTGGAAAGAAGCGTTAGAAACAGTTTCACCTTCAGTTTGGTTAAAAACGATTAAACATGCAGAAGCTGAAATTCTAAAGTCTTGGGAACAAGAAAAAGTTTATGATGTCCAAGTAAATCCAATTATTATAAATCCAAACGATAACACAGATACAGAAGATGAAGTGTAGTGAACATTTAATTTCTTGTTTTTAATTGAATTCTTAACGCAAACAATTTTCTCCAAAAACTTAATAATAATCTATAATAATTATAATAATAACATATAATGTATGTTATTGTACACTAGAACATTATAATTTATAACAATAAATTATTTTTAACACAGTCATGCTTAAATGTGAATGAACAAATTTACGTTTTATTACATTATGGTATATTTTTTTATGTACTCAATAAGTAAGAAACACTTGGTTATAATGTATTTGACACGATACTTTGAATAAGTTTAAAAAAGTGCTATAATTCAATTACATTAAATACACCAATAATTTTGAATTGCAGTATAATAATCTTCTACACAAACAAGTGTATAAACACCGATGATTGAAATTATCATTCCGTATTTTGCAATTCGAATATTTTCTCAAAGCATAATGATTAGTAGCATTCCTAAAAATTCAATCTTTATGAATAAATCAAATAAATAACCATTAACTCACAAATGTATTGCCGTCAAAGATATATAATCGCCACTTTTGTGTAGAAAAGTATTGGAACAATTACTTCCTTTCTTTGGAAGAGTTCATTGGTCTTAACCAACAAATACCTATTTATAAAATTTTTGCAACATTTTAGAATATATAATAACTTACCAAAATTCATCTGCTACGTTTTAAGTTTTATTGAAAATAATATGCTTTTATGTGCGTACATCTACGATACGTAAATAAAACTTTTGTCTTTTATTTGCAAACATTATGACATTTATATTTATGTGAAGTAGTTAAGTTGAAGTTGGTAATGTTGGTATCAAAACTGTTCGTATAAAGAAAACTTAGTTTGTTGTTAACGTTATCCTTGTTAGTTACTTGAGTTAATAAGAGCCATACAAAACGACACTCTTGGAATAATACGTTAGCTAATAGTGTACATTGTATTCAATATGTAGAAAAGGATAGTCATACACAAGTGCGCGTTTGATTCATCGATCAATCGGGATAAGTTAAACGAATGTCCTATATTTATTATTTATTACAAGTTATTAAGTTATTTTATTTTTATTACATATTATTATAAATGTTATGTAAAGAACATTTGAAAAACGTAGTAGTTAGGTATATACTTTTATTTGTTACAGTCTTGCCAGTAGTAATATACATGAGCTTTACATAGGTATTTTGAGCAATTACAACATACCATATTAGTTTTATTATCATTTGAAGAGGGACATCATTACGTTTGGTTGTGGTTGACTGTTCCTTACTTCGGCATTACTTGTTGAAGAACGTGACTTTATAACCATTTCAGCTGCACGAATACTTCGAGGGACACGTTTTATTTTTTGCAATAATGGAGTGATCAAGGAATCACCCAGTTCTTCATGAAATAGTCGCCGTTTTGTGTTTTCCAGCATTCCAGGCTGGAGTTGAAGCCGACGCTGAAACGACCGTGCTATTGTAAGAGATAGTTATTGGTCATCTTATAGTTTGCCGTCTGCATGTGTATGTTATTATTAACTTGTCTAAAGTGTCTGCAGCACCTTTAGTTTTGTTGTAATCTAAACACTCCGTTATCGTGGTGCATGGTGCTCATGAACGTAACATTTTTATTCCGTTTCCGAACATAGGAAACCATCGACGTGTCCTTGGTAAAGTAAAATTTTAAAGAAAGAACTTCTTTCCTGTTGCAGACCAATGCGGCTGGCAATTCAGGCTTATTTTTGCGAATAGTGCCAAGCATGGTTATTTTTATTTTCAATAGTATCTGCCCCAGATCGTACGAGGTAAAAAAATTATCACACGTTACGTTGTGACCTTTTAGACCATAAATCAGATCTAGTACAACTCTTTTACCTTGACCGCTCTCTCTGGAGGTTCTCCATCTATTTTCTCGAGGTAAACTTGCATGTTACATGCATAAGCTGTTACAGAATCACATAAAGACCAAATCTTGACTCTGTATTTAGCAGGTTTATTCGCGACGTACTGTCTAAATGGACAACGGCCTTTAAAAGGTACCACTTGCTCATCTACTGTTACGTTTTCGTGAACATTATAGAGCTTAGGTAGAATTCATCCCATAAGTCCTGTATGGGAGCTAATTTATAAGTTTGGCGTCGTTCTGGTCGAGTTTTTTATCGTCAATTACAAGAAATCGTTGTAGGGACATCGTTGCTCTGAATATTGGGCGACCTACATTTCCATTCCACAGACTGGCTGTTGCCTCTCCATGAGATTTATACACTCCAGCTAGAAACATATGCCAAAATATGCTTCTAGTTCAACTAATGTTAGTTATTGAAACGTGTCGTCACCAAGTCTTTTGCCTTTTAAATTTGACATTTTCAAAATTAGGTTTACAATTTTGGGTGTGAAACATAAGTACGCTGATTTTATATCAATTATTCGCGACGTTGGCCCAGGAATCAACGAAATCATTACTGGTGATAACATTCCCGATTGATGTGTCTTTTCATTCCATACTATATTGACATCTTTTGAAGTTACGTGATTATCCACATCTGAAATCATAGCTTTCACGTTATCATCCGATTCGCTATTATATATCTCAGTTTCGGACAAATGGTCTTCTTCTTCAGAAGCATTAGAATCACTATTAGAAACACACAAAAGTTACTCAAGTTCACTATCCGTAAGCACTCTCTCACTACACATTTTCGATAAGTTTCAATTGTTAGGTATTACTTATTAGAGTGTAGCATCAAGTTTGATATGTACTACGAAACTAACACACAGATGCTCACTGGCTGAATTTATACGCGGAGCCATAGACAAGTCTCAATAGGAATAAACCTGTACGGCATGCAATATGCGCAATAATGTGGCAATATTATGTAAGCTATTTATATTTACGAAAATAAAACAAAACTAATAAAATACATTCGTCTCGTTCTTCTAATTTGAACCACACAAATCATTCGGTCATATAGGCCCAAACACAGTGAGTGTAACAAATGCATTAAAAAAAAACTAACTATAAATTTCTAATATCAATCTAGGTACACCGTTATTAGAGTAATGAAATTAAAGTCATGCAGTGGAAACCGAAATATTTAAATAAATTAACGAAATATGCGCATTAGAAGAACGCGATTGGGTCATATTGACCCGAACACAATAGGAGGGCTAATCTTCATAAATGAGTCAGCAATTCGAGGATTTTTTTGAATAAATGTTAGAAATACCGTAAAATGGGGTTACTTTAATTCAGTAGAAAATGTTTCTTTCATTATACTTGTTACCAACAAATTCTGTTATATATTAAAGATGGTTTAAGGAGCATTGATCCCTATTTGATCTTAAATTATGATAAAACAAAGACGGTGATAATATCATAGTTTCAAGCGGAATAAAGGTTTGCTGGAAAAAAACATCAATTCCTGGATAAGTGGTAAATGAAAAGTCTGCCAGGCGCACTCCAAAACAATCTTTCACGGGTCACCTCAAAAATTATGAACTTAGGCGTTTCAAAAACTATGATGTCGGGCTTCAAAACAGCTAGACTGGTTCCTTTTAAGCTAACATAAATTGGGAGAAAAACCCAGCGCGCTTTACTGGATAACCAAACCACGACTACGCATAAAAGGGACAGTTTTATTAAATGGTTAGCCAGTTAAATGCAGTAACAAATTAGATCCAGAAACATCCAAGTAACAACTTACTGTTAAAACTTCCATGGAAGAAGTAATTACACTGGGCACAAAACTTAAATTTTTTTGTGTTAAATTGATCTGATTGAGTGTAAGTTATACTTTTCTGCTGGTTTCAAATCTGTTTGAAAAATTTATGTAGAGGGCGAGGTTTGTGAGTAATGCAAAATTAAGGTGTTGTAAAGTTTATATTCCTCTCGAATGCATACAATAAAATGTATATACAATTAACCCAAATAAATGTATTCCTACATGATTTTCTGGAGTACTTAGCTTGAGGAACATCTCGTTTCAGTGCCCAACAATAACGGGCAAGCATTTTTGGGCTGCATTTTCCTTGGTAGCCATTTTTCATTACGGCTATATCTTGATGATGTTCATCACTAACATCTCCAGGGTTTCGTGGAAAAATTCCAAGTCTGAATCCAAAAAATTAATTCTCAGAGACTTATCGCATGCAAGCGATTTGTAGCTGTCAAACAGTTCACTATCCAATTCATAATAGTTCGTCGTCTGTTTCTTTTCTAGGAAGTTTTTTGCAACTTTTATAAATGATAGCCACGCAGCTGCCTCACGCACATTTAACTGGTGTTCAAACTGGGAATTATTTCCTAATTTTTGGTCTAATAAATATTCCTGCTTAGATTTGGGCTTATTGCATTTTTTTTTTTTGGAAATTTTTTTTTTCGGTTAATGGAAACCTTCACCGTGACGATACATTGCTTTTACGAAATTTTCCATCAAACCAAGTTTGATATGCAATAGGGAGAGAAATATTTCCGCAGGATTCACAAGAGGTTGATACAAGACGGGTTTTAGACTCTCCAGAAATATGCCAAGATTACTGTTCACACTGTATTATTTTGAGTAAAAGCTTCATATAAGCATAAGTTTCTTTCATGTGTGCAGCATAAGCAAGAGGGATTGAAAGATAATTATTTCCATCATGGACAGTTTTCAAACTTATTTTTGAGGAATCTATAAAAAACCTCCATTCTTCAGGAATGTGTTCCTGTCCTAGTTCGTCTAATAGAGTCCAAATCGTTGCAGTACACTAAGTCATTTTGCATGGAAAATAAGTGTTCTAACTCCTTTTACCATTGACGGTAAAAGTATACTTTAGCTTCCTTTTCAAGGAAGTTCCAGCCTTTTAGTCTCGAAGCCTGTATTTTAGACAAATTAAGATCACGAACTAAACGATTGAGTTGTGACTGATAAATCTTATGAGTTGTTTGTTCTAGAAAATCTGGATCTCTTTCGATGTAACTACATACCTACTCATCAGTTTAGAGCTCTTGAACGCCACTGAACATGAATTCAAATGCCACGTTTGTGGTGGAACTGGAATGTCTAGCTCTGAACTGTGATCAACAGGTGTGGCCGAAGGTATGGTTGGATGCTTAACTAAATTCTTACATAATAAAACTCTACGTACAATGCTTTACATGTCCATGAACACTGTAAATTCTACTCTAAAACAAAAATTACTAAAAGGTTCTTACGGATTTTCACTTTTTGTTTAATACATATTTTAATAGTGTTTTAAGATGCATTTTCAAATATTAATGTAGATAATTTCCACTGCCTTGTATTTAAAACAAAAATTCAAAATACACTTCTAAGTAATTTCTAATGTTTAACGCTTGTACAAAATTTTGAATAAGTACGCCATTTTAAAGTGTAAACGCATATCAAAATAAAATTTAAGATCAATGTTAACAAAAAAAAGTAATTTACTCGAAAAAATTTGAAAACTGTAGGTTAACAGGTACTTTCTGTAGTTCTATACATTCAAAAAGTCGATTTTTTTATAATAGCCGTATGCCAAATTTTATCACTCCAGCCCAAACGGTATGACCACCATCGTGTTCACGCACAGACACACAAAGACGGCATGCCAAAAATGGTCAAAATGGATTCAGGGCCCCTCAAAACGTGAAGATCTGTCAAAATCTCGAGGTCGAACTTTTCATGATCGCAATACCTTCGGAATCAGCACACAAAAATACATGTGAATCCGTCAAAATTATCCATTAAAAAAACCATTGTCGACCAGTGCTACTGACACCAGTTACTGCGACAAAGATGCCGCACATTGTATCGAATGGATGCAGGGACCCTCAAAACGTGAAGATCCGTCAAAATCTCGAAGTCGAATTTTTTCATGATCTTCGGAATCAGCACACAAAAATACATGTGAATCCGTCAAAATTATCCATTAACAAAACCATTGTCAACCAGTGTTACTGACACGAGTTCCTGCGACAAAGATGCCACACATTGTGTCTAATTTGACAGAAAATTTTGATAGCTCAGAAGAAACCATTTAACTGTTTAAACATTTTAAACCCATAATACCACTTTTCTTTATTTTATATTTGCTCATTGGCAGTCAACAGAAATCATCAAAGATGGGTGCCAAAACGGGAATTCGATGTATAAAATTTTAGAAGTGCGCCTCGCGGTTTTATATAGAATTGTTTTTCTAACGAAGTATGCTCTTATACTGGTCTTTCGACCCTAAGGTGTAATTAATCTAACTAATGAAAACGTGACATATTAAGCCGTTTATTAGCAGGGACGAACAAAGCGCCATCAATAGCGGTTTTTCCCAAGGAAGAAAAATTAGCTAAAAATTATACTTTTGCATAATGACATTTAATTTTCATTTTTAACAAATTTATCCATTCACGTGTAACCTAATTGATCTTATTTAATTTAATATTTACATTCTACCGCGTTGGAGATCCTGCTCTGACACGATCTTTCAGATACCCTTTATACCATTTTTCACTGCAATTATGGTTTTGAAGAAAATGCTAACTACTGTTTGGATATAGCCACTTCTTTTTAAAACTGAAGTTTAACAAAAAGGAGAGACGCTTAAGTTCACCATTACCTTTATTTTGGTTTATTTAAAGAGCTCCAACAAACAATATTATTAAATATGAACAGTTGATTTTTCATGGAGGTAGTCTCAATGTTCAGAAGGAGGCTCAGCATGATCTTCAATGCAGACGTTCACCTCGGAGTGTGGTGGTGTGTCGTCAGTCCATGACTACCAGTATTGACCAAAATTCTCCAGCATACGTCGGAGACTATTTATCTTTTTGTTGGTAGACAATTATTTTAAAGGAAGTTGTAGAAGTTAAATGTTTTCGTCGCCCTTTCAAAAGTATGAGGTGTGTATGTGTAACCCATGCCAGCCGGGGAGATACCACCACTCTTACCAGGGGTGTAAAATGTTTTAATTGCAAACGATTGGGCCATATTCAGAATAAATGCCCTTATAAGAGTACTAAAATTACCAACCAATCGAAGACATCTTCTAACCATGACGTCAACGAAGCCAACATACAGCACAGCAGTATGAAAAATCCTCATCTAAAGTATGCCGTTATTAATCATAGAAAAGTGAACTGTTTGATCGATACGGGTAGTACGTCAAGTTTAATTAGGGAATCCATTTAAAAAAATGGGTTTACAGTATCATCCTGATTCATATAAAATACTACGCAGCTTTGACGGAAACTTGGTCTCCGCTGTTGGAAGCGTTATAACTTTGGTTCAAGTAGATAAAGCCACAGTTACGGTCAGTTTAATTGTGATGAGAGATGACAAATTGGTACAAGACTGTATAGTGGGTGTAGATTTCTTAAACTCGCCCAAGTAATACTCATGAAAAGTGGGAATAAAGTTATTCTACGTCACTGAATTGCAGTTCTCGCCACGATCGGAAATCACGAATGTATGTGCGGTAGGGAAACTCAGGGCGTATCCTGTGTTTGGAAATGTAGACTCGCATCTAAAAGAACAGTGTAACGCATTTAACCACCAAATTTATCATTAAATGTGTCACCAAGAACCCATCGCTTATAGACAATACCGAATGCCGCTGAAAGAGATTTTACGTGGTATAATTGATGTGCTATTAGCTAACGGTATAGTTGGACCATCTAAGCCGCCCTATATAAGTCCGGTGCTGTTGGTGGAGAATCCTGACGATTATCGAATGTGCGTTGATTATAGACGCTTAAATGCAGTAACAGTAAAGGACAAGTACCCGCTACCACTGATTGAGGAACAATTAGATACGTTAGGGGGTCATCAATATTTTATAACCCTGGATTTGGCTTCGGGGTTCTACCAAGTCTCTGTTGCGAAAGAGTCAGTGCCTAAAACCGCTTTTGTCACATCGGATGATCATCTGCAGTTTCTAAGCATGCCATTTGGTCTTTCAATGCGCCAGCGGTTTTTCAGAGACTTATGAACAACGTTAATGATATTTGAAAAATTCTATCGCTTTTCCGTATTTTGATGATGTGATCGTACCATGCCCCAATCTGGACCGCGTGCATCAGGTCTTGGAAGCTTTGCGTAAGAACCATCTAACATTGAAGTTAGTGAAACGTCAATTTTTCAGCAAAATATACTGTTTAGGTAGTCGAAGGAATAAAACCAGGTGCTCAAAATGTGCAAGCCGTTTTAGAGATGAAAGAACCTCAGACAGTGAAGGAGGTACAACAATTCCTTATCGGGGTACTTTCGTCGTTATTTAAAAAATTATGCCAGGCTGGAACCGATAACCCGTGTATTGCGTGAAAGTGTATCGTGGGTTTGGGGACCGCAGCAACAAGGTGCTTTTGAGTCTGTTAACAAATTGTTAACAATGACACCAGTGTTGTCCGTTTTTAATCCGGAATTAGACACTAAATTACATACAGATGCCAGTTCACTGGAATTTGGCGATTTACGCGTAGTTGCGTACTATAGTAAGCAGACTACGTTGGAACAAAGATTTCATCATTCCTATGAGTTGGAGACGATGGATGTTGCGGAATTTTAGAGTTGGATTAAAATTTCGAGTAGTAACTGATTGCAATGCTTTAAGAACGGCATTATCAAAAAACTACTTGATAACATGAGTGGCGAGATGGTGGCTCGAAGTACAAGACTTTAATTTTGAGTGTACCGCGCAGGGAGATACGTCTCATGTTGATACATTGAGTAGACAACTGTACGACTTATCAGAGATTAACCAAGCCGACTTGACTGAAGGCGATTGGTTACTGGCAGCTCAGCTGCAGGACGAACAGATAACTCGAAGTCACACTATTTTGAGCAGTGAAGAGAAAACGTTTTTTAACGAAGTATGTTCGAGCGTGTTTAAATTGCTCATATTACTAGAAGTGTTCGGGTAAGAAGCAAGAGGCTCCGTATCCCATTGAAAAAGTGGACATGTAATAGCAGTAGAGAAGTTACGGCCCTGGTCGTCGGTGCAAATAGTAGTGGCCACCAATATGATCACAGTTCTGTCCACTGTAGCAATTTTTGAGATGTGGTTGTCGCCACTCGGATATACCTGTCGTGTTATGTAATGTTTGCTATGTGGTTGTCGCCACACGGACATGGTTGTCCAGTTATGTAATTTTTGAGATATATACACGAACACGGCTGTCCAGTTATGTAATGTTTTGATACGTGGTTGTCGCCACACGGGCCTGATTTGCCCAGACTTTTCCCAGTGATGTTCTGTATAGGACTTAATGGATTTTTGAGAAAACAGAGTTGTGCTGCCCGAGGATAGGAAGTCTGCCAGGATCGTCGAATGTTACGGTCAATAAATTTGAACTAGTAATTGTAAGACTATCGTCCCATTTACTTAATAGTATATAAGGTATTGAGTGTAGAAATAATAAAGGCACTGTTATTAACTGAATAGCGCGCCTGTTAGTAATATATTATACAGGGTGAGTCAAGCTCAATAGGACAGAATCTCCTGGGCAAACGGTAAGAAATAATAAAAAGTCCTTTTTCAGGCATATGTAGATTAGTAACGGCTACAATTTAAAATTAATCTCACATATACAGGGTGTTTCAAATCGAGTAACATATCAAAGTTGTTTTTTTAAATGGAACGCCCAGTATTTTATTATATATATATTGTATTATAGCTAAATTTGATAGTTTTCGATTTATTTGACATTTTGTGAAAATAGAGTCTTCTTGAAAATAATTAAGTGCAGCTAATCAAGTCAATTTCAAGCTGTAATGTGTTTGCTTATTTATTCGATACTTTTCAGGTTTTCTATCGGTATAATTACAGCTTGAAATTGACTTGATAAGCTGCACTTAATTATTTTCAAGAAGACTCTATTTTCACAAAATGTCAAATAAATCGAAAACTATCAAATTTAGCTATAATACAATATATATAATAAAATACTGGGCGTTCCATTTAAAAAAACATAACTTTGATGTTACTCGAATTTGAAACACCCTGTATATGTGAGATTACTTTTAAATTGTAGCCGTTACTAATCAACATATGCCTGTAAAAGGACTTTTTATTATTTCTTACCGTTTTTTTTTTTATGATTGTGGACCTGAACAGGCTAAATAAGGCCTATCGTGCTAAAGCACTCAAGAACACTTAGGAGGATGGATAGAGGGATAATGAATTGCCAATAGATGCCTATGAACAGCTACCTTAAATTTTCTCATATCATAAGTGAGAGGAAAACAGGAACTAGGGAGATCATTCCAGAGTTTAGAAGCCGTGTAGAAAAATGTGGATTGCGCCCGTTTGGTACGACAAGTGGAGATTTGTACTGCATACTGATGATGTGAATGAGCGAACCGAGTGTTTCTCGCAAAGATAGCCCGAGATGGTATCAAATAATGTAATTCACCAGCACAATAGCCGTTGTAATAACGATAATACAAAAAAAGAACTGAAACCATCCTTCTATGCTCAAGGAACTATATGTGAGAAGTTAAGGACGGGTCATTTATAAGCCTAATCGCTCTCTTTTGAATACGATCAACGATATCGAGAGCGTATTGGGGAGCACTAACCCAGAGGTGAGAATTATATTCCAGATGAGGCTGAATTTGGGCCTTATACAGCAGATGGAGTTGTCGGGAGGTAGATCTGTACAAAAGCCTATTTTACGAGCAGCTATTTTGGAAGCTGACAGAAGATGGTCAACCCATGAGAGATTTGAAGATACAGTCATACCCAACAGAGTAGTAGAGTCTGAAAACTTAAGAACTGAGCCATTCATACTTACAACAGGAAATGATCGATCTTTTTTGGCCCAGGAGATTCCGTCCCGTTGAGCTTGACTCGCCCTGTATTTAAGATATGTATGTTAAATATGTTTAGTTTACGAATAGAATTGTGACAAGTCACGTACACCACCACTTTGCTTAATTAGGGAAAAGATGAATAAGAAAATCACTTGGTTTAGTATACGCGGTATATGTAATACATATTCATTGGTGGTTAATACATTTTGTGTAAGTGCTGTTCATTGTGTCTTTATTATTTTTATTTCTTACAAGCGATAGTACCATTTGCAAAATAAAATAAAGAATGACGCACGATTTACATTGAAATAGGCCCCCGTGAATTTCAACCAAATTAGAATGTTTTAAAGGTACCATCATTATAAATAAAATATTGAAATATAAAGGGTATCGTATGTCTGTGATAGAAGATACAGCATTTATTCTTATGCATAAAAATATCTCTAAACATATTTTCTTGAACAACTTAAAGAATTCTAATGCGTTTTTGAGGTTTTTAGAGTCTATTTGTATGCATTTAACCCGCCAATGTGGATACGAGCTGTTATAGGAAACGTATATCTCAATAAAATTTTTGAAATTAGAAAACAATGGCAATTAAAACAATAAATGTTTATAATTTTCAAACCGGTACACTCAAAATTACTATAGTAATTAATTATCCAGAAAGCATGTTTTTTAAAACTAAGATACAGGGTGTTTGTATAACCCATTGTAAGTTCAACAATTATTTATATTTTTGCCGTTTTATGTATTTATAATACCTATATTACTGGGGCAACATGTTTCTATCAGCAGCATCATTTACTTCATTGAGAATATTATCTTGTGTATAACTAATATTATGTTGGTGTCTGGCATAGCCTAAAAATCAAAGTACACTAGCTACGTGACAACAGGTACCTACCAACCGTCCTAGCTCCAGAACGACACGTGCAATGGTATCCAGATATTTGGACATTTGGATCACGATCATATGTTATGGCCAGCTGGTATTTAGTAGTATTACGATGGCGTGAGTTCACTCTTATTCTTAAAAAATTTTGGATATTTAAGCGGGCATCTATTTCAAAGGTTAAATCCCCAAATTCTTGCGAGTTATAGTGAGCATAGGATGGAGCCATAGTAATTTGAAATGTCCCAAAAGTAAGGTTTCTTAAAAATTCAAGATTAAGATTGGGAAAATCCGCAACTTCCTCATGTTCCATTGCTTGCCAGTTAGCATGACGTCTGAATAATCCTTCATTTTCTACTCTTTGCTGCAAATAATTTGGCTGTCGAGCTCTTTCCAGCATTTGCTGTGCCTGCTCGGGAGTATGGTTTTCACACTGAATCGTCGGGTGGTGGGGTTGTATCTGTTTATGAGTGCACTCTTAAAAATTGGAACCAACCTCTTTGGAAATGTATTTTTAAATAGTTTAAAAATGTTTTTTGTGTGGCCGTTACGGGTTTCTACAACAAATCTAGAGTTAGTTACCAGTCTGGACTTATTTGCTTCTTCAACGGGTCATTGGTGCCTACGTCATAGGTTTGCAGGCATTTCAATGTGAATGCCAATACCTCTCAAAACATATTCAGCGTCTCTGTAGCCTCGATCTAAAACAAAAGTGTTTCCTTCTATAAACCAATCTCTTATTTCAGCACCATCTTGATTGAACTCGTATAATAGGGTAGGTGCGTCGTTGTTGCGACTGTCTGAAAAGTATGGGCCATGTATGGCCAAAATATATCCATCAGGAACACATAATATTCTAGATTTCAGAAGGTGATATTGTTGGTGTACAGAAAATGATCACCGAAGTAGTACTTGAAAGTTGCAACTTTTTCCAATTCTGATAAATGTAGCATCTATCACACGTTTAGCCTTGCGATTTTGTGGTGTTTCGTTATATAAAATATTATGAAATTCGCTTACATGATTATTTATATATTGTTCTCTTTCTAGATGCCTATATCCCAAATTGATAGGTACAATGTTGATATCTAAAGATAGTAATTCCTTTACAATTGTAAAACTTACTAACTGCCTGGAAGAATACCCAAACATAGACGTTAAAGATATATCATAAAGTCCCTGACGAAGTTTGCACATAAATAAAATCAAATCTTTTTTATGAATTTTTCTAATACAACCGTTATGTTGCACTGGATGGCAGTGTTCATGTAGATCTTGAAACTGTACTTTAGTTAAGGAAGTTAATGCCACAAATTCTTCACCTGAGAAGTTTTCTTCATTTTCTATCCAAGATCGATTGCACTCTTCTCTTAAACACCCCAAAAAGTTCATAAGTTCTGCATCTTTCAGATTGTATGATCGTTTTATTGCCAGTAAACCGTTTATAAGAGGTTGAAGTAAATGCCCTCTTGAATCCAAATGTGCATTAGGTACATACTCTTGAGTGAGACGGAACAAAAATACCCGATTTAATAAAAACATTAATTCGCAGCTTAATTGTCACGTGATCAATTTCTTCTTCATTAAAACATATAAAACAATATCTTCCGCTATTTCTAAAAAGTACCTTTAAAACCGTTGGGTCGTCATCAGCCTGGTATGCTTGGATCTCTTGTATAACACTGTTATTACAATTTAGACAAAGTCTTGATTGATTATTGACTTCTTCTTCAGGGCGCTGCAGGTCCACACGACGACGCTTTGATATTTCAATTTTTTCCTCCTCATTAATCTAACTAACAGATTCACCCGAAAAGGGTCATTACATATATAGCAACGAAGTCGAAAAGCCATATTTGAAACTAACAGATCAACGTGAACGTTAAAAAGTCAAATTAAGTTTGTTGAAACAACTGCGTTGACATGACAACCGCAAATATTAAAATCAATGCCTACTTTTGATTTATATAAAATCCAATATTATTAAATGTATAAATACTAATGGCTTTAACAAATATTTGAATAACAAGCAATTTTAAGTAGCTAAATAAAAACTTATTAAATAAGAAATAGTCCATATATGTATAATGATTTTCGGTCCACGATTTCACATTAAAAATACAATTTTGGGTACTCTCGCTTTGAAAGTTTAAATCTATGTATTTTTTGACGGGCTATATTTGCTAAAACAGATCTCCTTTATATTTCAATATTGTTTGTGTGGTTGAAATTCACTGGGGTATATTTTCAATATAAATCGTGCCTCGTACCAGGCTTATGGTGATCAAGAAGCTTTAGAGCTACTTAAAATAGCAGAAGACTTTGTTTTATACGCTCTAATGAAGATGAAATTCACCACGTGACGTTGAGGCTCCAAATTAATATTTTTATTAAAGGTATTTTTATTAAGCCATACTTAAAGGTATACACATTTCGGATTTAAGAGAGAATTTACTTTAACCAACACGCCATAAAATGATCATACGATTTGAAAGGGGTCATACTTATGAATTTCTTATTTTTAGGCTGTTTAAGAAAAGTGTACAATCGATCTTGGACAGAAACATGAAATAGTTTAAGTACAGAAAATACATAAAACGTTAAATAAAAATTTTAATTACTAAACTTACAGTAGGTTTATATTAGGACAAACACCCTGTACACTAGCTTTTAAAACACTCTTTCTGCGTAAGTACTTATGGTTATCTTAAATGTCATTATAAACATTTATCGTTGCAGTTCATATTGTTTTTTAGTTTTAAAGATTTTATTAAAATATACAAATAATACAACGCCCTGTATAATTGAGCTTATTAAGATTGGTGGCTAAAATAACTACAAATAGACCCCAAAAACTTTAAAAACGGATTAGAATTGTTCAAGTTATTTAAGAAAATCTACGCAGAGGTCTTTCTAATGCATAACGAGACCTACGTACTTTGACAGGCTGTATATCTCCTATCATCGACATAGTATCCCCTTTATATTTCAATATTTTATTTACAATGATAGTACCTTTAAAATATTTAAATTTGGTTGAAATTCACGGGGGTCTATTTTAACGTAAATCGTTGCGACATTCTTTTAAAAAGAAATATTCTTATTAACTATTCATAGTTAATAAAATTCCACACAGAGATAACACTTAGTAACATATTAATATGTAATTACAACAATTTAATGTCTTCCAAAGTATTTATTAACGATGCTAGGTTGATGTACCTAGTAGGAGCAAGTTTTTAACCAAATCAACACTAGCGGGCCACTAACTGTAAAAGTCGCATTAATATGTAAAATAAACAGTTGTAAATTCACTAAACTATTATGAAAATGGTACCGGAAATCCAATTTTACAAAAGCACAAGACTTCTAATGTAGTAAAAAATATCTGGTTGGCCTACTTTTTCCCTTTAAAACATTGATGGATGTTGAATTTAAAAATATGCTGCTAATACCTACTTATAAGCAATGTTTTAAATGCCTGAAGGGTAACGTTCCTCTTCACGCCTATTTTCAAGATGAAAAACAGACCACTCCGGATATATTTACTTCTAACGTATTTAGATACGTTATCGAGCATCGTACATTAAAATGTTTCACATACACCCACTCATTTAAAGTATTTTTTTTCTGTAAAAGTCCGTGTTTATAAAAGCAAACCATAAACTTTTCGAAATAAATAGTGACTCTAAATGATGGATGTACTTAATTGTAGCATTTTTTGTAACGTGTCATATGTGTGCTGTCGAATGTGATGTGACTGGCAGTTAATAACACTACATTATATACAACAGACATTCTTGCCCTTTCCGAAGTAATATGTGAGAGACGTATAATTGTAGTATTTACAACTTGCCTCCGTCCATTTTACCATTTGAAATTGTCAATAAATTACGGAATTTATAGTATTGACATATTTGAAGCCTCTACTTTCAAAAGCGCCTACATCCATTCTGCGACATTTTTCAGAAAAGACAAAAATTAATTACAGCTTTTAATGAAAGGTTGATTTGTTTTTAATTATGTGGATTAATACTACTTGTGGTAGGACTTAACTACGAGCAAAACTTGGAAAATCCTCTGCACAGAACATATTGCATTAGAGGGGGGTATTGAAAAGTAATGCCTCCATCGATATGACTATTATAATGATAGACCAGACAGTCTCAAAAGTGGTTAGTAATGTATTGGAACTTTTTGTAAACAAGTCACCCTAACGGCAATTCACAGCAACATCGCGCCTGCGAACGACACTACTAAACATGGCGGACTACAGTGATGTACGGTTATTCATCGAAGGTTGAATGCCGTGTACCGTGATTCACGTGTTGATGTGAGTACTGTTAGGAGGTGGGCGAGGACTATGAAAAATGAAAATCCTGCTGAATCGAAGTTCCAGCCGCGTGGATAAACTGACATTGCCATTATGGTGGGTAAATCGCAAGAAAGAGTACATCACATTATATGCCATGTGCTGAAGTATAGAGTATGCGCAGATTGGGTGTCGCAAATGCTTACCGATGAAATGAAAGAAAACCGAAAAAAAAATTTTCAAACAATTGTTAACTGGGTACGAGGCAGGTGATGCTTTTCTCCATAGAATCGTGACCGGGTCATATCACTACCAGCCTGAAATGTAACGTCAGTCCATGGAATACAGACATAAGGTTCGCCGTAACCGAAAAAATTGATAATAATTCCATCAGCCGGGAAGCCACGATTACCGTTTTCTGGGATCGTGATGGTATCGTTCATATGGAGTTTTTGGAACGTGGCTGTACTATAAACTCCCAACGATATGTTGCTACCGTATCAAAACTGACACGACGGTTGCATAGGGTTAGTCCAGAAAAGAGTCAATATATCTGTACCATGACAACCGCTCGTCCTTACAAGAGTCTGAAAACGCGTACAGCACTAGAGAAGTTAGGGTTTCAAGACGTTTTACCTCACCTCCCTTATAGCCCAGATCTCTTTCCGAAGCTTAAGGAACATCTCAAGGACATGCGTTTATCTTCGGAAGCAGAGGGGATAGCGGAGGAGCGGAAATGGTGCCGTACGAAGGCTTCAAACTTCTTCCGTGGCGGACTTATCCAAAGCGTAGTACGTTGGCGCCGTTACGGTGATTATGTAGAAAAGTGATTATATTGGTGAATAGGGGACAGTTTAATCTATTATTTCACACTAATATGTAAATCCATTACTAATAAAGTTATAGCTATGAAGGCATTACTTTTCAATACACCCTCGTATTATTTATATTTTGAATTTACATCAGTTTATATACATAAAGGCAAAATTTACATCGATTGGGGCGTGTATCTCGATAATGCTGTTGGTTAGCGCAGTACTCTAGCAAACTACAGGTCATAGGTTCAAATCCTACTCGAGGTAAACTTTTTATTTAAGTATGTAATTAATAAAATTAATAATGATTTTTAATTAACATATTATTGAAATTACAAGTTGGGAAGAGGCCGCTTTTGCAACTAAGATAGGTGATGTAACATTACAAACCTTTTAAGTTTTGTTGAAATTTGCAATAATTTAGGCAACTTCGTTCGTTCATTTTCGATTGCACATGGAGTTCATGCACAGGTTGGTTGTTACGACAATGAAAGCAAAAAGCGACCATGTGTCGTATATTTTTACGGTAAGAACCAATTAAACCTATATTTCATTGCTGATATATTTACCCTTTTTTAGGCACTTTTATTTTACTTTTATTTTTCTTTTTTATAACGTTAAATTTTCCTTTTACCTAATTTCATTATACTATTACGTTTCAATTTAACGAGAATGAATCAGTAGAAGTTTGTTGTTATGCAAAAACTTATAAATAAATGGTACATTAACCCGTTTAAATAAACCAAGTTTGGCAGTTTGTAAAGGAATTAACTTATTTGGGATCAACGAATATCAAAACTCTGTTATATTTCCATTTCAAGATTAATTGCACAATCAAATTTGAAAGTGTGACTGCGTCAGCATTGTGTTGTCAGTAACAGTAACCAGTGACAACCAAAATTTTAAAGTACTACAGGTATTTTATTTCTAATCATTAGTGTATAAGGTTAATTCAGATTTACTAACATTAGTATTTAGGTTTACTACTTTATAACTTGGTTTCTTTTCCAATTTTTTTTCCGTGCTTTATCTGGAGGAACTTCTTTGATACTTTTCTCCATTTCAACAAACAACAGCAACACTTTTCAATAATTAATAAGTAGTAGTAGTCGTTTTGCAACACAATAGTAAATTCAAGCGCATATTTTCAAGTGGGATCTAGCCGGTTTTGTAATAAACTGAGTATACCATCTCACCAAGCATATGTTGCAGTGTAATTTTCACCGGTGTTAAAAGAGCGGCCAGTTCTAGCGGTCAGTTTTTCCGATGATTATAATCCGCAGCCCAAGCAAGATAACAATTTCAGATTTTATTACTATCTAATTAATAATGAAGTTAAAACAATAATATGTGATGGGACTGCCGTCTAAGGGGGTGAAAATTAAGACCAACCCTTAATACTCGATCTCAAAAACCGAGCATAATATCAAGTTGACATTTTCAGATAATATTACTAACTCATTAACAATAACGATAAAAAATAATATGTGATGGAGTTGCCGTCAAAGGGGGTGAAAATTAAGACCAACCCTTAATACTCGATCTCGAAAACCGTGCTTAGTATCACGTTGACATTTTCAGATTATATTACTAACTAATTAATAAAGTTAAAAAAATAATATGTGATGGATCTGCCGTCTAAAGGGGTGAAAATTGAGACCAACCGTTAATCTTCGATCTCGAAAACCGTGCATAGTATCAAGTTGACATTTTCAGATAATATTACTAATTAATAATAAAGATAAAAAAATAATACGTGATAGAGCTGCCGTCAAAGGGGGTGAAAATTAAGACCAACCCTTAATATTCGATCTCGAAAACCGTGCATAGTATCAAGTTGACATTTTCAGATATTACTAATTAATAATAAAGTTAAAAAATAATATGTGATGGATATGCCGTCTAAAGGGATGAAAATCGAGACTAACCCTTAATCCTCGATCTCGAAAACCATGCATAGTATCAAGTTGACATTTTCAGATAATATTACTAACTAATTAATAATAAAGATAAAAAAATAATATGTGATGGAGCTGCCGTCAAAGGGGGTGAAAATTAAGACCAACCCTCGATACTCGATCTCGAAAACCGTGCTTCGTATCAAGTTGACATTTTCAGATTGTATTACTAACTAATTAATAATAAAGCTAAAAAAATAATACGTGATGGATCTGCCGTATAAAGGGGTGAAAATTGAAACCAACCGTTAATCCTCGATCTCGAAAACCGTGCATAGTATCAAATTGACATTTTCAGATAATATTACTAACTAATTAATCATAAAGTTAAAAAAATAATATGTGATGGAGCTGCCGTCAAAGGGGGTGAAAATTAAGACCAACCCTTAATACTCGATCTCGAAAACCGGTGTAATTTTCTACTGTAAAATTTCGTGAAAATATGGCCGTTTTTGCAAATTCTGCCATATTTTTTATAGGTTGTTTGAAACAAAAAACCCATCGTAAGCCAAATGGAAGAAAATTTCAATCGTTACAATGTGTTGAAAAGCACGTGTAAAATTTTGGATACAGCTTACATAGTACTGAACAACAAATTGTAACTTTTGGAATGCTTCTGAGATAAAAATGCTTGAGTGCCGTTTAAAGGAATAATATATTAAACATGAAAATTTTTCATCGCTTCACTCACATATGTGGTATTACTCTTTCCTTGAAGATTCCAGCAATAATCCACCAACATTGACAAAATACTCTTTCCACGATATTTTTCTCCATTTCAACTTAGTCTTGATGAAAGAGTTCGTTATGTTCATCGCTGAAATCGCCACAGTTTTTGGGGAATGAAATTCAAGTGCGAACTTAAAGAGTGAATTTTTAAAGACATATTACATCATATTGTTGATATATGCTTTTAAAAGCTTCTCTACATATGTTTTTCTGCTCTATTTTTTCCTAAGAAGTCAGTACCTACCTCTCCAAATGCCTGCCACCCTCTCCTTTCTTGACCAGTGAGAATTCTGTCGAACACTTCATCAAGGAGTAACGCTCGAATGTTAGGTCCAGTAAAAATGCCAGAAATGCGGAATTTGTATTGCCCACTGCTTTAACAAAATGTTTAATAAGGCCTAGTTTTATATGTAGAATTCCAGTTCAACAATTGGAGGATTTGTATATTTTCTCTGTCGAACGAAATGTGTGCCAAAAAGTACACGTAGTTTTTACGTAATGGATTTCCTTATCCCTGCTTTTGCACTCGCAAAGAAAACAACAGAATTTGGTATACCTCGACTGCATTCCAAGGAGAGCGACAAGTTTTAGATCCGAACATATTTTCCATTTATACTGTTCACAGTTGAGATCTTCTAGCTCTCCTTCGTATCTGTTGAAATCCAACGGAAATTTATGGCAGGAGGTTACCATTATGGTAACTAACAAACTGTTTTAGATGAATCGATAAACAATCTATGTTCGTTTGGAGTATGATTTATGTTAAGCGCACCAAAAAACCCATCAATATTTTTACATGTTACTAAAGTATCTCGCTGATCAAAAAAGGATACTAATTGTTTTTGGCGATCCCCAAATTGTTATTTTGACATTTTCTTTAAGGAGATTCTATTGTCTTAAACTTGAACCTACTATTTGCGCCTTGGCCATTGGCAATTCTAAATCCCTAGTAAGATCGTTCTTCTTGGGTAATTTTGTGAATTTCCTGCAACGATTCCTAATCTGTGAAATCACTTGTCAGAGGATACCTTTCTTCCACTTCTGATTGCTCTTCTTCTTCTTCTTCTTGTTCTGTTTCTTCTTCAGGTTCGGGTTCTAATGGAGGTGTAGGAGCCGGAACATCTTCATTACGTTGAACTGGAAGTAAATGCAAACGATGTGTCAGGATATATCATTAATTTCTTCTTTTTCTGTGTAATGCCATTTTTTAGTGTTGGTAACCAAAACCAACAATCGGCGGGATGACGTAAGGATTCTAAATAAATCATTGGAAAACTTTTTTTTCAGATTTTTTTCACATTTTATCCAACTTCTTGAACGTACCCAGCTTCTGTGTAGATTCTGCATTTTAACTCCAAAATATTTTTCATACCCTTTTGTAATTATAGTTGCACTTTTGGTGGTTTAGAGTAATTTCGCCGCAAACATAACAAAAATTATCAGGGTTATTCACGCACATGGAAGACATTCTTCAAAAACTAACACTAGTTAATGCGACAGTTTGTTGAAATCTGTCTTTTCTAGTTGCCATGGTTACAAACGATAAAAGAAGCTAGCCAACTAAAAAATCTGGTTATTATTCTTCATTTTAAAAGAACGAATATTTCTGGGAAACAAAAACTGCCATTCCTGGATGTACTTGTACACAGGAATGACAACACTTTCACAAGTGTACACAGAAAATTTACCCATACGGGGAGGTACCTACACTACAACCCCAATCACCACAAAAACGTGAAGTTAGGCGTGGCAAAATGCTTGTACAATAGAACAAAAACAAGAGTACCTGAACAAAGTAAAAGAATATATCGCTAGAACACTTAAAGAAAATGGCTAGCCCGATCTAACACCTAACTTAAACAGGGAAAGAGTAACCGAAAAAGAGGAACCTAAATATACAGCGATAATACCTTATATACAAGGCACCTCAGACAAAATACGAAGGATAGGCAGCAAATACAAGATACGCACTGCCTTCAAATCGACCAGAATGCTCAGGGGAATACTAACTAAAACCAAACCACACAATGAAGATCAGAATTCCAAGAATTGTGTATAAAACCTACGATGCGAATGCGACAGAGCATACACAGTAGAGAGAAGTAGACCACTCAAAGTGATAACGCAGGAACATAAGCGCGAAACAGAAAAGTCAAGAATCGCCGAACTGTCTGAAACGAAGACCACCTCATCCAATGGGATAGCATACACATAGTGGCAAAGGACGAGAACACAACTCGTCCAAAACTCAAACAGAAGCCACATACATCGCACTAGCAGAAAATCCAATAAGCCAAGCTAGTGTAGAAATGAAACCCATATAAGTTCTAAAAAATATACATTGAATTACTCAGTGGCTCAGCGGTAAAGGTGTCAGGCTAGTAAGTGAAAGGTACCAAGTTCGAATCTGAGAGTAGTCAAGTGCTTGGGAAAAAATTATACAACATATGAATTCGACTCAAGTGTGAAAACAGTCCTTCCCAGGACTAAGCCTGATGATGGGAGCACAGTCCGCTTCCGAAACATCGCGCTCAAAAAGCAAAAACTGTGGAAAATAGGCCGACCAACTCAACTAATATGAAGCCACAGTTACAAAACACTAATAATACAGAATCTCCAGTGGTTCTTTTAAAAAATTGTCTCTTCCAGGAGTAGTCGTTTTAGAAATAAATTTCTTGTTGTATAGGTAAAACAAAATCTATACAAAAATAAGTTTGAAACAAGGTTTAGTGTATATTGACGTGCTTGTTCAAGAAGATGCTTATATGGTAATCTAAGCGATAATAAATGTCGTGAATAGGACATTTTCATTCAAAAGAGGGTAATTCAACTTTAGGAGGGTATAAAACGTGATTGATCATCTAGCAACATTGTGTAGTTTATTCTGCAACAAATGTTCGTGCTTGTTAGAGGTGTAGAAATAATTGTGTACAAACGTAACAGGGTTTTTAACAAAATAAGATAGGTACTTATTACGTGTAGATAACATGCCAACTTAATCATACTTCGATCAGTTTATTAAAATGTGTAATACAGTAGACTCACGATTATCTGTAACCGCTTTTTCCGAAACGCACCGACTAAATATTTCGCTTATCTGAAATGAATTTTATATCTGTGCTTGTGTGCAATTAAAATATTGTTTTGACTAACTCGTATCATTGCATAACTTAAAGGCGCTACAGAAAACGGTTCTTCTACGACCTTATTACATGCCTACATAACTTGATAGTTGCCATTTATTAATTACATTGCGTTTTAATGTAACATGAAAATCAAATGGAAGAGGAATATGGATTGAATGGAGGATAAATTAAAAGCACCTAAACGACTTGATGTATGGATCCTTTTACCTAATTAAAAAACGGATGGACAATTGGAACAAAAAAACAACTCCATGTAAAAGTACCGAAATAATCAACTATAAATAATCAACTTTGTCAAGTCTTGAAAACAAATGTAGTATAAATTATTACTATTATCTATAGATGCTTTCAGGTTTTTAGTATGCTGCGTTTCCATGTACAATTTTTTTTTGAGAGCGTCTCTTGCTGTGATCAATTGGCTCCTCATAATCGGAGGTCTACTGTATTGAAAGTGAATAAACTTCTCGCATCTTGAGATTATAAGTAAATAAATGATTTACATGTAATCTTTCTCCAATACCTGCAGTACGCACTTTAATTATCACTCTAAGCCAAATTTCATTCAATTATAGAACCACCCCGAGGACCCCCCTTTAAATTGACAAATGGACAGTTCTAGTGAAGATATGGATGAATTGAATAGATTTCAATTAGAACTAGAAATTACGTAATTAATTTACTAGGATTAACTAGATTTGATAGTAAGGTTTCTTTAGCCAAATTTTGAAGAAAATCCCACAGAATATTTAGAAAAATTTGCTATTGATGACATGGCCGACATACTACGGAGCGAATAACTATTTGATAATTTATGTAAGCAACCCAAAAAAGTTCAAAGTTGTTATAGGTCATAAAAGGCTTCTTTGGGCATTTATAGACAAAATTAGGCAAGAACCAAATACTCAAGCGGAATCTACTAAAATGAAATCTAAATTGCAAATTAATAAACAATTCCTTCAAGACCGTCACTGATATTAAGTATTAACACAGAAAATCACAAAATACCGAAGAGAATCAGTCTGATTACAAAGACATCAAAGTTGAATGTTCTGCCAGAAATGAACCTACTATTAATGCAACAGCAACAGTAACGTGGATTTGTGGAACCAAAGTGAAAATTACTAAAAGTAAAAATAGAAGGACATGTTGCAATTTTAATCGGCATAATTTGACAACAAACTAGCAAAAAAAAACACGGAAATTGTTTCAAAATCCATAGAAATCTCACAGGTTTCTATTAATGACGACGAGACTAACACAGAAGATGTTCTTCAAACTTGGTGTCAAGGTCTTGAAAGTGCACCTTCGTTTTGTTTAGCACATGGAACCGATAACAAATTTACAGCTGCAAATATTCTAATCCCGATGGAGCACAATGAAAGAAATGACCAGAAGTGTGGAATTACCATATTCGGTTTTTCGTCTGATGGTGATATGCGACTACTAAATGAAAGTTGTTAGGCAAGTAAGTTTTGCTTTATAAGATGGAAAAAAGTTACTGTGGCGAAAATAGTATTAAATAACAAAAAGTAAAATGAAATGAAAAGGTAGGCCATGATGCAACTGCAGATATCGAATATGAAAATGTAAACTTTCACCATTAACACTCATAATAAAATACTTATCTTTTTTGGGGTTTTTTAATGGTGTACTTTAAATTATACAATCTAAACGTTTCGATAACACTTACAGTTATCTTCGTCAGTAGTAATGTTTGTTAAAAATTGTTAAAGATGTAGTAAACAATTTTGTCAAATTTGAAAAATTAAAACATAAACATATGTTTCTATTTCTATTAAAGTTGTGGCCCTAAAAAGGACCGATTTAAAGGAGGAAGGTTTTTAATGCCCCCGTAAATTCTCAAAATGCTAACAATCACTCTGTGCAGGCCTCTTATAGGTAGATAAAACTGCAACTTCAATTTCGGTTCTGAATAGGTTACCTAGAAATTGCGATTTTAAATGTTTGTAAATTTATTCACCAGAATAAAATCACCTTTTTTGAAATAACTACGGGCAAGTAAGCAATGCTAAAATTTATACGAAAGGCCTATTTTTTGTTTGTTTAAATGCATATTCACTATGGATATATACGAAAAATACAATTAATAGAAGCAGGCAATGGAAACAGATACCAAAGCAAAACATACATAATCCTCAAATTGTCAATAGTTGTCAATACTTTCGCGCTACTTTGAGCAATGTCTGTGCTTTCAAAATGCGTTTTACGAATAATGAAGCTGTTGATATGCTTGCGGTTTATTTTGAATGTCTTCAGAATGCCGCAGTAGCTAAAAGAGTTTACGCGGCTCTATATCCAAATCGGCGTTCTTGCGATGTAAGAGTTTTTCCCCGATTAGTGGCGAGCTTACGAGCCAATGGTAGTATTCGGCCTACGTTTCGACGGCAAAGAATTGGAAGAACACAAGAAAATATTAACCGTGTACTGGGCTATATTGAAGGAAATCCTCATGTTAGCACAATAGCATTATCCACTGAGTTGGGCATATCACGGACAACGGTTCAAAATATTTTGAAGAACCATAGGTAAGTTCTAATGGCCATCAAAATATATAGGTATTCGTTTAATCTTTTTTGTGCACCCATATCATGTCGTTTTGCATCAGGCCTTGAAAGAGGAAGATTTTGATCGAAGGTTAGACTATTGCCATTGGATATTAAGCATGATACGCTAAAATAGAGAATTTTTATTTCAAATTCTTTGGACCGATGAAGCCACCTTCAGTAGTGACGGGAGAGTCAATCTGCACAATACGCATTATTAGTCTGCAGAAAATTCCCGTTGGTTGCGTGAAGTTCAGCGCCAAGGACGTTGGAGTTTAAATGTATGATGGGGCATACTGGGAGGCAGAATTATTGGGCCATATTTTTTCGAGCAACCCCTAAATGGCAATGTATTTCTTGACTTTTTGGCCAATCAATTACCGTTGTTGTTGTAAGATGTGGCTCTGGAAACAAAGCAAAAATTGTTTTTGCAGTTGGATGGTTGCCCAGCACATTTTGCTATTAATGTGCGAGAGCATATTAATGCAGTATTTCAACAGCGGTGGATTGGAAGAGGAAGTCTGTTTCCATGGCCTCCGCGATCGCCAGACTTAACTTGCCTCGATTTTTATTTATGGGGGCGCTTAAAGGACATCGTGTTTCAGACTCAACCTACTACTAGAGAAGATATGAAAAACCGGATTCGTAACGCAATACGTAACATGCCGAGAGCCGAAATTGAAGCTGCAGTTTTGTCTAGTCATGAGAGGCTTCAGCAATGCATAGAGCGTGATGGTCAGCATTTCGAGCATTTACGGGGGCATTAAAAACCTTCCTCCTTTAAATGGGTCCTTTTTAGGGCCACAACTTACATAATAGAAACAATTCCAGAAAAATATAGTTAAAAAAAATAATAAAAATTTAAGGGATTTTCGTATAAAGTTTTTTTTGCCGATATTTTAGGTTATGAACAAGATATCGAGATGAGGTTTTCGCGAGATTGTTTAGGCATCATTTAGCTACTTGTTCATGAAAAAAGTCATACCAATGCATTTAATTTTTTTGCGAAAATTAACCGTTTCTATCGGAATGCCGAACAAAGCCCTCTAGCGACGACATGTGAAACTAACAAAACTTCAAATATTTGTAGCCCAAGAATAGCTCATTTCAACGCGCCCAAGTTTTTTAAAATCGGCTTAGCCGTTTCGAAGATACAGGGGGTTATTTAAGGAAACCTTTGAATACCCTCCACCACTTTATTTCTAGACATACGTTAAAAAGTGCCAAACAAAAAAAGTTCAGATTATCTTCGACTTTAAAGATCAGTTATTTTTTTATTAGGTTAATATAGCAGAATTCACAGAAACATCACTTTTTTAGATTCAAGATTGCCGTACGCCCCCTAGCGGCCATTTCAGAAACTTGAAAATATTTTCAAGGTTTTTGTATTGGCCGTTTTATTAATGACTTTTTTTTCGCAAACCTCTACGATGGATAGTTTCCCAGAAACAGCAATTCGCATTCTTAGTTGGCCACCCTGTACACATTGTATCTTTACTATGTATGTTAATTTTATTTTTCTTTCACTGTCATAAAATGTAACATCTCTTTGTCATCGAGAGTATCTTTTTTGCAGTGCCCACAACGAAATTGGTGTATTAACATAGATTTAAGAAAAATTTAGCCCAAATGCTAACCACCGCTTATGAGCCACAACACTCCTGCGCCTCGAATCAATTAATTTTAACGCGACCAACACTAATGAAGCACACAACTTTAGTTCTTGGTATACAAGACAATCCATTTTTCATTTTATTCAAAGATTGCACTTTTCCGTAACGGTGCAGAAAAGTGTGCGCACCTCACGGCCTTACGCTTAAATTGTTTACTCGTTTTTTAAACAATATTTAGTCCACAATCCAAGTGTGCACTTGTGAAGGAATTTATCTTTCACTTTCGTAGAAGTGGCGTAAAGAAAAAGAAGGTTGCGCTACGCTGATTTTTTGACATAATTGGCGGTATAATTTGATTTTCTGGCGAGTTGTCCTCGTCAGTAAATGATAACAGCCATGTCTTCTGTTAGAGTAGTTCGTGAATGGTTTTACTTCCAAGTTGAAAAAAAAAATTTAATGTGTTAATTATAGAGTATAGTGATAAACCTGTGATAAGGTTTAAACTTCTATTATTTTAATAGGCGTCTGATGATGACCTACCTTAGATCGAAACATGTCGCACATACTTTCTAATCTAGGTGTCAGTGATTTGAATAAATAATCATACCCACTAGGAGATGGGAACTACCAATAATTTGATTTCATAGTTGGCTTTCATATTCGTTAAACTAATTATTACAGCAGGCTTATCTTTGTGTTTTCACTTTTATAAATTTATTTGATAACTTTATTAATTTTTTTAACTGTAATTGTTATCGAAATGTTTAAATTTGTAAAGAAATTAAAATATACGATTACAACCCAAAACAGAAGTAATCTTAATTATGAATGATACTCGTGAAAGTTGGCATATGCATATGACACTATACATTTTTGCGAAATGTTTATTAATATTTTCGATCTGTAGTGAAGGGATTATATTACCTAGTTCCTTAAAATACACTGGGTAGTTCTATGGTAACGATGGAAGAAAAGGTGGGTTGTTAAAGTAATTAAGTGTTACAATTGACTATGTTTATAGTCAACGGTGTTACTAAAGATATTTTGAGTTTGTATTCAAACTATACTACATTAAAATATAGGTCAAATAATTTATATAAACCTCTTCACAAACTCGTTATCATGAGAGAAACATAAATTTTGGCTAAACTACTTTGAAAATTTGCCGACATGCACACAGCTTTTGGGCTTACATTTTGTACATACTTTGTGTTTAAATTTCGACAAACGAAACAAATTTAGCTGAGAATGCAATTATATATATATATATATATATATATATATATATATATATATGTATATATATATATGTATATATATATATATATATATATATAAATGTATTATATACACATTCAATATATACTATATAGTTACTACATTTTATTTTACATCACTTTATTATATTTGATTGTCAATCTTCTTTGCCCATTCTTTTTAGTTTCTGGCCATCCTGTTCCCTTCACTCCATGTCATTCCTTTTTGCCTTAGATTCTCCATTACATCTTTATTCCATGTATTTCTTGGTCTACCTCTTTCTCTTTTGTGTTGTGACCTTGCCTCCCATACTCTTTTCGTTGTTCTTTCTTCACCCATCCTAACTATGTCCCCGAACCATCTTTATATTGTTACTTTTTAATATTCTTCAGGATCGCTTCTACTTTCAGTTCCTCTCTTAGTACTTCATTTTTTATTCAGTCTCTTCTCGTAATCCCTTTTATAGCTCGCAGAAATCTCATTTCCATGGCTTCTATTTTGCTTATCATTGTCTTTGATAGTACCCCAACTCTCACTTCCGTAAATTAATATTGGTTTAAAGATTGCTTTAAACACTGTAATCTTAGTTTTTTTTTTATATTTGTTTATTTCTTATGAATGTGTTACACAGTGCATGGTACACCTTATTCGCACTTTCTGACATTTATTTCTGCATCTATTTTTCCACTATTTTGCATGTTTACCCCTAAATACTTAAACGTTTGCACTTCCTCAATCACAATTCCATTTAATTTTATTTGTAAGTCTGTATCTCCTTTTCCTATCACCATCACTTTCGTTTTGTCAGCATTAATTGTTAGGTTTCTCTCATACAGTACTTTGTTCCATACTTCTATATTTTGTTGCAGGTCTTGTGGGCTCTTTGCGTAAACGACTAAATCGTCCGCGAATACACTTCCCGATATTTGTATTAATTCCATATGCCTGTATCCTACTGTTATCTTTTTAATTTTTTCTTTTACCTCCTTCAAAACATCGTCCATTATTAAGTTAAACAGTACAGCTCTAAGGACTCCTCCTTGTCTTAGCCCTTCCCTTGTTGTGAACTCTTTCGATTGTTGATTGCCAGTTCTCACATAGTTTCTTGTGGTATCCTACAAACTTTTTATACATCTTGTGAGTTTACCGTTTACTCCTCTCCTCTTTAAGCTGTCCCATACTGCCTTCCTTATGACACTATCAAATGCCTTTTCAACGTCAATAAATGTAACGAATATTTTGTCACTTCAAAGCTTTTCTATTAATTGTTTTATAACAAATATATGGTCTTGTACTCCCCTACCTTTTCTGAAGCCGCATTGCGCATCCTCTAATTGGTTTTCTCTTTCCTTCCTTACTCTTACTTCTAGAATTCTTTCATATATTTTTGTTATTATTGATAACATGGTAATTTGCGCAGTTCCTTCTATCTCCTTTTTTGTGTAGTGGTAGTACTACCCCTAGTTCCCAATCTTTAGGAACCTTTTCCTCCTGCCATGCTTTATTGATCAATGCTGTTCAGCAATTTTCACTTGGTTTTCGTATTTATTTGTGTTGTTTTCTTCATTCACTTCTACTACCTTTGTCTTGTGTCTGTTATATGGTCCAGATTTTCTCAAAATATTCTTTCCATCTCTTCATAATCTCATCTTCGTTTTCCAGAATTCTTCCGTCTTTTGCTTTTATGTGCTTGGTCGTTTGTGTTTTCCCTTTGCGTAGCGATTTACGTATGTTGTAATATAGTTTTTGATTTCCAAGTCTGTCTCGTTCCATCTTCACACCAAAATCTTCCCATGATTTTATTTTTTCTTGTTTTATACTATTTCCTTGACTTTAATTCTCTGTTCTTTATAACTTTCATATTTTTCCCTGGTTTTATTACTCAAGTATTCTTTCCACAACTGTTTTATTTTTATTTTTATCTCTTTTCTTATTCCTTCCTTCTGCCAGCTTGTTTGTTTCTTCTCTTTAATACTTTTTGAAGTTCCACATACTTCTTTTGCTATCGTTGTTAATATTTCTTTCATATCGTTCCATATTCCTCAAGCGTTGAATTGTTTATATTTTTACTAATTTTACTCATTTCTTCTTCGACTCTTATATTATATCTTCTTGCTATTTCTTGCTCCCCCAGTTTATTTGTTTTGATTTTTTTCTTAATCTTATTTTTACTATTACTAATATTAATAATTTCTTTTTGTTTTACTCTATCTGTATTTTTAATTTAGTTACCACTAAATAATGGTCAGAAAATATTTCTGCTCTCCTTTTCACTCTCGTATCCTTAATTTCCTTTCTGTATTTTCTATTTATTATTATATAGTCCATAATCCTTCTGCTTATAACTTCCCTAGTATATTTATGTATCTCCTTATGCGCAAAGAAGGTGTTCGTTATTATCCTATTGTTATGAATACAAAAATGTACCAGTCTTGTATCATTATTATTTCTAGTGTTCTCTCCATGTACTCCTATTGATTCACTTGTCTCTTCATTCTTCCTCCTCACTCTTCCATTTAAATTCCCTATTATTATAATTCTTCCTTTACTATCTTCAATCGATTCTGTTAATTGTTCCCAAAAGTCGTCTTTATTTCTTACTGACTTTGGTCCATAAACCACTACCAAAGTTGTTTTTGTTTGGCTTTCCATTTCCATCTCTATTTTTAGTATCCTTTCTGATATTGCGCTCCATTTGTTTATGTATTTCGTTTTTTCCTTTTTAAATACACATCTTACGCCTTTTTTTTGCTCTTTGTGTGCTATCTACCCCGCTATATATCAATAAATGGCCTCCCTCCATTTCCACCTCTCTCGTTCCTCTCTTTTAATTTCTGTTAAACCCAGTATATCCAGTTCTGCTTTGTAAATTTCCTCTTCTAGTTCCATTTCTTTGCCTGCTAGACTTCTAATGTTCCAAGTACTTATTTTCCAAATTACTGTTTTTTGCATATCCATAATATTGTTTTTGTGATCAGCCGGTCCTTTTTTCATGCTCTTAATCATTGCCATGTGTATCGTCTTGTTTTCAATCCTTTTATTAACTTCTAGTTTTTCGAACTATTGCTTAATTGTATCTCTTCCTGTTTCGTCTCTTCTAGCACACCCTTTATTTTGTTCCATTTCCATTCTCTTCCTTCAATGGTTAATTTTTGATATCCTCTTTTAACGTGCTTTCCTCTTTTTCTTTCTTCTTCTACTCTTTTCCTGATCTGACTATCTATAACCCTTTCTTGCTTAGTTAAGTCATTGTTAATATATACTTTATTCTCACTTGAATTTCTTAGTTTATGTTTATTTCTCATTATCTCCATTTTGTCTTCAAACCTTTTAAGTTCAATTAGACATATTTTTGGTCCTATTTTGTAAGGTGTTTTTATTCGTGAGTCTACATCGATTTTTTCTTTCATAAATGTTTCCATCTCTTCCTTTATTTCCGTTGCTTTACTTGTATACATCGATAGACCCTGGACTACTTACTATATTTTTCTTTTCAAGCTGTTCCAGTCTAGAGAGCTCGTCTCTTGTAGCTCTTTTTTTATAATTATACATAAATGTATTTAATTACATATTTCTCATTAAAATGTAAGTATTTTTATTATGAATAATAGTACAAGCTTCAATTTTTAACACATAGTAGTTTGTCAAGTCTATAGTAAAACCTATGTGAACTTAGCACCCGATTTTATTAAAAAAAATTCTGAAAGGGGGATGCTGTTTCAATCGTTTGTACCCGTTTGTACCGCTTGGGGATCGAAATACGGAAAGCGGTAAAAACGGGTACAAACGATTAGGAAACAGCACCCGCTTTCAAAATTCGAACATCTTAAGAAATGACAAATTTACCCTTAGGGGAAATTTAAATAGACTTGCTCCGACAATCGTCGCAATAACTGGTCACGCTACTAACATGTTTGTCTGAAACACGATTCTTCGTCGTTTGTCTTAATGTTTGGTACCAATTTTTACTTCCTCCCAGGACCAGTTGGTTTTACGAATATGCGAACTCTTTTCTTGAACTGTTTCTTTCTTTTTTTTTGTTTTTTGTTTCGTCTGATAATTGTCTCCTATATTCAGTAATGGCGAGTTTTTCAGATGAAATCATCAAGCGTTTATTATGGTGGTACCAAATAACAGTTCAAGTATTACGTTTCTAAACCACAATAGGTATATTAAATGTTTACAATTATTGTACCTCCATTTAGCACATGTGTTTTTCTCACCATTTCATACTTTTCCGTATTGCAGAATGGTATGACGACATTTAAGCACTGAAGTCCACCTATTTTTTAACCTGATTATCGTGTATCAAACACATTGTCGCCTATCCTGTTCCTTTTATCTAAATTTAACCAAGACGATTACAGAAAAAGATAAAATAGATCATTAATTACCAGTAGATACAAGCAGCTCCATGAGAAGGTTCGCTACATATCATTAGAACGGGGCAACCCATTTTATAATTTTTACATTATTCCGTTCATTGCCAACCACCTCCCCTCTTTTTAAATTTTGTCCAAATTCTTTAGGTATTCATTTTCTGTTTGGAAGCATTGTTCCGCAACTTTCAGTTATTGGTATATCCGAGCAAAAAATATCGGCGAAAATTATTCAACCTTCTTTTGGCTGCACTGATTGAAACAGTTTCATTACGATAGAATGTGAGTGACCAACATTTACATCTGTGTTTCCTTTTCCAGTATACACTATAACGTTATGTATACAACCTCTTGGTGTACAAAACTTACATAGTTTTACCCTGTATTTATGTGCTTTATTCGGTATGTATTGACGAAAATGTAATCTGCCTCTAAAAGGCACCAACGACTCATCAATTACCAGCCTTCATCCAGGATTTAAAACGTTTTTAAAATTATTTAACAAAATTTGAGGCAGTTGTTCAATCCTGTACAACTTGTTAGTGGTGTCAGCGGTTTCATTATTTGTAAAATGGAGAAATCTAATTAGTAGAAGATCTGTAGATATAAATTGGTTATCATATAACGAATCCTTAGACCAGTATAAATTTATAGAAGGTACTTGAATGCCAAGTCATTGTTATTCCTAAAAATTTACGAATTTCATTTCTAGTGGTATTCGTTCATGATCTAATTCTGTATTTGTTTGAATGATATCAATCGGCTTTTTATCTTTTATTACTATTTATCGCAGGATTAAGAGTAACCCGATCTTCACACATATCAAAGATTAAGGGTGTTTCAGTACTCTGATTCAATATGTCTGTAATAATATCCATGTCAGTATCTTCATTAACGCCATCGCTAAGGAAATCATCATCGGTATTATCGTAGGACGCTTCGGAAATATTATAATTCCTGTCCTTCTGAGAGTTGGCACTGCTGTATGGATTATGCATTTCGTTATCCTAATTTTTGTCGTTACTTACAAAACCATCAGTTTGTGCCTCTGTCCGTTGCAAATTATTTGCAGTAACCTCTTCTTGTAGCATTTCCGCAGCCAATTCCATAATTTCTCTAACTCGATCACTTATTATAACTAATTACTCTTATACCATGGCATTTAGCAGACATGGATACAAATGTTGCGTCACAGAAATAAAACTTATCTGCGCGTGCCGTTCGTGCGAGATACGAGGATCACTGCTAAAGTTCACGGAATCAAGTACTCCTTGCAATGTCAAGGTTCTGCGATTGTCATAATCGTAAAATTTTAGATTTTATGCCATTACTAAACTTGACAGTTTGATTGTAAACAGAGCGATTTCATTTCAGTAGAATTTTAAAAGTGGCAACTTTGTAAAAAAATGGGTATTTCGAATCGTGATTTTCGAGTGATGATTTTTTATGACCTTCGATACCATTTAACGTCACAGCAATGTGTGAAAAAACTAAAGTTGTTGTTTGGTGATTAAACGCCTTCCAAAACCAAGGCGTACAAATCTACAAGATCTACTTTTGATGACGATTTGCGTGCGGGTCAACTATGCACTTCAGTTGTCGCAAAGAATATGGATGGTGTGCGTGAAATGATTTTATCAGATCGATATGCAACATATAGTGAAATACAAGCCTTACGCATTGCGGCGAAACAAATACATATCATTTTAAAACAACATTTAAATGTCAGAAGCTCAAAAACGAGCATGTGTCAAGTGGTGCAAGGAAACGCTGAACAAATTTGACCATTGTCGTTCAAATGCTATATATTACATTGTAGCAGGTGACGAAACATGGATCTATACATATGAGCCTGAAACTAAACAGCAATCACGGGTCTTCCAAAATGAACCTTAACCAACAAAAGTCGTGAGCTCGGGAAGCGTTTCAAGGAAGGATCAAAGAACAGTTACTACTGATTGGTTTCAATTTGTCTTCCCCAGGTGAACGGTGAAGTAAAAAAAAAACAATATCAATAAGCGAATAATTCTGCGTGATTACAATGCAAGTGCACACACACCACAATAAACTACTAGTCAAAATATCAAATTAATGACTCATTGCCTGATCCGTCTCCCAATGACTCGCTCAGAGTAGCAAAAAGATTGGTTTTACTGAATGCAAAAGTGTATAGATCTTACGGTACAATATTTTGAAAAACAATAAAATTTTTTACGTAACATAATGTGTGCATTTTTACATTTTCCACGAATTTTAGCAGTGACCGTCGCAATAATTAAATATAATTTTTCATGTGCGTTACATGTTGCCAGGGATATTAAAGGGTTAAACGGTAGCGCAGACAATATATATATATATATATATATATATATATATATATATATATATATATATATATATAGAGCTACGAGCTACCTGTATTATTTAAATTAATTTAAATACAAAATAAGTATTCACAAGTTAAGGCCTACAGGGCGCCGGGGAAGGTGTCGTAGTTAAAGTGTTAAAGAAAGCGATTTTATGAAAAATATTGTAATCGACTCGAAGATTAATGCGCGATTAACGATCTTGACTTTTTTAAAACATCTCATCGTTAATCAGCTTCAATAATATACTTGCTGCTTAAATAACTCTTAATACTGTTAACAAGTATACCTTTTAGATTAAATAAAGTAAATTCAAACATTTTACATGATAATATTTCAGTTTCAAAAATGAACCTAAATCTCGAATAATTTTCGAAATTTTTTTACGTAACGAAAATTCGCATTCACTACAAGTGGCTCTCACTTTTTCCAAACTTTAGGCGGGAACCAAGGAGCTATATTTATTATTATAAATTAGATTAGTGGCGGTGCTAGACCAAAGGTAGACGTCAGCGACATCAGCTTTGCGAGGCCTTTGATTTCCCCGTCAGAACGAAAAAGTTAAATTAATTGAGCTGAAATTATACACTAATTTTACTGACCATTAAAACAAGTAGGTATACTCTGCTAAGGTGATTAAAAATTTTTAAAAGGGTATAATTAAATATTTATTAAACAAAACAAATATGTATCTTAACGATACAAAATTTACAAATGTTAAAAACAAAGCTTCAAGTATAACTCTATCACCATACCACTTACTACATGGCAGTGAAACATGGGTAACAAATAAAAATATAAAAGTATGATTAATGCAGTCGAAATGAAACGCTTAAGAAGAATTACGGGAAAGACAAAAATGGACCGGTTAAGAAGTGATCATATTAGAGAGGAATTAAAGCAGGCAAAAATTAAGGAGAGAAAATTGAATTGGTATGGACATATTATGAGGATGAAGCAGGCCAGGCTGGTAAGAAGAGTTACAGAGGCGAGGAAATCATTGTTGGAACAGATAGAAGAGATAGGAGAGAGAAGTAAGATACTACAGCAAATGAAGAAGATGGTCGAAGACCGGAAGAACTGGAAGAAATGGATACATGAAGATTAAGAAATAACACCTCCGACGCGCCAAAGGGGCAAAGGAAATAACGAGAAGACGAATAAGAAGAAAAGACAAATTTTTAAGTTTGAAAAAGTTTTGTGGTAAATTTCTAGGCTTGTAGAAAAGAAAAAGGTTTTGGGATGCCCCGAAATCGCCCAACTTTTGAGTCTGGATAAATATTAATCACGCATACGGAAATAAATACGAGTAACTAAACTTTTAATAACTTGTAAAACTTTTTTGCGAGGCCGCTTCGAGCGACTTGCGGCTAAATCTCGATAAATGCGGACCAGTCACGCGTTTTCTTATTTGGCAACTTCGTAGTTAGGTATAAAAATCTAAAATCTACGGTATAACAGAAAAAACCATAACCAAAACTACTGTAACCTACCTGAATTAGATTACATACACAAAACTACAGTAACCTAGCAAAAGTAGATTAGATAAAACAACCTACTGTAACTCAACAGAAAAAAAATTGCAGGAGCCGGAAATCGAACCTGCCTCAACCACGTGCCAAGCGTTACCACTAGTCCAACCATGCTTTTCAGCTTTTCCATTTTGATGTTGAAACTGTTATTTAAACCACTACATTCAAAGCTACTTCCTATTGGTCGGCACTTATCGATATTTAGCAGCTGCAAATTTCAAGCCGTCGGCGGCCGCCGACACCTAACGCCACCACTGATTTTTTTCATGAAAACACTTTGGCGCGAATAAAAAAGAAAGACCAAGATAACAAAATAATATATTTTATAAATGGATTTATGTATTTAGGTGACATCAATAAAATAATAATGATTAAAAAAAACACGATCAACAATGAACGATATATGTATTCCATTAGATTGAAAAAATTAAAAAGGCTTGAGGATTGCAAATTATTCTTTATTATCTCTATTTGATGATTTGCAGAATTAAGAGTAATGACACCCAATTCAAAGAAGGAAATGCTTTCGCTTTATAATTGAAGTATCCAATTAAACCTTTCAAATATTACCGTGTTTTACTCCACTTCACTTCGATACTTTTCTCTTCGTAAAAATTACGTCAAACTGGTACCTATTTCTTAAAAATTAAATAATTTTTGAAGTCACTCCAAAACTTCATTATCAATCGATTGTATATAATTAAGTTAGAAGTGAGATCTAATTAATACATCATTTTAGAAATTGTATAGAACTAATTGGATTTGGAATTGGCTGGATATTCAAGGAATTTGTAGGTTTCTAAATCAATTTCCTGCAGAGAATTTATACCGAACTGTAGAAATTTTTAAAGTGTTACGCCTTAATTTAGGTTGAAAGAATAACATAAAGCAACTTGACTAGTTTTTCACATAAATTAATCTTAAAGTACGAATATCGTAAATCAAGGTAGGTACATGAGAATATCTGCAGCGTAATAATGATCAGGTATTGGTATAGATACCGTAATAGGATATCGTTAGAAAGAGATGGATGAAATACATCCTCTTCTTTATGTTACAATAAGATACCTAATACAGAAACCGTAATCACAAAGAAGCATTGGAATTTTTTTACTGCAGGTTGCTAAAACAGGTGCAACGTCTCATCTTTCGGAAGTCTACATTTAAAACAAATGTAAATCTTTTGTTCATTTCATTAGGCAGTGATTCACCCACTTATTTTTTTAAAGCCTAGCAAGTAACTAGGTACTAAAAATAAAACTTTTTCCGTTTAAATAGGGTTTAATTGCATTAATTTTAGATGTTTATTTTCAACTTGATGATTGGTTTAAAGTTACCAAATGAAGTTAAAAATACAGTATTGTATCCCAACCTGGGCAATGACCTTATGTTGCTATAAACTTTTACAATTTCGTTTATAATTAATTGAGCAATTTTAAGCCTTTTTAGGAATTTTAGAGTGGCCAACAGTGAACAGCTGTTATTTTACTAAATATTGAGAAAAAATTATAATAGCAGATAACACCCAAGATAGTGTATCAATAACACTAAGTGATAACTTTTTATAAGTAACATTGATCGTATCCATCACGATCGTATTCTTAATTATTTCTCAATAATTTTCAACCATTATACTTCTTTACTTTTAGGAATATCTTCCATAAAAAAATCGTGTTGTAATACCTTCTTCGTATTGCCACAGAATAATGAGTAAATAAGATTTCACAATTAAGATAGAAAATACCTACACGCATTTATTTTGCGGAAGTATGGTAGCCATAGCAAACCGAAACATATGCAGCTTGCTCGAGCGAGCTTTTTAATTTCCCTTGATTCGAGAGTGAATACGCAAATGACAAAAATATTGAGTTATATTAAATATAAATATGATATAAACAATTATTGTAATTGTCACTCTGGAAAAAAAATGAAGCAATAGTACTGGTTGTATTATTATATTAATATTGAATAACCATTTAATTATTCAAAGTATTTAATAACATTATTGGATAATATAAAGACCCTTACGCAAGTGTTACTTGCTACTTATCCTGAAATAGCATTTTCCTATTAAACGAATGAAAAGAGATATCGTCAAACCATACGATTACATATGAAAATGTAAACTTTCACGATTATCACACATAATTAAAATACCTACTTATCTTTTAGGTATCGTGTATTTTTTGTGTATTATATAAATTTACACGTTTCGATATCAAAAATATTAATATCTTTAACAATTATTTAAGATGTCAATATTAATGCACGATACATGAAAATTTAAAACGGAAATATAAGCTAAACCTAATAATTCTTCATCATTTAAGGTTTACCGAAAGCCGACACACCAATAGATCATAAATTATCTAGTCACCACTCACGCCAAAAAATTGGTGTAATTAAATCTTTAGTGGACCGAGCTAAACGAATTTTTAATCCTGAACTTTTGAAAAATTAATATAAATATTAAAATTATAAAGCAAAACTAGTGCTTAATGTTGGTACTGCTTTTCTCCCCTTTATAACTAAAGTTATTACAGATAGAATTGAAAAATCCTAATTGATCGTGGCATTAGGACTGTTTTTAAAACTACACAAAAGAATAGGGGACATTTAAGGTCACATAAACATGTTTCAAATCCATTATCATCTCCCGGAGCGCATAAGTTATCTTGTTCTTGTGGAAAAGTATACATTGGAACCACGTAAAGAACACATGAAAATTTGTAGAGAACCAGAAGTCTGCAGTGGCTGAGCACGCTTTAAATAATTTAAATCATGGCATTCAATTTGATAAGGAAATGTTGCCAAGATAAACTGGTTATTATGTTCGCTTACATCGTGCAGTCATTGAGCAGGAAGAAAATCTAGGTTTAAATAGGTTTTGTCATCTTATAATTAAAAAACTCTTCATTTTAGCTTTTGGTATGTCTAGGTTATTTGTTGTGTTTTTCCTAGACCTTGAAGTAAATGATTTACCAATTAAATATGTTAAGTTACCACAGCACTACGATAATTTAACCTATGTTGTTAAAATTAAAAATAATACAACGTACACATCGTGTTTTCACTATACAATAATAATTACAGTTAACAAAAAAACTATTTATTTGTTAGATCTTTAATTGGTATGTGAAGTTTCTATTTGTGAATGCTTTTATCAATTTCAAATTAGTTTTCATAACTTTACACTTACATCATAACTTGATTAAATTTTGTTGTTGTTTGTTAAAATTTGTTCTTTGATTATGGCATTTTTCAGTGTTAGCCTTCGGCCTTCGTACGTTACCGGATGCTCTAATTTGTCATCTGCAAGGCAGTTTAATAATGTTTAATTTATTAACCATCTAGCTACTTTTGCTACAATAAAATAGAACTAGATTCTATAGTCGGCTTTCCACGTTTATCAAACTTAATAGCACGCTTATAATTGCGTTTTCAATTTTCATACTTTCATAAATTCATTTTGACACCTTAAATAATTCTTAAAGATATTAACATTTACTGAGGACGATAACTGTAATTGTTATCGAAACGTATAAATTTATATAAAGATAAATAAAAAATAGACGATTTAATACATAAAAGATGAGTATTTTAACAATGATTTCAGTACTGCAACTCAAACCGTTTGAGCCTCGGGCAACATAGAATTAAATTAGGTATTATTATTATTATTAGTATTTGTGGTATACTGCTTATATGTGTATATACATACACGCCAAGTGATTTATCTTGACTTGACTGATAATAATGTTACTATTACTCAAGTTAATTGCCTGCCTTACTTGGACTTTCCTGACAATAATTAAAACATTACAATTTATTTACTAGTCTGATATTTAATTACTCGTAACCTCAAATCTGATCGAAGTGGCCGTCTAGTGATAGGTACGTTGTGCTATCTAAATTAGATAGGCTGGATGAGGTAAGTATTGCATCATGAAGGGCAGATAAAAATGAAACTACTCAAATTAAAATCAACGAGCGTTGCACAGCGGTGGTTCAGCCCGTCAATATACTATTGTGGGAAATAACCACCAATAAAACCCACTTTATTCATAAATAAGTAATTATAAAAGTACATTAATAAATCAAATAACACAAAAAAAAAACAATGAAAGAGTTAAACATATAACAAAACACCATTAAATCAGGTTAAAGTGCGTACCAAAATTATAACATTAAGATAAAATGAATAAAAAACAGTTTAGTTACACAGAAACACCATAATAAAAAAACCACATGTAGTCACACGAACAATTGGGTCATAAATAATTAAAATGAAAATCATAATAAAAATCGTAACACCAAACATGTGACCCTTTAAAAACCAATCATAAAACAATAAAGCAAATTACGGTACATATAAAATACAATAGTAAAATTGCACAGGTGATAAGGTAAAGGCAAGGACAAAAGAAAACAGGCTAGGAATTTGCACGTACCCAATTGTTTAGTGGCCATTAAAGCACAGAATACTTAAATCAAATTACAATAAAGCAGATACAAAGAGAAATCAGCTCGCAGGCAAATAATTCTACTTAAACTGACAAAAAAAAACTTATTAAAACAAAGCCTTACAAGGGTAAGTTATAAATAACTAACATTGTGACTGATATATAAGTTTGAGTGCATTAGAAAAATACAGTGCTCCCTTCCCTCAGGTTACACATTCACACAAATAAAAACAATAGAAATAAAAATTCGAGGTGTTTAATGGTCTGGCCTGGGAGGGTGTAACAACAGGCAATTGCCTTTTACAATTAATAACCAGCGGTATCATATACCCATTCACCAACCACCTCAACACAAATATAAATATAACCAACAACCAACAATGCCAATTCGCACAAATACCAGAGTGAGAGGGCCCTGTACTGTCCTTTTATTTTAGCAAATTTCAGCTTAATGAGTCCACGTATGAATAAGATACCTTCGTAAAACAATGTTTGGTATTTAATATGTTATCTAGGCTGGTAAATGATTTGCTGAGAGCTTTCAGTTATATAAAATACATACACTAGAATAAATATTCCCTTAATTGATCACAGACACAAACATACGCGGTTTAACCCCGAAAGAAAAGACAACTTAAGTGTCGGTGAACTCAAAAGAAAAATATACACGCAAGAATTATTTTAAAGACAAACTGTTTACAATGAAGGTATTTAATTAACCCAAAAATCGATCTGGCTCGATTGACCCCCTAACTGTAACTGCCCCCCCCCCTTCGATTTCAAAACTAACTATATCTACTTCCGAAAAACCACCCCCGTTTTCCAAAAGTAACAAAAAAAACAACGTTGGAACAGTTTCATATTAATTATTGCAAGACATCTACATTTTAAAAATATGCATTCGTTCATAACAAACCCTACATTTCTCTCTCGAGTTTCCAAGTAACAAAGATATCTTTTGATTGCGGTCTGTACCGCCACAATTAATCATTAGATCAATGACATTTTTACACCAAGAGCGCGCATAAGAAATTCCAATGATTCGTTACGCCCCTTCAGTAGAGCATTTTTAAGCGAGCACCTGCCACTCACCCCCCATCATGTGTTTTACAACCTTGCACAAATATCATTTACAAACAATTCCTTACATAAAAATATATAAATAAAACTTCATTAATACTTAATGACCGAAACAGCCAGACTTTTTTACACAACATTTTTTCAAAATCTACAAATAAATTTCCGTAATGCAATAATGAAGTTGGCTACACTATTCGACATGTATGAAGTAACTAATGTACACTTGGTAACTATGTTGTGTTCATTTTTTAGGATAATTTCCGTTCATTTCGTTTTTGTGGTTTTGTAGGTTAAGAATGTTAAAATCAAGAATAAATTAACCCTATAGGTTCGCCTGCACTCTAAATTATTGTAAAAAATGTATAAAGTTAACAATAAAAATAGAAATTCTAAAACTTTGAATGTTTCCGCCACGTGACCGTTGCTGATGATTTTTACCGCATAGTCCATTATTTAAAAATGCCAATGGGAAGAAGGATGATCGTAGTATTTAATAAAGTTCTTGTGTAATTGGAATTTTGTTGCAAACTACCTTAAGAATTAAATTAAATATAAGTTTAAAAAAAACATTGAATTTCCAGCCAGGTCGCTAGATATGGCTTCTTTTCGTAGAGTTACTTGAAATCCAACGTTTTTATTAATAGACCAAGAGATATTGTCAATCTAAAGTTCCGCGGTTGTAAAACCGCGCAACAGAATAGCTCAAAAATCTAGGAACGTACTGAGTCAAACAATAGGTTTCAAATTATGTATCACATGCCATATACCTATTCTTATTTAAAAAAAAATGAATTCTATTAGAATGTGGGAGACTGAAAAACTAAATTTATGTGTTTTACCCTCAGAATTATTATTAAAATTATTTCATTTCTTTTAATTTCCACTTTGCAGGTTGGAAGGTCGTGTGTTATTCCACACCAAAGATTTATTTAGAAATTATGGCCGGTGGATTGGATGTGGTGAGCGAAAGTCGATTTTTAAGAACTACGATTATTTTTCTGGATGCAACAAACGGATTCGGAAAATCTGTTCTTAACCCATTAACACCTAGCGTTGCACAAACGCAATGTCGATTACGAGTATTTCAACAGAAACCTGTAAAGTATGTTTTAATAATATAATGACAGGTGACGCAGAATAGAAAAGGTAGGTACTGTTTTTAACTACAAAGCGGTTGATTACATTAGAATTATTTGCTGTCAGTGAGTAGCGCTGGTTTTAAAAAAGTGTTTGAAAGTTTGTCATTTCAGTATGGACATCAAATTAGTGTAAGTAATATTGTAACTCTTCTTTAAAGATTATGTAAGTTCAAAATTTATAGTTCAAAAGGACGTAGTTTGCTTTTAGTAACATTTTTGACGTAAAGCTTTTGATAAATTTTGGTATACATATTCGATTTTAAGAGAGTTGCAAAAACGTTTAGCTAGCCCTTGTCCCTGTCGAATTTTTTACTTTTCAATTTACTTTTACAGTGGTGGAATCATACTTGAAGAGGCGATGCAAATAGCATATGAAGAACACTTGGACGTTGATAATATACATACATACATACATACATACTATATATATATATATATATATATATATATATATATATATATATATATATATATAGCCTCCAAATCCTTCCCAAATGACATATGAAGACTCCGCCGAAGAGGACGAATGTGGCTTCATTTATAATTTATCCGCAAATCAATTACGAGCTCCAGCTGAATTATTTACTCGTCAACAAGATGATGCAGATGAAGGGGAACAGGAGGTTTTAGATTCCGTTAGTCTTTCAGAAGAACATGATGGTTTAATTAAAAAAATAATAAGGATATTTTATGGATAAATGGTGATCTTTTTTGCACTCTAGTGCGGTTTCCATGTGAAGATTATGAAAATTGAAGATATTCGAGTTATTTTTTGACGATGAAATTATATCATTATTAGTTACCGAAACAGAAGATGAATAGGTGATGATATCCGGTACGACAACAGAGGTCACATTTTAGACAGTATAGAAAATAATAAAAGATGGCGATGCACTGGTGAAATGTGCACATCTATTGTAAAAACCTATTGCATAAAATGTAATGTTGGTATGTGTAAAAAGTGCAATTTTTTTTTATTGTTTTTGATTATTTTGTATTAACTAAGCATAGGGGAAACAATAACAAACACACAATTTTGATAAAAAAAAACTACGTCCTTAATGGGTTAAAAGACAGCACTGTTAAGAACACGTGGTTATATTGACAAAAACCGCAATTGAACATGTAAACACCAAATTGGGAAAGCTCTGAACTTACACTTCATAAGTGAAGATTAGAGCTTATTCTTATGAGCGAAGAAAACGTTTATGTTAAATTGCTTAAAAATACAGAGAAAAAGAAAGGAAACTGCCCTTTTATAAGGAAGCAATTAAAAATTGGATTCTGTACCATTGTCTAAAGTAGTGTGATCTTTGATCTAAGAGAAATAAGCAATTTTATCAAACAAATACCTGGAGTGGAAGAACACACGACCTTCCAACCTACAAAATGGGAATTAAAAGAAATGGAATCCCTTTTATAATAAGTTAATTACGACATTAGGCAACATTGTAAAAACAAAAATAGTAATCTATGTCAAGCAGACGTTTAGAACTTCAGATGCTAACCTAAAAATTTGATTGACGTTATATTAAGAAACTTTATTAAGAAATGTTATGTAAAATAAAATTTTCTTTAAAAAACATATCTATACATTTTCTTATAAAATTAATCGTTATTCAGATATTGAAAAAAATTTAACTAACACTTAAAATTCTACCTTAGGATTTTTTGACGCTAAATTAAGTGGCGTATCAAAACATTGCACAGAACACAATTCATCTGTATGATTAAAGTGTATATATTGGTTTTTTATATCTTTGAAATATACAGCTGTTTCAGAAATATTTGATAAAAATAAAAAAGACGCGTGTGAAGTTAGCACCCCGGCAGAGAGTTTCAATAGTTCTGATTAAAGAGTTTAGAAGTACTTTATAACAAATAAAAATAATTCCGCTCAATAACGGCTCCAAATTTTAATTTGAAAAATGGGATGCTAATTTCACAATCGAAAATCAAGATCTAGTAGTTCTGACTAGCTAAATGGGTATATTTTGCAAAGTTCTAGAGTTCCAGATAAGAAAAAATTTTTTTGAAAATTAAAAAAGAATAAAAAATTTATGAAAATTCAATTTTGACATACAGTTCCAATCAACTTTTGATGTTATTTTATTCATTCCTAAGAATTCTCGCTAATTTAAAAAAAAAATATAATCAAAAATGAAAAAGTTACAGCCCTTTTACTTAAAAAAAGAAAATGTTAACAAAAAATATGTTCTAATAGTTCTCGCAGCAGATTTGTATAGTATTCGAAAAGTTCCGAAAGAAATTCTTATGAGCGAAAGCGATCCGATTAATATTTATAGAATTATTCGACTTCTAAAAATTGCATAGCTTAAATTTTCTAAGCATCGACGATAAAAATTTTGAAGAGTTCCAATAGTACCAAAATAGTTCTCGACATGCACAATGCCTTTCCAAAGAGTTTCGATGCTAAAATTAATTTTACAATTTTTTAAAATGGGCTATTTTTTACTAATTGTTTAAAAAAGTATGGATGAACAATATTTTGAACGGTTCCAATAGTTCCCACAGTAGATTTGGATAATACTCAAAAAGTTATCAAAGAAATTCTAATGACTGAAAGCAATCCGATCAATAATTAATGTATTACACAAAAACATTTGGATCTAGCACCAAAGTTAAAAATTAATTTGTTTTTCATAGACATTTTGCGATGTTTCAGTGTAAATAATTTTTCAATTATTAAATAGATATATTTTATGAAAATATCTGGTGTGGAACTCCACACGACCTTCTAACCTACAAAATGGAAATTAAAAGAAATCAAATCATTTTAGTAACGTTTTTCTTAGGATAATTATGCAATCTCTTTTGAAATAAGTTCATTACGAAAATAAGCAACATTGTAAAAACAAAAACAATCTAGATCAATGAGATGTTTAAAACTTCTTGTCAAACAGAGGTTAACAGACATCTAGATGCTACCTTAAAAAATTAAAGAAATGAAATAATTTTAATTATAATTTTTACCTTCCAACTTACATTATACATATATAGGTATAGAAGGTTATGCAATCGACTTTTTTTTTATTATCGCTAAATCGACTTAATAGCTCATTTTACAACTTTTACCTAGTTTCGCCAAGGGCCATGATGTGTGAATGTATGTTAGTCCTTACAGCAAACCAAGCAAACAAAAACCCCCGAAAATATGTGAACTAAATTAAAAAATTTATAGCGGTAAAACGTTCGTCCAATTACCATTAAGAAGTCTCCGACCGTACATTCCCAAACGCAAACAATTGACATTCGTCATATGCATTTTGCATTGGCAGGTTATTTTCGTGTTTCTTGAGTATTTATTGTCGACTAGTCTTTATAAAGTCTTTTTCAAGGAAGGCTATTTTTACTGATTTGTGAGAGAAACGGTATGTATTGTGCACATGTACATAATAAAACGATTATAGAGTTCATAACCTTAAAACAGTAAGCATGCTTTTTTAAATATCGATTTACATCGATTTTTCAATATTTAGAGTAGTGTACGATTTTGAAATACGTAGCTGCACTTAAATTAAATGAGCATGACAAGTTTTAAAATATCAAATCATGTTGATTTTCAATATTTCGAATTTTTCAGGTTTTATTCGTAATGGCCAGTAAGTCGAAGAAGAGTGTTCATTCCGAAGTCCGGAACATCATTAAACCAGTTGTGGAATTTTTCGATAAACAAAAAGCTAATAGTGTGTGGACATTCCCTTTGCACAAGGCTACTGAGCTAGCTGCTGCGGCAACAGGAAAATCGATTAGTTTTATAAAAAAGATTAGGTAGGTACGTAGTTTGTAAACCTTAAACGTAATTTCTAAATGACGTATTTCTTTGTATTAGAAATGAAGCTGCAACAGCTGAAAATTCAGTTTTAAAGTCTCCTTCTAAGAAAAAAAGAAGTGGAGGTTCTAATAAAATGGTTTTAGATGAAGCAGATTTAGGCATTTTAAAAAGGACCGTTCATGAAGTATATACTGTCGAAAAAAAGGTGCCAACGTTGAACATTTTAGTCAATAAAATGGAGGATAAGATTAATTACTCCGGAGGACGTGAAACCTTACGAAATGCTTTGTTACAAATTGGTTTCAAATTTAGAAAATGCCTCGATAAACGAACATTTTTAATGGAGCGCACTGATATTGTTGGCTGGCGTTCTCGCTATTTAAGAAGTTTACGGAAAAATGATGCTCTAGGAGAAAATAAGAAACCTGTTACGTACCTAGATGTAACATATATCCATCCATCGTACGGAGTTAGCAAGTGCTGGCAATCCAATGATGAACCCGGTGTACCAAAACATCAGAGCTGGCCAGCGGCACATAATCCTTCATGCGGGTGGATCTTATGGTTTCGTTAATCATGGGCTGTTAATTCTTAAGTCCCAAAGTAAATCTGGCGATTATCACGATGAGATGAATCATACCAACTTTATGCAGTGGTTGGAAAAGCAGTTAATACCAAACTTACCTCCCAAGTTGTAGTAATAGTTAATAGTAATAGTTGTAATAGATAATGCGCCATATCACAGCGTTGGAGTTGGTAAATCAATTTAAGCATAATAAAACTTACTATGTTGATGAATTACTTAAAAAACATGGACACAGTGTACTTCGTTTGCCTCCTTATCATTGTGAACTCAATCCGATTGAATTTATGTGGAGCTTAGTACAGCATAAGGTGGCAATGAATAACGTTTCTCAAAGTGGAAGTAACATTGAGAACTTAGTGCGAAATGCTTTTGCAGAAATAAATGCATCTGACTGGGACAAGCAATGCAGGCATATTAATCACATAGCCGAAGAAATGTGGCAACGTGATGAACTACTTGACGAAACAATTGAAACTTTATCTTTTATGGTAAACACTGGACCGTCAGATGAAAGCAGTGAGGAAGAAGTTGATGAATTTGATAGCCCATAGAAAACCATTTTTAATTTTGTAGTTACAAGTTATAAATCAATAATAATAAACGATATGTGCTTATTTTTCCATAAAATCTTGGATATTATTTTAAATTTTAATTATGCATGTGTTTTGTTTCTATTGTGAATAACATTACACTTTATTTATGTGAATGTTTTAAATGCCATTATATTATTTACACTTATGATGAAACTGTAGAAAGGTTGTCATTTCAAGTAAATACAAGTTAATCAGATAAAGAGGAAGAAAGTTCTGTAGAAGAAACATTGTAATTTATTAGTCACTTTATATTCAAATGTGATCAGAATGATATTTTTTCAAGTATTTTACAAATGTTTACAAAACTAAAAATTGTGTAAATTATTTGTAGAAAATGTTATAACTTCAAAACCATCTTATTTGTACTTAAACAATAAATACTTAAATGTTTTTGGTAATTAATTCAATAACATTTGATGTACCTAACATAAAATAAATAAATTTTTTCACAGAATTTTGAATAAGCAATCCATACATTTGATTTAAATTTGCCACCTTAATACTTTTTGTATGGAATGTGCCTGTTGAAAAACAGCTCCCTCAGGTACGCCCTCTCTGGGCTTTTGTTTCCTTGGTTGAACTGTATCCACGATAACTCCTGAACGAAAATACCTACGTGTTTAAAATTTTGTATTTAAGCTTGTTTTCATTTGACTTGGAGCCAATTACATTTTGGGAAAAATCCGGAGGGGGGGGAGCTTATTAGGGTCAGTTCTTGGTTTTTTTCAAATATTTCAAAAGATATAAACATATTTAAATACAGACCTTAAACGGCTGAAACATATCGATTAATTATTGTTCTATGTAAATATTTGAACAATGATTATTTTTTAAGCAAAAGTGTAGAAATATTTTTAAAGAAAATTTAATTTTACATAACCTTTCTTTATAAAGTTTCGTAATATAACGCAAGGTAAGTCTAGAATTAATTAAATATAAACGAAAATAGTTAAACTATATTAGTGATATAGAAGTGGTGGGCGGCTTTGGAATTTTGTTTCAAGTTAACATGTATTTATGTTTATTAATCTCTATCTAACATGAAGTTTTAAACGTCATTCTGACATAGATTATTGTTTTTGTTTTTACAGGGTTTTCGTTATGCACGTATAAAAAGACATTGCATAGTTATCCTTAAAAAATTATAATTAATAGTATATTGTACATAGAGGGAGAGAAATCCATGATTTTTCCTGATTTGCAATTTGCAGCACGAGGGCTACAAACATCGAGGGAAAAATTGAATTCTCTCCTGAGATATATACAGGGTGTCCAGTTTAAGATGAAATGCATGGGGATATTGGAAACCGTTAGAGATACGAAGATGGTTAAATGGAGAAAAAGTTGCGTCATTATATGCCCAAGAAGTAACCATGGTTACATGTCAAAAATCCTTCCATTTACTAGACACAGGGTGATAACTGAAAATATGGTTTTCTAAAAATCGCTATATCTTGTTTCTTGCAAGAGATACATCCACGATTTTGCAGGATGGGGTAACAGGTAGCGAGGATTTCAAAATGATTTTGAAAAAATCTAGGCCTACTAGATTTTGAGATAATGCACGCAACTTTCGATTTTCTTATGGACGCCATATTGGATTTTTGCATTTTTGAATTCTTCATAAAAATGCTTTTCAACCATATATCATATGTTTATAATCTGCCAATGAGAAAGTGTCAAATTACACAATTAAATTTATATCAAAGCAACCTTGACATATTATGTATTTTAATTAAATGAAAATTAATCTACAAATTAAACTAACTATTGAGAACAATATTATTGATTATTAACATAAATCATAATAATAAAAGTGACAAAAACAACAAAAATAAAATTTAATATTATACTGAATTTTACTATTAATTAATCAAATGCTCGAATAAACCTCCATTCTCCTGCAAACACCATCTGCATCGAGTTAGCACTGCATCACAAGAGTTCTTATCATCTCGCATTTTGAATTCTTCATAAAAATGCTTTTCAACCATATATCAGATGTTTATAATCTGCCAATGAGAAAGTGTCAAATTACACAATTAAATTTATATCAAACTAGGCCTTTACCAATCAACCATCTACACGTTTATAAGCAATTGAATTACCATAGTTAGTTACGTTTGTACAAACGTCATTTAATTTTGACGTTCTGTTATAAGCCAAAAATGAACTCGTTTTCAAATAGTGAAAAATACGATATGTTAGAATGTTTCATTCTCTGTAGGAGAAATAGTGACAGAGCTGCGGGGATGTATTTTCATAATTATCCTGAGAGACGCCAACCAGGAAGAAGCATGTTTAGCCGCATACGTGACAATTTAATAAATCATGGTAGTTTCATTTAACCATCTTCGTATCTCTAACGGTTTCCAATATCCCCATGCATTTCATCTTAAACTGGACACACTGTATACTATTTTTCGCAAAAGCGGAAACACAAAAACGCGGAAAATTAATTTAGTAATAGTTTCGTCAAATTCGTAAGTGTCAGAAAATTGTTTTCAAATTTCAATAATTGTGGGCCTGCATTATTTACTGTAAACGCAAATAAATAAGTTAGTTCTTGTGTTTTTATTTGTACTTAGTATTTGAAACTGTCAACACATAAAATAAACTTCTTAGGGAGATAATGTGACATATTTGATCCGTAGGGAGAAAATGTTCCACTTCTGTCACGATTTTGACAACAGAGAAACTTCTACTGAAACAGCTCTAAACGTCTATAACAAAAATTATTTTTTAATGATTCTAAGTCTAACTTTGGTGGTAAATCCAAAATTTTTTGTGTAACACATTAATTATTGATCGGATTGCTTTCAGTCATAAGGAATTTCTATTATAATTTTTTGAGTACTATCCAAATCTACTGCGGGAACTATTGGAACCCTTCAAAATATTGTTCATCGATACTTTGAAAATTTACGAGAATATTAGATGAGACCCTGGATGATTTTCAAGGGTTATGATTATTCTAAAACAATTCTCGTATAGTTCTGAGCATACGCAATGCCTTTCCAAAGAGTTCCGATGATAAAACTAATTAGATAATTTTTTTAACAATTAGTAAAAAATAGCCCATTTTTCGTATAAATTCATTTTTAAAAAAAATTATATAATTACTTTAACATAGAAACTCTTTGGAAAGACATTGTGCATGTCGAGAACTACACGAGAATTATTTTGGAACTATTGTAACTCTTCAAAATATTTATCGTCGATACCTAGAAAACTTAAGCTATGCAATTTTTTAAAGTCGAATAATTCTATAAATATTAATCGGATCGCTTGCGATCATTAATATTTCTTTCAGAACTTTTCGAATACTATCCAAATCTGCTGCGAGAACTATTAGAGCTCTTTTTTGTTAACATTTTCTTTTTTTAAGGAAAACGGGTATAACTTTTTCATTTTTGGATATGATTTTTTTTTAATTAGCGAGAACTCTTAGGAATGAATCAAAGAACATTAAAAGCTGATTGCAACTATTGCATGTCAAAATTGAGTTTTCAAAATTTTTAATTTTTTTCTAATTTTCAAAAAAAAATGTTTCATATCAGGAACTCTAGAACTTCGCAAAATATAGTAATTTAGCTAGTCAGAACAACTGGATCTCGATTTTCGATGTGAAGTTAGCACTCCATTTTTCAAATTAAAATTTGGAACCGTTAATGAGCAGAACTCTTTATTTTTTATACAGTACATATAAACGTTTTAAAAGGAAGCTAGAACTCTAATCAGAACAATTGGAACTCTTTGTTGGGGTGCCAACTTCACACGCGTATAAAAAAGAGCTCCTAATAACCAACCCCCCTCCCTTCTCCACCCCTGCATTTCCCACAAAATCTAATCAGCTCCAGGAGAAATGAAAACAAGCTTAAATACACAATTTTAAGTACGTACGTGTTTTCGCTCTGGAGTTATCGTGGATATTAACATACATGCCCACACAGACATCATGGCCGATCTTGGCCAAACGTTGTTAAATGAGCTAAAAAGTAGATTTAGCGATAGTGAAAAAAAGTCGATTGTATAACCTTCAATACAGGCTACATATGTAGCTTGAAAGCTAAAAATTATTTCCACATTTTAATGTTTAAATTTTTTTAAGGTGTGTGTATGTGTATGTATTTCTGGGGAAGGTTATGAGTATTTAATTAACTCCTGATTGTTACACCCTATTTAGAGTTTAAATATTACAATAGAGTTAAAAGTATATAGTGCAATCATATAATAATTTTTTTTATCGTGTGTACCGGTTAAGACCTGGGGAAATATGGACCCTAGTTACAGTCCAAAGCTAATATTTTATACAAAAAAAAGGTTTCCTTTCCAATTTAATACAAATTAAAAATAAAAGAACATATGTCAATAATAGTTTGAATTCAAAAACAATTATATTATTCAAAGAAACCGTGAGAATTAATAAGAAACTAAATATATAAATAATTATGAAGTACAACAGAACTTATTCATAGCAGGTGGTGTTACGCAACACCGCGTGAGAAAAAATTGAACGCGAACTGCACTAGATAAGCATTGACCTTTATTTCTGGGTTATTAAGACTTCTGGCTTTATCCTGTTGATTGGTCAAATCTAAACATTGACAATAATAATCAAAAGTAAACAATAATACTAGGTTATATCCTACTTCTTGTTAACATATGAAAATATCAATAGTTTCATATAGAAAAGTCGAGGTTCAATACTTAGTGCCACTTTGTGCCATTCATTTCAATCTTCATCAATATCCTACTTCAAATTTCCGATGAATAAAGGAAACTTAATTATAATTTCTTAATAAACATGTCGTATAATAAAGAAATTAGGGTAAGGATTATACACACGATATATTCAAGGGTTTTTAAAGTGGTGCTCTTGACTATAACTTACACCACATTTTCTTCTCACCCTTAAACGATCACTTATTCTCATTAATGTACGGTAAATTTTAAATGAAGAGCCTTATTTACACAAGATAAAAATGGAAGGGCGTCTGCTAGTATAATAATATATAGACAAGTTCAAGTGCATATACATATTATGTACTTTGCCCTAATGTTTAGGTAAATATCCGGAAGGGTTGGTTGACTGAAATGTATCATAAGTTACACCGTGGGAATGACCAGTCTATTGTAACATTCTTGTTGTCAAAAAGTACACTATAGATTTCAAATATGATTTTTAACTGTTAAATTTAGGGTAAATGTGAAAATCCAATAGAATTGAACCTTCAAGTTGTCATTCAGTCAATCATAACAATTCACTTACTTGTGATATTCTTTGTATTATTTTCAAAACAGTCTTCATTCACATTCACATTTAATTGTAATATTTTTGTTATTTTCACAATAACGTATAATGTTAGGGTCTATTAAGGGCATACGAAAGTATAAAAATTCAGCCAAATAAATAAAAAAACAATAGAACAAATAAATTACAGATAGGTGACGAAAACAAACCTTAAAAATGAAATGATAAAACAATTTGTAGTTAAAATACATTGATAACTTTAACTTTTTGGTGAATTAACATACAGGGTGTTCCAGTTTTTTGTAGCAGGACTTTAATAGACAAAAAGTTCATATAAACATAGGCTACCAAACGCTTAGTTTTGGAGATACAGGGTTTCAAAGTTTTAATTTTTTTTCAGTTCTTTTAATTTATCTTCAAAACTATTTAAAATAATAAATTCAAATTTAGTGCACATATTACACTCCTTAAACCCAATATTAAGAGTAGTTTAACGTTTATCAATATCTACAGGGTAGTACATTTTCTGGGGTGGTACACCCTTTATCCCCCCCGAACTTTTCATGCGACGCCTCTAACTCTTAAAAACCAAATATTTAGATTGCCCATTTGATTTAGGAACTTTTTTGTGATAAATTATCTGTAATCCATGAACAGCTTCCAAATGGTAAGTAAAGAACGTCTGATGCTCCCGCAAAAAATAGTGTGCCATGAAAAGAACAATAAAAAAAAGAATCAAATTATGTCAATTCTCACGTTTTTTTGTCTCTTAATAAAAAGTAGTACTCCACTGATTTTTTCCTAACTTTTCAGTTGAACTAAATAAAGGAAAATAAAAGTAAAACAACAAAATAAATATTAAAAAAATACGTATTTATTGGAAAAATTGGAAAGAATTTCTATTTAAGATTTTAACAAGAACGAAACGAACGAAATAAATAAACAAATAAACTTAACCTATAACAACGAAACAAAAACGCTATCGTAATAATAAATAAATTTAAAGAAACTGTTCAAAATGTGAACCATTTTGTTGAATACATAATTCACACCGACGAATTTCACGCGGCATATTAAGTAAAAATTGTCGTATTTCATTACACGCATCCCTAATCCTATTAATGAGTTCATCTCTTGTTGTCACAGGAGTTGCATACACCCTTTCTTTTAAATACCCCCCACACAAAAAAATCTAAGGGATTTAGGTCTGGAGACCTTGGCGGCCAGGGAACTGGGCCTGCACGACCGATCCATCTTCCTGGATAATGGTTGTCCAGCCAGTTTCTAACGATTCTGCTATAATGAGCTGGACAACCATCAAGCTGGAACCAAGCTGTTCTTCGTAAATTTAAGGGAATATGTTCCCAAATATTCCCATTTTCATTCTCTAAGAATTGCAAGAAAGCCGAGGTGGTAAAAAGTATGACTAAAAAAAGGTGATTATTGTAAATACCTATTCAGACGTTCACACTAAATTCTTGTTGGAAATGTCTCGGGCGAACTACATGTGGATTTTCATGTGCCCAAACGTGCTGGTTGTGAAAATTTACCACACCACGGCGAGTGAAGCATGATTAATCGGTCCATCAAACATTATTTAAAAAACCTGGATTGTTATTATTTTCAGCAAGAATCCATCGACAATACGCAACTCTACGTTCTGCATCCCCTGGTTGTAGTCCTTGAACAGGTTGTAGATGATAACGATATCGGTGATCGCGTCTTAATGTTCGGTGACTCCACCTAAAGCTACGGATACTCTTCTAATGCTAGTTGTGGGATCTCTGTCGAACTCACGCAAAATTCGCCGTGCAATATTTCTTTGCTGCCTATGATTATTATTTTGACGACCATGCGCATTATTTTAACCCCTGACTTATAATTTGTTGGTGAACTCTTACAAATACTGAAGGATGCGGAGCTCTTCTAAAAGGAAATCTTCGCCTATATTCACGGGCTGCTGTTGCTGAACTTTCATTTACAAAGCCATAAATAAAATGGATATCCGTTATTTCTTGATTAGAAAACAATAATGGCATTTTAAAAGATCACTTTTGCAATAAAAATTAACACAATAAAATATGTAAATAAATTAAATTCTTTCTTATGCACAAGTCGTATTTAAAATAAAACGTGAGATTTGGCATAATTTGATTCTTTTCTTTATTGTTCTTTTCATGGCACACTACTTTTTGCGGGAGCATCAGACGTTCTTTACTTACCATTTGGAAGTTGTTCATGGATTACAGCTAATTTATCTCAAAAACTATGCATTTTTCGAAAAAAAGCAGAACACAAAAAAGTTCCTAAATCAAATGGGCAATCAAAATTTTTGGTTTTTAAGAGTTAGAGGCGTCGCATGAAAAAGTTCGGGGGGGATAAAGGTTGTACCACCCCAGAAAATGTACTACCCTGTAGATATTGATAAACGTTAAACTACTCTTAATATTGAGTTGAAGGAGTGTAATATGTGTACTAAATTTGGATTTATTATTTTAAATAGTTTTGAAGATAAATTAAAAGAACTGAAAAAAAATTAAAACTTTGAAACCCTGTATCTCCAAAATTAAGCGTTTGGCAACCTATGTTTATATGAACTTTTTGTCTTAATTTTAAAAGCTCTATCGACTATTAAAGTCCTGCTACAAAAAACTGGAACACCCTGTATATACAGGGTCGCTGATGTGTATGGGAATGATCGATTATTGGGTAAGGTGTACGAGGTACAGGAAAAACCTAAATACAAAAGTTTTGGGGTTTTTAAATGACTATCAGCTAGTAATAATTTCAAGTTTACAGGGTCGGTCATAAAGTCGTGGCATATCAAACTTGAATTTTTTTTAATGCAATCTCCTGTATATTATTGGATATTTCAATTTCTCCTTCAATTCTAAGCAAAAATTATAATACCCATAATGTATCTAAATTCAACCGGTTCCCAGTTATTGACTTTTGATTTTGAAATGTTACCACGATAATAATTAAATTTCAGCCTCGATTTAATCTAACCTGTAAATGTTAACTTGACAACGAATGTGAAATTGTTATTAAATGTCACATTTTTCGCCCAAAATGGCATCTTTAAATGAAACCGAACGCATCGAAATTTTAATTATGATTGGTTATGGTGATAAAATGCGAAGCTTTACAGAAGTAGTGAATTTATTTAACGAATTGCATCCCGACCGGGGTTCAATTTCCAAGTCTACAGTTTAAAGAACTTTGAGTCATTTTCGGGAGACTGGCAGTGTCAAAGATAGACCTAAATTCGGAAGGCCAGTAACAGTGACAAACGAATAGAATTCTTTGGATGTCGTGGAGAATCCGAAAACTTCCAACACAACAATTGGCATTAGATCACAATATGCGTCGATATTCAATTCATAAGATTGCCAAGCGAGAAAAATTTCGTCCCTTTAAAATCCATCTGGTACAAGAATTAGATGAAGACGATTTTGATCGCAAAATCGAGTTCTGCGAAGTTATTATGGATAAGCTGAGACAAAATTTAAATATTTTGTTTTCTGACGAATCTACTTTTGTTTGAATGGACAAGTGAACCGGCACAACTGTAGATACTGGTCAGATGAAAATCCACGTTGGATGGAACAAGTTCACACCCAACGACCGCAAAAAGTCAATGTTTGGTGTGGTATTATTGATGGACATATCATAGGACCGTATTTTATCAATGGACATTTAAACTCTGCTCGATATTTGGCACTTTTGCAAGAACGCACGGTGTAACAAATGAGCAGCTACACCACATACTCAGAATAATGCGGACAAACCAATAAAAAACAATCGAAGAAAACTCATCCAATCCGAAAAACTGTTCTCTCATACATCTCAACGTACAAAGTTTATCCAATAAAATTAATTTGCTAGACCTGTATCTTTACAAGCATAAAATGGACTTTGTGTGTATCACTGAACATTGGCTTTACGCGGATACAATTGACTGTATCAAAATACATGGATATAGCATCGTAAGTAGTTTTTATAGGGTAAAAAAAATTCACGGCGGTAGCGGTATCTACGTGCGGAATGATATAGCTGTCAATTTCAGGAAGGTGAAGAACATTTGCAATTTATCAATAGAATTCCATTTTGAATGCTCTGCTGTCTCTTCTGGTAAGTCATGTATTGTTTGTGTATATCGTTCATATAACGGAGATTTAGACGTTTTCTTATCACAACTATCTCAACTAATGCATTTGTTGGTCAGTAATTATGAAGCTATAATAGTTGTGGGTGACTTTAATATCAACGCTTCGCAAACGTCAATAGATTATGAAAATCTTTTGTGACATTATTAATTTACTTAAGTTATAAATGTACGTTGATGGTCCTACCAGAATAGCAGCATATGGTAATAAATTATGCAGTAGTGCCATTGATTATCTAATTACCAGTACCGATGTAATCCGTGCACACACATTTATTAACGCGAATATAGGATTTTATGACCATAATGTTCAAATATTAGGATGGTCACAGGAGAAGGGCAGAATCCCAACCAAAGAAAAAAAATCCAAGTTAATTCAAAAATTTACCCAATCAGCAATATCTCAATTTCGATACTTGTTTAGTCGTGACCAACTCTTTTACAACTGTGCTACATTTAAGGAGTTTTGGGATCATCGTTTATTCTCTTTCGACACTGCATTTCCAAAGACGTTCAAAATCACAGTGTCGCTTCCCTCCAAAAACATTAAATATCGTTTCAAAATGGATTTCGGTAAATAAGTTGCGAATTCTAAAAGAATTAAATCTTTATCGAAAACAATCTTATCTAGAAGATCGCAGTTTCTCCGTTAAAATAGAACAAGATCAATCTGATCAGTATAACACTAATACGGAGATACCTCAGGGTAGTGCACTGGGTCCTCTAATATTCCTCCTTTATATCAACGACCTGCCCGACTTTTTGAGCGAACTTAAAATGTGTATTTACCCTGATGATGTCTCCTTGTAGTTTCAGCAGATGATGCTGTGATCGCTAGCGATAAAGTTGTAAATGCAATTAATTGGTTCTCAATGTGGTGCGAAAGTAATCGATTAATAGTTAACACAAATAAAACGGTAATTATACAATTTGACAATATAAAGAAGTCATTAAAACCTATTAAATTTAATACAAATATTAAAACTATAGAAACAACCAAATTTTGTACTTTTCTGGGTCTACACGTAGATCATCAACTTACATGGAACGAACACATAAATCACGAACGGAATTACACAAATCGATATTTCTCCTTTGGGTCAATCCATATCAGGTGGTCCAAAGGTGGTTGCTTCAAAATTTTTATTATCTTTCATATTTTACCATAGAAAGTACATTTCATTGGAAGTACAAAATGCAATTATTTTAATTTTCAAAATTTTATTTAGCCAATGGCGGCCATTTTTCTGTTTGTCGAACGCTCATTTTCAGAGATTTCAGAGCTCTGCGCTAAATTAAATATCACCGCTTCTATTCATCCTAGAACATTAAAATAAGAACCAATCTCTTCAGAAAGATCTGAACTTTAATTAGGTATTATGAGTATGTATTTAAAACTAAGTATATAGATCTAAATATCTGTGTAAGGTTTGACGCAACAAGATTACAAAAATGGATTTTCAAACATATTTTTATACAAGAAGGCAAATGTCTATGTGTTTGTTATTTTTTTATCTGGTAAATATAGGTGGGTACTCCAAATTCTGAAAGTTTCAAGCTGTGGACTTGCATGGGGTTTAAATAAAAGTTTTCAAAATTGTAAAATTTTCAAAATTTCAAAAGTTTGAAGCTCAATATCTCTGTTGGGCATGAAAATAAAAATTTGAAATTTGGCTCAGATTTAGTACTAAGTAAGAGTATTATCCTGTAAAAATTTCATTTTGTGGACTCAACTGGTTTCAAAGTTATAAAACATTTAAAAATGCTAAAATAAGTATTATTTCCGTAATAGCGTAGCGCAACATATTTGACATTCTCAATGTATTTTTTTCATAATGTTACTTGTACTAAGGTATTGCCTTTTATAGAAAAATTTCAACCTTACTAAATAATAAAACAAAAATCTAGGTTAATAGTGAAAGAAAAAATTACTTTCCTAAATTTGCTATGTAAAATCTAATAATTTGATTTTAGTAACAATCAATTGTTGTGCATCTAAAAGGTTATACAGTATTATAATATTCAATCATAAAACTATTTTGTGAACTGAAATATTCAGTCACAAGTAGGCTTACAAATAGCTGTTGTATCAGGACATGAAACTTTCATGCAGAGACATGAAGGTTTCATGTCTGGACAAGTGCAGTTTGTTCTGCTGTGATGAATAATCAGTCTCATTACATCTGCCAAGTAATTAGGATGTGTGGTACCATTAAGCTTTAATCTAATTTTGTAGTTTGTTTAATTTTTTAAGAATGGAGTGTTGTGTTGGCAAATATATTAGTGAAGAGTGTCACAAGAGTGTCTATGGAGATGTACCTAAAGAAATCAATGTAGTTAGTGAATTTAGTGATAGTGAGCAACAAGTGTTAAAGTTCAGAATAAGTGATAGCATAGTAAACATCTGTAAATATCATCAAATCAAATTTTTAGACAAATATTATCATCTCTATGGCAGAATATGTTGTGATCCCCTAAAATGTCATAGAAAACCTGTAAAAAAGAGTTTAAGAGAAATAACTTTGACACACTTATCCAGACCTAAAAGTACTGAAGTGAACCTCATACCAGGGAAAGCATTATGCTCAACCTGTAATAAAAAACTGTTTAAGCTTACAGACGATGAAGATCCTTTAGACAAACTAGACGACCCGAATTTTGAGATTCCAGAAACCATTGATGTTGTGGATCAAACTTGTTCTGCTTTAGGGATATCCCCAGCCTCAAAAATCAGAAAATTAAGTTCAAACAAAAGACCAAGTGCCATAGAATCCAAAGTAAGTAAAATTTGTGAAACATTAAAAAGGAAATTGTATGCAAATTTAGATGAAGAGTCCCATGAGTGTTTAGCTGACCCTTCACCAATGCAGAATGAACATAATTTTGATAGTAATGAGTATGAGCAGCTAATAACTAAGTTGAAAGAAAAATGTCAGGTTTCCAACAAAGAAGAATAAATTAAAATAATAAGTTTATTACCACCTTCATGGTCTAGGAACAAAATCAGCCAAGAATTCAAAGTGTCTGAACGTCTTGTTAAACTTGCTAGAGACCTATCTAAAAACAAGGTATTATGCCTGACTTGGCTAAGAGAAAAGTGGTAAAACTCTCTCTTTCGACACAATGAAAAAGTTACGGAATTCTATTTGTGCGAAGAAAATAGCAGAATTTGTCCAGGTAAAAAGATTGTATGGCAGTTCGTATCGATGGAAAATCGGAGCATAAACAAAAACAGCTTCTTTTATGTAATTTGAACGAGCTATTCGTGAAGTTCAAGGAAACGTATCGATATTAAAATTGGCCGCTCCAAATTTTGTGAGCTCCGACCCAAGTGGTGCATCATAGCAGGAGCTTCAGGAACACACAGTGTCTGTGTTTGTTCCTACCATCAAAATGTAAAGCTTATGGTAGACGGAGCCAAGCTTAATGTTGATTACAAAGATTTGATTGAAGCGTTAGTGTGTGATGTAAATAAGTATGGATGTATGATGGGTGAATGTGAGAAATGTGGAGATAAAAATGCACTTGTAAATACTTTTTTAGAATCAGATGAAATGAACGAAATGCCTGACGATATTGTATACAAGCAATGGGTCACTGTTGACCGTGCAGAAACGATCACAGTGACAAGGCCTCGTGAAGAGTTCCTAGAATCACTCGTAAGTAAAGTGAATGATTTAAAAGCCCACCACCATGTTTCAAAAATACAGTCAGCCTCATTTAAAGACATAAAGAGTACTCTGACCAAGGAAGACTGTGTTGTTGTAGCTGACTTCTCAGAAAATTTTACTTTTGTAGTACAAGACGAGATCCAGAGTTTTCACTGGGTTACCAAACAAGCTACTGTACACCCTTTTGTGTATTACTTTTTTGATGAAGACTTTGGACTGGTAAAAAACCGTAGCCTTTGTATCATTAGCAACCATCTGCAGCACAACACTGCAGTAGTTCATACATTTCAGAAATACCTTATTGAAGACGTAAAAAGTAATATACCGGCCATCAAAAAGATAATATATTTTACTGATGGATACAGCAGCCAATACAAAATAAGAAAACTTTCTAAATCTCTGCTACCACGAAAATGATTTTGGAATACCAGCTGAGTGGCATTTTTTTGCTACTGCGCACGGAAAAAATGCCTGCGATGGTGTAGGCGGGACTACAAAGAGGGAAGTGACTAAAAAAAGTTTGCAATCTACAACTGACAACCAAATTTTGAATGCTATAGACATGTTTAACTTTTGTTTTGAAAACCTAAAAGGTATTCAATACTTTTATGTAGACAGTGAAGAAGTAACGAAAAACGAATCAGAACTACAGGTTCGATTTAAAGAATGTCTATCAATTCCCGGAACACGATCCTTTCACAGATTTGTACCTGTGGCAGGCAACAAAGTACAGTGCTTTAGAACATCAAAATGCTTGAAATTTATTGAGATGCTAACGTCAAAGAATGTTTCATTCCATTTGGAGGAAGAGGATATTATTGCCTGTACATATGACGAACAGTGGTGGATTGGAAAGATAAAATCTGTAAACCTGGAACACAATGATTATTATGTTCATTTTTTTGAACCGTCTGGACCAAGAACTTCATTTAAACTAAGCAAGAGAGATGAAGCATGGGTCCCCTTAAGAAATGTATTGAGGAAGCTCACACCATTAGAGCTGACCACAGCAACAGGGCGTACCTACAATATTACGCAAGCATTGTGTGATGAAATTTCACAGTTTCTCAATGCTAATTAGATACAGAAATGAAGGTAAGTTTGTTAACATGTGGTACCACATTTATTTACAAAACATACTGAAAAAATAAGTTTATATGCTGCTATGTCGTTAGGGATATAAAACTTATTTTAGCATTTTAAATGTTTTATAACTTTGAAACCAGTTGAGTCCACAAAATGAAATTTTATAGGATGATACTCTTACTTAGTACTAAATCTGAGCCAAATTTCAAATTTTATTTTCATGCCCAACAGAGATATTGAGCTTCAAACTTTTGAAATTTTGAAAATTTTACAATTTTGAAAATTTTATTTAAACCCCATGCAAGTTCACAGCTTGAAACTTTCAGAATTTGGAGTAGCCACCTATATTTACCAGATAAAAAAATAAACACATAGACATTTGCCTTCTTGTATAAAAATATGTTTGAAAATCCATTTTGTAATCTTGTTGCGTCAAATTTTGAACAGGAATTAAGATCTATATATTTAGTTTTAAATACATACTCATAATACCTAATTAAAGTTCAGATCTTTCTGAAGAGATTGGTTTTTATTTTAATGTTCTAGGATGAATAGAAGCGGAGATATTTAATTTAGCGCAGAGCTCTGAAATCGCTAAAAGTGAGCGTTCGACAAACAGAAAAATGCCCGCCGTGCGCTGGATAAAATTTTGAAAAATAAAATAATTATATTTTTGTACTTACAATGAATTGTACTTTCAAGAAAAAAAATATAAAAAATTTAAAAATTTTTGAAGCAACCAAATGACTTATTTCTGGACCACTTGATATGGATTGACCCTTTGTAATCAGTTAACCCATTAGGGACTAGCGTGCCTTAAATGGTACGGATGTCGATTGCCTACTTAGAATTTTTTTAAAACTACTTTGAACAAAGTTTGACGCGTACGCCCATGTTTTATGAGTTCCTATTTATTTATATTTTACACGTTGTTTAAAATTTGCAATATTTTTGCGGATTCGTTATATAGAGGGCTATTTACAAGTATAGCAAAATACAATCTGAAAATACTTATTGGTATAATCAAGATGGGGTGTTTTGTTGATGTTACATATATGGCACGCTAGTCCTATACACTATTTATAAAATACTTATTTTTGGGATTTTTTAATGGTGTACTTTAAATTATCAAGTTTCAAATACAGTTATCTTCGTCAGTAAATGTTTGTTAAAATTGTTAATGTAGTTAAATTTGTCAAACTATTTGAACAAATTAATCATTTATACAGTTTTTAAATAGTCATGCTATTAATTAAAGTATTGTTAAAACTGCTAATTTAATAAGTTTAATATTTAAAATTTATAAGAATAACTAGGTCATTAAAATTAAATATTGTTAAACTGCCTCATTTAAATTTAATATTAATAATGACCTAGTTATTTTAATTATTGATATTAAACTGTTATATTTCTTATTTTAATTTAAAAATTGTTTATACATCTTTAACAATTTTTAACAAACATTACTACTGACGAAGATAACTGTAAGTTTATCGAAACGTTTAGATTGTATAATTTAAGTACACATTAAAAATCCCAAAAGATAAGTATTTTATTATGAATGTTAATGGTGAAAGTTTACATTTTCATACTACTACATCACGTTTTACGGACAGACATGTAACAGTAATATTCTATTTTCAGTTTGACTGTGAAAGACATTGCGGATACGTTAGAATCGGAAGAATTTTGGGAAGATTTTAATAATGATAGAGTAGATCGAGTATACACAGAACCCCCTGATAACAAAATTGACTCAAACGGAGATTCAGGTGACGAGTCTGGAGGTTTGTTGGATAATTTATCTAGCAGACAATTACAAGCAGCTGCGGATTTACAAAGTGGACACTGCATTGGTATTAATGACATTCAAAACGATGGTATATTAAAAGAAAGCACAGGTGAAAATAATTCAAGTCAAAGAAAAAATAAAGGTATGCCAAAGAAAAAAATAGTTACGCCCATCAAGTGGAGTGTAAATGAAGACCTGCCTTATTCTACATCTGGTCACATATTTCCTACACAAAACTATTCAAAATATAGAGGTTTGTCGCCAACAGATATTTTGGAGATATTTTTAACAGAGGACATACTACAGTTAATCGTAGAAGAAAGCAATCGATACGCACTATTCCTAAATTCTTCGAACCCAAATCTTACCATAGAAGAAATCAAATGCTTCTTAGGAATACTCATTGTCTCTGGATACGATCCCAAACCGTCCAAGAAAAGTTATTGGGACTCTGGGGATGATTTATTTGACAAATTTATACAAATAATGCGCTTTATACATTTTGCCGACAACAATAATCTTCAACTTGCAGATAAAATGGCCAAGCTGCGGCCAATAATCACAAAAATGAAAAAAAACTTCCATGGGAATTATGTACCGCAACAGGAAGTAGCTTATGATGAAAGCATGATTGAATATTTTGGGAGACATGGATGTAAACAGTACATTCGGGGAAAGCCAATCAGGTTTGGCTATAAAGTTTGGTGTATGAATTCAAAAAATGGTTATCTCATGAACTTTGAAATATACCAAGGAAATATACCAAACTCAAATGCGGACCATCAAAAGAAATTTGGAAAAGCAACTGTACCTCTTCTTCAACTTTTAGATGAAATGCCACTGGAAGTTAAGTCCTTGCCTTATCATTTTTATTTTGATAACCTGTTCACATCTACACATCTTCTTTATCATTTGAAAGAAAATGGTTACGAAGCCACCGGAACAATTAGGGAAAATCGGCTTCCAAAAAATTGTCCTATCCGTTGCGTAAAAGAGATGAAAAAAACAGTAAGACGAACACATGACTGTGCACTGACACAAGATAAAAATGTAATTGCTGTACGATGGATGGATAACTCCGTAGTAACAGTTGCATCTACTTTACATGGCGTCCATCCATTGTCTAATGCCTCTCGTTATTCTTCTGCAGAGAAAAAGAAAATCTCCGTTCCTAGACCAAACTGTATTGGAAAGTATAACGAGTTTATGGGAGGTACCGATCAAATGGATGCGAATGTCAATGTATAACGAATTGGAATTCGTGGTAAGAAATGGTGGTGGCCAATATTTACGTGGCTTATTGACACCTGCGTACAAAACTCTTGGATTCTATACAAGAGACATAATCCTGATGTGCCACAATTGAATTTCAGACGTGAAATAGCTCAAGTATATTTACAAAAATATCCGAATTTGCCAAAAGCAGCTGGACGTCCTGCAACGTACTCATCGGATACCATAGTTGCCCCTAACATTAGGTACGATCGTACTGACCATCTTATTGAATCTGTACCCAATAACAAACGAAGGCGATGTGCTGATAGTCATACACCTTCAAGTGCTGTCAGAACCCAGTGTCGTAAATGTAATGTAGGACTTTGTATTCAATGTTTTCCTAGTTATCACAGTAATTAATTATTCTGTTTCAGTTTTTTATTATTGTTAATTATCCAAGAATAAAGACTAAGTTTATTGTACTTTTTCACCACTTAAAGGACTAGCGTGCCATATATGGTACAGGCGGTATTTTACCACGCATGCGTCGCATCTTCAAAAAAACTCTTTTTTAGTAACATTTAAACATTTATTATTGTGTACAATTAAAAATTGAGTTGTTTTTCAAATAAAAAAATTCAGTCCTTAATGGGTTAAAAGATCATTAAGCAGAAACTGTCTATTAACCGCACATTATGGCACATTTTATTCTCATTTAAGTTATAACGATATATTGTGGGGCACAACAAATGCTAATAGTTTATTCACTCTCCAAAAGAGGGCGATTCGAATAATAATATAACTTGTCATATAATGAATCATGTCAAGATGTTTTCCGAAAAAATAAAATTCTAACTTCAACCTAAATATATACCTACAAAATAGTATTTAAATATATAATAACCAAAACAAGCTACAATAAAACTCAAGATACGCACCCTTACAATACAGGTAAGAGGGCTGATTTTTGTGTTCCTAAGCATTCACGCACATATTATAAAGAAAGTCCTGATTTTAGTGGAATGCAACATCAAAAATCGTAAAATGGCTTAGCTTTCAAAAGGGAAATAAAAAGATTTCTTTCCGAAAAGACGTTCTACACCTTGAATGAATCTAATAGTCAAACGCTTACATAATTCAGCTGCCGCATTGCTTCATCCATACTATTTTGAGCAAAAATTCTTGTACTTTGTTAATGTAATTTGCACTTTATCTTTGTCTTGCCTTGTTTTGTTTGATATTTGACATATCTCATCTAATGTTGTAGGCAATGAAGATGAATAAACATTATTATTATTCAATTATTTCCGAACAATAATGATTCAAATTTAATAGCAGAACACGTATTGTTTCAGAAGGATGGGCCACCTCCGCACTTTGAACTTCAAGTTTGCTTCAAATTGCTAAATCAAACGTTTCCTGGCAGATGGATTGGGCGGAGGGGAACCATTGAATGGCCAGCTAGGTCTCCCGATGTGACCTCCCTTGACTTTTCGTTGTGGGCTCATATTAAAAATTCAATTTACAAAAATAGACCCCAAATGTCGAAGAGTTTAAAGCGAGGATCACGTATGAAATTCAAAATATTACTCAAAAGGATCTTGTAAAATACACTTACAAAATTTTGTTCAGCGGATTCATTATTTTCAAGAGGTTAATGGAGAAAACTTTGAGCACCTTATAAAATAGGACTCTAGAACCAAATTTTACAATTTCATTAATAACTGTTCTTTTTTTAAATACATAGATTTTAAAAACTATACCTATGTCTGTACTTTCTATGCAGTGTTCAAAATCTAGGGTGCATGCCACTCGTACCCTTACATTTTATGGCATGCAATAATTGGAAGGGTAAACTGTATTTGACATTCGTTGTCAAGTTAACATTTACAGGTGACATTGAATCGAGGCTGAAATTTAATGATTTTCGTTGTAACATTCCAAAATCAAAACTCGGAAACGGTTGGATTTAGGTACATTATAAGTATTACAATTTTTGCTTAGAATTGAAGGAAAAATTGAAATATCCAATAATATACAGGGGGTTCCATTTAAAAATATTCAACTTTGATGTGCCACGACTTTATGACCGACCCTGTATACTTGAAATTATTACTGGCTAATAGGCATTTACAAACCCTACAACTTTTGTATTTAACTTTTTCCGGCACCTCGTATATTTTACCCAATATTCGACCGTTCCCATACATATTAGCGATCCGGTATAAGTAGTCACATTACAGCTACTGGTGAAACAATATGTAATTATCTCATTGCGTTCAAAATCGTTTCAATAATTACACTTTTGCGTTATTTAAGCGTATTAATGAAAGCAAACAAAAACCTGACCTTGTAAAAACATGATTATGTTGTACGTATAAAGTTAATTATATAATTACAATTTAATAACAATGCAAATAGAACAAAGCAAAATTTGGTAATTGAGGTACATTTCCAATTTGTTTAGTTTATTTACCGACTAAATAAATTTCATAGACGTGCTTGTCTGAACAACACTATAAGAATTTTATTAAGACGCAAATAAACTTACAAAGAATATGCGAAGGTCGACCTTAATATTGAAAATTCATAGAGTAAAAAAAAATGTAAACAAAAAGTTAATGTCGCGTATAATCTTCTCATAGCATAACGATACGTCAAACATATTAGGACATATCAGTTATGGTGAATACAATAGGGATAGTAAGTATTAAGAACGATACGGGTTGTTCACTGGTCGAAGACAATGTTTGGAGAGTGAGCAAAACGAAGTCTCCAATACTGTCTGAGACCAGTGAACCCCTTAAGGCACTTGAGAGAAAATCTCGATATAAGCTCTCGTGACACTACTCTCATAGTCCTGCGGCTGACAATACTTCTATATACAGAGAGTTTCTCTTCGGATTCATTAAATATACAGGATGTGGCGCGAAGAGTTTTGATTAAAAGCAATGGCGGATGCAGTTATGTTAAAAATCTGAAATTACGAAGCTGTAGGTTTTGGATGACGCAGAGTTCAAATATAATATTGTCCTGAATGTGGCACTTCCGGTTATACCGGAAGTAGACGTTAACTTTGTTATTTTAAATGGAACCTAATATTTTTTATTTTATTTTCGAATTCTACATGAAATTCTAGATAAAATTTGTGCACAATGTCCTATACCAAAAATGGAGTATTTTCGAGATATTTCCATTTCTTTTTAAATTTTGAAAAAATCCTAGTCCACATTGAATAACGATATCTCCATTAATAACGAAGCTAGTGACGTGAAATTGTAACCAATAAACAACAAGCGCTTGCCCGTTAACTCCATATATCCATCTCATTGTTATTTCATACAGGGTGTTTTAAACTTAGCCGCCAACATGCACAATTTAAATCATTTATAAGTTGCTTACTTTAAATAGAACACCCTGTATTTTATTACATTTTCCGCTGTATTTTTTTAAGCCAATTCGTTTGATATCAGTATTCCCTATACCTAAATCCAACCACTTTTGAGATATTTCATTAGTTAAAACATAACAGCACTTAATTATTTCAACATTAGTAAAGGGTAGGCCATGATTTCCATTATTTAAGGTAATATTTTGTTATTTTTTCATAAGTTATTCATTCTGAAAAGTAACCAATAGCCTGAAAGGATTATTAATTGTGGATATCATTAAAAACGTTGACTAGGTATTTTGTATTAATTTAATTATATAACTTACAAACAAAAATAACTAAATGTAATATTAAATAAATAAAGTTTTATAATAAGTGTTCAAAATTAGCACCATCTACTTCTAAACATTTATGAATCCTTTGCATTAAGTTATGTCTTGTAATTCTGGAAATATGGGCGTGTTAGAGAATTAAAAATAAGTAAGACTCTCTGCAGCATATCTTCCTTTGTCGTAACAGATTTGGAAAATACCTGATTTTTAATGTAACCCCAAATACCAAAATGTAGAGGAGCCAAATCAGGAGAGCGAGCTGGCCAACGAAACGAACCCGGATTGGCAATCCATCTATCATCAAACATGTCGTAAAGATGCTGAGCAACAGGCCCAAAGTTATGAGGAGGTGCTCCATCTTGCTGATACCAAGCTGAAGCCGCCTCTCCATTTCTTAATGTATGTAACGCCGGTCGTATGGCTTCTTCTAAAATGTGGCAATATCATGTACCATTTAAATTTTCATCATAAAATTTTAATGCTAAAATTTTATCGTCTCTTATTGCACAAAAAACATTAAAACTCCAACTATCTTGGAAATAACGTTCTCTACTAACATGTGGATTTTCATTAGACCAAAAATGGGAATTATGCCGATTAAATAATCAATTTTTACTAAACTTTGCTTCATCACACCATATAACTTTTTTTATGAAGTTTCATCCTGTTGGGTCTTCATTAAAAACCACTCACACAATTCTACCCTTCGAGGAAGATCACCTAATTGTAAGTGTTGCACCAAATGATATGAAAATGGTTTCCATTTGTGTTTTTTTTTAAATGCGATGAACTGTTCTCGTCGACAAAGTAAGATCTCTCACAATCTCTAATGGAGGCATTTGGAGAGGCCGTAAAATAACCCAAAACATTAATTTCGTTTATGTCACTGTCCACTAGTGGTTTATTTTATTAATTTTGTCTTAAATTGACCAAACTGACGGCAGTTTTAGGCAATCTTCTTACAATATCACCAGTTGCATTTGGTCGATTTGGATATCTTTCTGCAAAAACACCGCAAGTCCGTTCAACAATTCTATTACACTCGCCGTAAATAATAATAAGATTTAAAAAATCATCATTAGTAAATCCTACATTTGCCATTATTTACTATGAAATACAAACTGGTAAAGAAAACTGTCAAAACAACATAAACAATTCACGTTCTAACTATCAAATCTTTGACAGCCATGGCCTACCCTTTACTAATGTTAAAATAATTAAGTGTTGTTGTTTTAACTAAAATAATGAAATATCTCAAAAGTGGTTGGATTTAGGTATAGGGAATACTGATACCAAACGAATTGGCTTAAAAAAATAGAGCGGAAAATGTAATAAAATACAGGTTGTTCTATTTTTATAGTAAGCAACTTGTAAATGATTTAAATTGTGCATGTTGGCGAAAAAGTTTAAAACACCCTGTATTAAATATCAATGAGATGGATACATGGAGTTAACGTGCAAGCGCTTGTTGTTTATTGGTTACAATTTCACGTCACTAGCCTCGTTATTAATGGAGATATCGTTATTCAATGTGGACTAGGATTTTTCAAAATTTAAAAAAAAAACGAAATATCTCGAAATTACTTCATTTTTGGTATAGGATATTGTGCACAAATTTTATCTAGAATTTCATGTAGAATTCGAAAATAAAATAAAAAATATTAGGTTCCATTTAAAATAACAAAGTTGACGTCTACTTCCGGTATAACCGAAAGTGTCACATTCAGGACAATATTATACTTGAACTCTGCGTCATCCAAAACCTACAGCTTCGTAATTTCAGATTTTTAACATAACTGTATCCGCCATTACTTTTAATCAAAACTCTTCGCGTCACACCCTGTATAGTTTAGGTAGTAAAAAAAACTCGGGTGCATTTTCCTCACCCGCTACGTTTTCCCGGAAATGACGTCACAAGATGGCGACTTTCGGTAAACATAAAAACGTCATATATCGGGTTCTGTCAAACCGATTTTAACGGGAGTTACGACGTTGGATAGGTAATGAAATTCTGTATACATATTGCGAGAACATCTTTATTGGATAAGTTAACCGTTTTAAAATTATGACCGAAAATATGTTCAAGAGACATTTTTCTTTGCTAAGTTTTACATAATTATTCATAAAACATTTATTTTATAGTCTTAAATATAAAAGCATATTGTTCAAAATTTTATAAGTTTTCTAACGAGTGTTAGTTAATTCATAAAAATACGATAAATAGTTTCAAAAATACACATAGTATATTTTGTTTTATACCTTGCGACTAAAATAATAAGCAGTTGGAAGGAATGTTTTCTTTGGGCGCACAGGCCTGCGCGTTATAACTACCGGTAACACGAAACGTAACGTGAGATTTCTCAGGCGTTCAACAAAGCGTTATAAAGTTTCGGTTTGTCTATGCAGGTCTGTTTATCAATTTAAACTCCTTTTAGTTCTTTTTTATTTTATGTGTTATTTAGTTTATGTTGTGTATTAATATTGACTGAAAGTAAGTTAAATTTCAAGTGGAAACATAATTATGAAATATATTTTAAAATGAATGCAACCCCTCTTAAAAAAACCGATGTGTGGGATGCCAAAACAAAAGCCTGCATTATCTGTAATACGAAGCACGATTGATCACTAACCTCAACTGAAAATGGAAGAACTAAAATAAAGGAGGCTGCAATTATACGGAACGATATCGTTAGTGAACGGATGTCAACAATAGCATAAGATGAAGAATTTTTCTATCACGTGAGTAATAGTGCTATAAACAATACTGCCATTCTAAAGCTCTTAAACAAATAGCTCAAAAACAGGTTGAGCAGCAAACAGAAGATGATGGTAATGTTGCCTCCTCTTCTGCTGTCCGAAGAACTCGAAAGAATGTGTCATGCAAAATCTTCAGAGTGCCGGGATCAAATGTGTGTTATTTGCAATTGTAAGTCACACAAAGGAGACTATACTAAATATAGGATATGTGAATGTACTAGGGCGGAACGATTCCTTAAGGCAACTCTAAAATTTCAGGCTGACGTTTTTACAAGAACGTGTGATCTTCAAGATCCTGAGAGTGTTTTTGGTGCCGATATACTTTATCACCCGTCTTGTATCTCAGCATATATACTCAAATATGATCGTCAATTGCAACTACTGAATAATAAAGATCCTATTACAACTTCACCAAAGCAAATTGCTTTTGACGGAATACTCGAGGAAATTAACATAGGTATAGAAAATGGTGTTGGATACACTCTCAGTGAAGTCCGTGATCGATTAAAGATACTGCATCCTGGTATCACGTTTAGCAATCGAGAACTGAAAGTGTTGCTATGTGGAAACTATGGAACAAACATAACATTTTCAAAACCAAACTAGTCCAATAAACCATTGATGTTTTTTTCATCAAACCTAAAATTAGAAGACATAGCTGAACAAGTACGGTCCAGTAACCCAGTTATTGAATGCGCAAATATTTTGAGGGATGCTCTACAGGATCTTGACTATGGATTAAACGATAGTTTTTGTGACTCTGTTGATTTCAAGCAATCGTGGCAGAATTCAAAAATTTCCCAAACAATTTAAGGATTTCTTTGCCACTTTGTTCAAAATTGATGCCAACGATATAGACTCATCATTTTTTCTAAGCGACGCAAATGAAAATACTCCAACCTACCTAGAGTCCCCGAGTCGATCCTGATACGTAATGCTCCAAAATACCACAATATCGCTCTTACTATTCGGAACTTCAACTTTCCAAGTTTTACTGAATTCCACCTTGAATATTTTTAATAAGTTAAAATAAAGAAATCTTGTTACTATTGAAATCAACTGTAGTTTACTCTCTAATTCAAATAAAACTACCCCTGTCTCTACCTTATTTGACATAAACTCAAATTAAAATTTGATAATCAATCAATCACGCACATAAGAAATACACACAAAGAAAAGATTATTAATGCACTGTAGCATCTTTTTTTTTTACAAAAGAAATCCAATACTTAAACTCAATAATTCAATTTTAGCAAACTTTTATTAAATTAATTAATAACAACAAAAGTCTAAGTACAACATCAATTTCAACGTATCAAACAAAAGTCTGGTACGGTTTAAAAGTAAATTAATCCTTAAATCTTGAAAATTCCACAAAATTAATATTATTTTCTTTGGCTACCACAAAAGCGCTTTCGAGAGCTCAAGAATACGACGTCACCAGTATTCAACATTAAACAATGGAAAATTTAGTAACACAAGTTACTGTACTGTTGAACACACAAAATTTTCACAATCTTAAATGGCTACCAAAATGCAATAACAGTTTGAGAGGTCAAATATTTGGCATGTGAGACATTGTTTTCATGGCTACTACGAATAATCACAAGACAAACCACTGAAATATTGAATAATATAGAAGAATCAAAGTAACCCAAAAACAGTGAGAGATAGGTATAAGGCACACTTACGAAGAATGGTATAAGACATACTTACGAAGAATTGTGTGGTTTTTAATGCTCTTTAAAAGATCAAGTTTTGCAGATGAACACCCCTTAAGTTCATACAAATATCTAAATATTCACTTAAAACTTAAATTAGAAAATGCTCGAACCGCCGCGTTGCAAAACTAAAATCAGATACTATTCTATTAAACAGTGGCTACTTATTACTCTCCTCACAAAAATACTTGAAATCATAAAATAGTTTATAAATTGTATTGACGTTATGAGAAGACGAGAGCATACTCACGATAGGAAAAACTCTGTGACTCTTGATTACCGACACAACTCCTGCATAAAACAACATTTTTTTCTTGAGTTTGTAAGGATGCCTAACCACTGATCTTGTAGCATCGAAAGTACACTAACACCATAATTGCGGACAGTCGTAATAGATTGTAAAGCGTTGATTTGTTCTAAACTAAAAAAAGTTGCCCTAAACGGGAAAGAAATCTATTTAATAAACTATTATAAGATTTTGTTATGAACGAATAAGTTCAAAAGTAAATATGTAATTAAAAAAAAGTACAGGTCGTAGGTTCAAATCCTACTCGAGGTAAACTTTCTATTTATATATTTAATCAAATTAATATTTTTATTTAATAAACTGTTTATAATCAGATTGTAATTTGATTAAGTCCAAATTTTCATTTTTGTCTCGATCAAACTGAGGAAATTTTTCTGATCTCGCTTTTCTTATAGTAGAGTCCGATTTCACAAGGTTTAAATTTTTGGTTATAATGGAAAACTTCTCAGATTGTTTCAAAATTGCTTCTCTTTTGTAAATGGTTTGTAGGTGGTGGCGGACCGCGAAAGTTTTATTATTATTATAAGCATGTTTAAATCGCAATTGCTACCGCGATAGAAGGGTTAACGCTCGGGTTAACGGTGTTTTATATATTTTATTATATATTAAGTCGTACTTGGATAATGTTTTCTGGATATTTTAGTTTCTGTATTTTACGTAATTGATATTTGAGTAAGGAATGAAAAAAAAACACATGTTAGGATAGAAACAGATGTTCGCTCAAACTGCCTTTATTGAGGTAGTGTGACGAAGCTTTGAGTGTCGCTGTATGCACATTCTTGTGGTAAAAACTTCACAAATGTAATAATAAATTGTATCGGTACATACCGCGATCGAAAGATATTTTTGTGGGTACGTTAAAACTTGAGACCTTAGTGTAGTGCTTGTTACGGACGAATGCATATTTTTATAATTAAGATGTCGTGCTATAGTTAATACGAAACTGTTCAAACGTAAATTAATGTTTCTTGTTGGTTTTTTTATTATTTTTGAAATCGGGGGAAAGGGTAGTTACAGTTAGAGCGTCGACGGAGCCAGATCGATAGAGTTAATTAAATACCTTCATTGTAAACAGTTTGTCTTTAAAATAACTCTTGCGTGGCCAACGCTAATTTGTCTTTTCTTTCGGGTGTTAGTTTTAATCTGTTTTTCAAATATTAATCTATAAATGACAGTCACCCTTTTTGAAGTTAAACCGCGTATGTTAACGATTTGTGTCTGTGAACAATTAAAGGAATAATATATATATATATATATATATATATATATATATTCAAGTACAAGTAGGTATTTTTATATAAATTAAGGCTGGCAGCACATGATTTTACAAGCCTATATAACCTATTAAAAATCGAGCATTGCCTTGCAAAGGTATCTTATTCGCATGCGGGCTCCTTAAGCTGAAATCTCCTAAAATAAAAGACAGTACAGGGCTCCTTCAGTCTTGTATTTATGTGAATTAGCATTGTTGTTTATATTTATATTTGTGTAGAGGTGGACTCTGGTTATTAATTGTAATGTGCAATTGCCAAGTGGGTACACACCCCGGGTCCAAATAACCATTAAACACATCGGATTTTATTCTGATTGTTTTTATTGTTGTATAGATGAATGTGTAACCTGAGAAAGGGGCGCTGTATTTTTCTAACGCACGCAAACTTATATGTATATCGGTCACGATGTTATGATCTATTTATAACTTACCCTTGTAAGGCTTTGTTTTAATAAGTCCTTTTGTCAGTTTAAGTAGAATTGTGTCTGCGAACTAATTTATCTTTATATGTAATTTTTATAACTGTACCGATGTAATTTACACTTTAGTAATCACTAAACAGTTGTGTATGTGTAAATTCCTTGTCTATTTTCTTTTGTCTTATTGTTGTATTTGCTTATTTACCTAAAGTCCGACATGATTGGTTTTAAAGGGCCACATGTTTAGTATTACGATTTTTATTCTGATTATTTAAAACACGATTGTGAGTGTGACTATATATGGTTTTGTACGCACTTTAACCTGATTTAATGGTGTTTTGTTATGTACTTAACCCTTTCATTGTTATTTTGTGTTATTTGACTAATTGATGTACTTGTGCAATTACTTATTTATGAATAAAATGGGTTTTATTGGTGGTTCTTTCCCACAATAGTACATTAACGGGTTGAACTACCATTGCACAAAGCTCTTTAATTTTAATTTGAGTAGTTTCATTGTTTACCTGTCCCTCATGATGCAACACTTACCTCATCCACCCTATCTAATCAAAATAGCACAGCGTACCTACCACTAGACGGCCACTTCGTTTGATCAGATTTGAGGTTTGCGAGTAATTAAATATCAGACTTGAAAATAAATTCTAATCTTTTAATTATTGTCAAGAAAGTCCATGTAAGGCAAGCATTTAGTTTGAGTAATAGTACCGTTATTGTCAGCAAAGTCAAGATAAATCATTTAACGATTGCTTTGTTCTTGAATTTGCATTCTTACAAATAAGTTCAAATTACCCTTTTCAAGATAGGGTGCCTGGGGGACGCTACAGGTTGGTTTTTTGCTCAATAATTCCTCCAACATTTCTCTTCAATCCCTTCGGATATCCAATGAACATTTTATTACGATGAAATTTGACTGAATTACTGATAGAGTCTACCTTTCTCGAATTAGTGAATATTTTTATTTTAAAACGTTTGCAGTTCCTGACAGCACAGTGTAAAAATTACTTACTATTTGTGGAGATTTTTTTAAATACTTTTCATAAAGAAATACTAATTCACAATAGCTATTTGTGTATTAAGAGCGCAAAATGATATATTGTCGATTGAAAGAGACAGTTGCCGCGCGACGAAGGAGCGCGGCAATCTCTTGAAATCGACAATGAATTTGCGCTCGAATTACACACATGATTTTTCTACAATCGAGCAGTTCACATATTTCAAAAAATTTATTTAATTTGATGAATGAAAATTAAAAGTACAGTTTTGAAAGATGTCATTTACTCGTTGTCATTGGATACTCTGAGCAATCCATATTTGATTTATAGTTAATAATTGGTTGAGCGAGCGTTTTTTTATTTAGTCGCTTATAAGCGACAAAGTGACATTCCTCGAAAAAGATGACGTTTGCGTTGTTAAATACGAGCGCAAATGCCTACTTTGGATATCGATTGTAGAAAAATGTTATTGGCGGTATTAGAAACGTATTTTTTACAACGTCCATATAAAACTCGTTATCGAGTTGAAAGTCTTTATAAATGTAATTCCAAATAGATTGGTCAATAGTAAAACTACTTTCAGTTATATTGCAGTGATTCAATCCATATAAAATTGGCTTATCTTGGTTTTGAGAATCACGAGGAATCGGTGTGGTGTTATCAGCAGTTTTTATTAAATTATTAAAGTACGCTACGTATTTCATGCTCCATATTTGAAAAATCTAAAAATGTTGATGTACTATCCTTTTGCATATTCGACGATGATGTGCCTAAAGATTTTTTTTCTACTTCACTGGAAGGAGATTTTGGCGTGGAAGGTATTAATTTTGGTATTTTCATAATCTGAACTAAGGAATCTGTGTGATTCCACAATAAAGTACCTCCCTCTTTAACATTCCAATTTCCTTGCGTGTCCTGTGAAGGTAACTCAATGTAAGAAGACATATTTTCTGGGTTAGGAGAAATCAATTTATTAAGACATAAAATATTGTTTTGCTTTACTTCTCTGTTTTCGTGATGTTTATTGTAAAATATACAACTTTCCATTATGTTTTTCAAATTATTCCTCCTTTTCATATGCGTGTGAAGTTGGCAAGAGTTCCAATAGTTCTGATTAGAGTTCTAGCTTCTTTTTAAAGACTTTAGAAGTACTTTATAAAAAAATATAAGAGTTCCGCTCATTAACGGTTCCAAATTTTAATTTGAAAATGGAGTGCTAACTTCACACCGACAGCGTCTCATCTACACCCTCGTAAATTTTCAAAGTATCGATAAACAACATTTTGAAGTTAGATTTAGATAGTACTCATAAAGTGATAAAACTGATTCTAATGACTGGAAGCAATCTGATCAATAATCAATGTGTTCATTTATAAGTGTCATTATGAACGAATAAGTTCAAAAATAATGTTTAATTACTGTGTTGCACAAAAAAGTTTGGATTTAGCACCAAAGTTAAAGACTTAGAATAATTAAAAAATTACTTTTTTTTCATAGAAGTTTTGAGCTGTTTCAGTGTAAATTTTTCAATTACTAAATATATATTTTATGAAAATACAAAATGGAAATTAAAAGTAATAAAATAATTTTAATAGCATTTTTATTAGGACAATTTGCAACCTCTTTTACAATAGGTTAATTACGAAAATAGGCAACATTGTAAAAACAAAAACAAGATCTATGTCAAACAGACGTTTAAAACTTCATGTCAAACAGAGATTAATGGACATCTAGATGCTAACTTAAAAAATTATAAGAAATGAAATAATTTTTTGCGAAAACTGACGTAGAAGTTAGTTTCTCTGTTTTCAAAATCGTGACAAGAACCAAAGAACTAACTTATTTATTTGCGTTTACAGTAAATGATATAGGTCCGCAAAGGCGACTAATTATTACATACGGATTTGACGAAACTATTACTAAATTTATTAATTTTCCGTGTTTTCGTGTTTCCGCTTTCGCAAAAAATAGTATATATACCACTGCTAACTTCACGCCGAAAATCGAGCTCCAGTAGCTCTGACTGCTAAATTACCACATTTTGCAAATTTTCCTAAAAATTTGACAATTAAAAAAAAATTAAAAATTTTTGAAAATTCAATTTTGATATGCAATAAGTAGTTCCAATCAACTTTTGATATTCTTTCATTCACTCCTAAGAGTTCTCCCTAATTAAAAAAAATTATAATCAAAAATGAAAAAGTTAGTCCTTTTACTTAAAAAAAAATGTAAACAAAAAATATTTTAAAGAGTAAATCTCGGAGTAAATAGTTTTCTCGGCAGATTAAGATAGTATTCTAAAAGTTCTAAAAGAAATTCTAATGATCGAAAGCGATCCGATTTATATTTATAGGATTATTCGACTTAAAAAAATTGTATCGTATCGACGATAAATATTTTGAAGAGTTCCAATGGTTCCCAAATAGTTCCCGTGTAGTTCTCGATATGCACAATGTTTGCATGTGAGTTTCGATGTAAAAATTAATTATATAATTTAAAAAAAAAAATTTATCCGAAAAATAGGCTATTTTTTCCTAGTTGTTAAAAAAATTATCTAATTGATTTTATCATTGGAACTCTTTGGAAAGGCATTGTGCATGTCGAGAACTATACGAGAACTATTTTGGAACTATTGGAAATCTTCAAAATATTTGGAGAATTTAAGCTATATGATTTTTAAAGTTGAATAATTCTATAAATACTAATCGGATCGCTTTCGATAAGAATTTCTTTCACAATTTTTCGAGTACTATCCAAATCTGCCGCGAGAACTATTAGAACTCCTTAAAATATTTTTTGTAAACATTTTCTTTTTTTAAGGGGCTGTAATTTTTCATTGTTGATTATATTTTTTTTGATTAGCGAGAACTCTTAGGAATAAATAAAAAAAGAACATCAAAAGTTGATTGGAACTAACGCATGTCAAAATTAAATTTTCAAAATTTTTAATTTTTTTTTAATTTTCAAAAAAAAAAAAGTTTTTCATATCAGGAACTCTAGAACCTTGCAAAATGTAGTAATTTAGCTAGTCAGAACCACTGCATCTCGATTTTCGATGTGAGGGACGGAATTTCCATTTTTGCAAAAAGGAGATATACAGTTTACATACATACATAAGTGGACGACACATAAACTTCCTGTTATAATGGAATAGCTAGTATAAATACTTAATTTTCAAAAAAAAAAATTTTATATCAGGGACTCTAGAACTTTGCAAAATATAATAATTTAGCTAGTCAGAACTGCTGGATCTCGATTTTCGATGCGAAGTTAGCACTCCATTTTTCAAATTAAAATTTGGAACCGTTAATGAACGGAACTCTATTTATTTTTTATAAAGTACTTCTAAACTCTTTAAAAGGAAGCTAGAACTCCAATCAAAACTATTGGAACTCTTTGTCGGGGTGCTAACTTCACACGTCCTCTTTTCATTAACTTACATATTTCAGAATATACGCAATTATTTTTATTTCTATAATTCTTCATTAAAGTTCATGAGTATTTACACTTAGAAGCGCACTAAAAATAATGTTAGAATCGCAGTCCGCTGAACTTCGTAAATTTTCAGCTTTTGCAAGCAATGTTTGGATAGGTACACGATTTGTTTCGTATGACATTTCTATATACATCTTGCGAAGCCTTAAACTTTAAATCTGCGCATTATTTAGAAAACAATGGGTCGTTTGGTTTTAAGTTAAATAAGGTAATAACAATACCATCATAACAATAGTTGCGAATGCACTCAAAAACATTTCTCATTAAAGAATCGGTTTTCTTCTTAAATATCATGATAAATTATGTAAAATAATGAATACAAACAGGAAGCACAGCGGAAGATTTTAGAAAGTTCTGCGGAAATTAATTAATGCACTTTTAAAACTAATACTTCACTATTATAAAAAGTTTATAACAATAGCAAAACAAATCTTCATATTTTGATAGAGAACAAACAATTCGAACAAGTTTCACGAAAATACTATTTCAAGTACGAGAGGGGGGAAAGGGTCACGGTATTTCATTCGCTCCCCAAGGGGCAGGGCGGGCTGCTCGAGCTTTCCCAACTCCTTCGCCCACAATCATGGATTCCCAGCATACATACATACATTATGTATATATGAATGGTGGGATTAAGGATGGGTGTGGTCAGGATAGGATCGGAAGGAACGGAATTAGGGTTCTGAGGGGGAAAATATTACCCCAGCATTCGCCTAAGTAGCCGCACATGATGTGCATATACGCAGTGACCATGCCGCTACATGTATACAAGGAAAACCACCTGAAAAAACCTCATACAAAGTAGACGGTAACGGGAATCGAACCCATTACGTCCCGAATGCTAAGCAGGTCGCGTTACCACAACACTACCAGCACGGTATTTCAGACGATAAAGACATTAGTGTAATCGGTCTAAATTAAAAAAAATATATATCTCAAAACAAGTAATACCATATTCAAATAATAAATGTCAAACTAATATTGAGATATATAAATACTAGTAAATAAAAATACAGCTACAGAAGTTCCTACCATAAATAACGTAAACAGTTTATTTATAAATTGTTCATAAACAAAATACAAATTATAATAAAATACTTATCTTTTTTGGGATTTTTTAATGGTGTACTTTAAATTATACAATCTAAACGTTTCGATAACACTTACAGTTATCTTCGTCAGTAGTAATGTTTGTTAAAAATTGTTAAAGATGTAGTAAACAATTTTGTCAAATTTGAAAAATTCAAACATAAACATGTTTATGTTTGAATTTGAAAAATTCAAACTGACATCTACCGTGTTAGACCCTATCTCGGAATGACGTTTAATTTGCTTTCTCCTTGTTTTTCTGTCTTTTTATAATTTTCTTTGAATACTTCTTTGCTGCGATAAGTATTTGTTTCTACCTCGGTTTCTACAGGTTTTCTTGTTCCTGGGATAAATTGGTTCAGCCTGTCTGTACTGATTCTTCCATTGCCATCGTCGAGAAGCCAACAAAAAGAAGACTTTTTAATCACTGCTGATTTATTGTTAGGTAAGTCCATTTGAAAATGTGGGCTATCCTTTGTTAAAATTAGATTTTTACTTGAGTAATCTTTCAAATCGATATCAATATTCAGGAAATTTTCAGTGCTAATAACATTTAAATCTGCCTCATTGACAAAAATTGTATTAAATACGTTTTCTTGTAATTGACCATCATTCTCATGTCCATTATTGGACTCTGTTGGAAGTTTGATATCAAACTCATTACCAACTTTCTTGTCTTGATTTAAGCCGAATAGTTCAAGGTCTCTGTTGGCATCACTCATTGGGTCTATTGATGATTAGGTTAATATCGATGTTATTAATTTCTTCCTGAGATGGTCACTAAAAACAATACAAATGCACGAAATCATATCAATTCTAGACATAAAATATTTGATGCTAAATTTATCATCGTTGAAAAAGTGGACGTCATGGATCTAGTAGCTCTAAATAAGCCCTAACATGGTTGACTACTAAAGAGCCATGGTAAAAACATTGTATTATTCAAAGAATCATCATATTGAACAAGTTTTATTAATTTTATTAATATATGACCATTGAGCTCGATGCACGTATATGTGTCCAGAGTTTATAGACTCTGTCACATGATTTTTCATCCTTTTTAATAAGGGGCACAATAACATAATTCGTGACTTTTAAATACATTAATGTGGCATTGCTGCCTGGAATATTTTGTAAATGATGATTCATCCAGTCATCTCATATGTTTTCTGCGCTTCTAAAATTCATTTCATCTTCAGAGTTCAAGTCAGATTTACTTAAGATATCTTTATGTTTACCATTGTTGCTTAAAAGGGTTTCGAAATGGCTACCGCTTGCAGTAAATTTTCCCATTGGTAAATTAATTCCTAACTTTAAAAAACGAGTTTTCAATTTAGTGATAATAAGTGCAGGATCCTGTATAAAACAAACATCTCGATCATTATCATCATTTATATTTATGTGGTACCATTCTTCGGTTTCTCCAATCTCAGTTACAAATGCTGTTTCCATTTTCATAGCCTTTAAAAGGCGAGTATCGCCATCTGACGAAATTCCTAAAACTTTTATTCTGCGGCTAGATAATTACGACTTTTATATACCGCCATCTAGAAAGACAGAAGCACAAGAACTTAATGGTTATACCATTATAACATAACCATAGTCGGCCTTTCTGTTAGTATCAAAATATGTTTGTATGTCTCTAGCAGATTTAGCAATAAACGCTTCTGAATCAGGAACGCCATTTTTCAGAGTAAGAGAAAAACCCATAATTTCGTTGGTACAAGGATTATATTCTACTTTTGAATTAATTCTCGTTGTATCTTCAGACAACCAGACAATTTTAGGTAAATTTCTTTGGTCGAGAAAGTTTTTTAGCCCTTCAGAATTAAAATGCCCTTCTTCGAGTATTATTTTATCTTTTGATTCGCAAGACCAGATAATGAGGCTAAAATTCCATTGCGGTTGGCATGTAATGTTTCGTAACGTAGTTTTCCAGCGTAATAAAATGAAGTGCGACCTTTAAGAGTATTAAGAAAACAATTTGCTGTATACGAGGTTGCAAAATATTCCTCGCTCGTTTCCTCGTGACTGCATTTATTAATACGCTGTTGGAATATCTGTGATATATTTTCATTTCGAGTAATACTTAACGTAATCAATTTTCTCCAATACCGACATAAAGTTTGTCATTATGGTTTGATTACTTTGTAGTTTTTCTCTCTTTCTATTATCTCTCTGAGAAAGGCTGTATTTTGGTCTTGTCCAAATCGAGTTACTTGTTGGTTTAATATGACCAAGGCTCGTACTGTAAATTTCTATATCTTTGGGTTTAGTTGGAGAAGAACATATTATTTCAAGTGAATCTTCTTCAAATTCCATTCATCAGATTTTTTTAGTGTTGTGTCTTCGGTTGGGTCTGTTTGAAACAGTAAATTATTTCCTTGAAAATTAACTTCATGTATGGTCGACCAATTACATTACGAAAATCGAGCCACGTGCACCAATCAGAAGTTACCAAGGAATTCTTACAGTGAAAAGAAAAGCATGGTACTTTTCTTGTCGCTACGTAATTGTTTGTACCAACCTTATTACTATTTAAACATAATGAATTGTCATTCTGACAGATTGTTTTTCCTCGAGTTCCGGAAATATTTCCGCTGTCTTAATAGGACAAAGACATTGAAAATGCTATATCGCAGAGAACAAAACAGTGCAGAGAGAGAGAGAGAGAGAGAGAGAGAGAGAGTGTGTTTGGAACCAGCACATTTTGGAAAGGACGTAAATATGACTTAACTGAATCTTTAACTACAGATGATATTGCAAGTATTTTGAAAGAGTATGCTTTTAACATGCGAAAACAGAATGGAGACGAAAATAAGGAGACTTTTATCAAAACTTTATGGAATACAACAGCTAAGATGGTGCAAGACTTGTATTTCAACACATACAATGGAAAAATCGACCCATTTACAGATACAGTATTCAAAGCTTCACGAGATGGAAGAGACGTCAAACGAAAACAGCTCCAGACTATCCCTGAGAAACGGAAATTGAGCGCTCAAGCATTTTCTCTTGAAGAACTTGAACACATTATAAACAGTTATGACAAAGACTTCAGAAAAAGTGTTTTCACATTGCTTCTTTTGAACTAGCGTGGCGCGGAGAAGGAAGTACGTGTACCATGGACTATTTTAAAGAAGAAACTAGAAACTATATTTACCAAAACATGTTAAGGTACGTTAATAATTTGTCTAAAAATATAAATTACTGAGTTTGTTCTCAAGGTGGTGCTGAAAAATGCGCGGAAGATAAATGGATTACACCTAATGAAAATAACTTAAACCGATGTCGATCAAGATTGTTTAAAAAATTAAAAGAAAGACGAGATACACACATAAAATCTAAAAGATTATTTTTAACTCCTAATCCACACTGGAGAATATCTGGAAAATGGTATGAAAATTCTCCTGTGGGTTACAATGAAATTGCGAAATGGACTTCGCTATCGGCTAGACGCCAAAAAAAGAAAATTAACAAACCATTCTCATCGATCCAGAATTGTTTCCCATTTGGCAAAATCAGGAGTAAATGAACAAAAGTTAATCAAAATCACTGGTCACGCTAGTTCATCCTCAATAAAACCGTATCTCCAAATAGATGAAAACCACCATTCAAACATTATTAATCAATTCTTCAACTGTCACACAAATTTATAATTTAAATTCACCTCAAGTTCAATTTCCATCTTCCGATCAAGATAATTCTCAACCAAAATTCATTAACTGTACCTTTAATTATAATTATGCTTGTTCGCATAAATAAAGTGTTGATTTACCTAACATAAATCATTACGTTTATCTATAATTCATTCAGTTAATTCTCCAACTAAAGACCATTCGTGCTCCATCTCTTGCCTGGCAAGATTTTTATTTTGCAAATTTGCATTGGACGCTAAAAGGCAATTAAACTCCCGAAAATTTTTTTGGAAAAATCCCTCCCGCTCCGCGGTCGGGATTTTTCGTCACTTTGTCTCGTTTAATTGCCTAGCAACCAATGCTCATGCAAAATAAAAATCTTTACAGCAAGAGTTGGAGGACTAATGATCTTACTGTTGATAACTTCTGTCAAATTCGGTTTTTTTTAGCGAAATTGTGCAAGGTGGCACGACCAAGAATTTTTTTAATGACCCCCTACATTTTTTAGCAGATTTCCTTGCTTCTTTTTTTCTTTGTTTTGGATCAAGGCTTGTTCAGGGAATTTATTGAAATATATCGTATATACTCGTGTTCACTTTTACCGAGGCTTCTACTTTTGGTCTATCAGGGATGTTCTTGAGAATGGCCTCAAATGGCTCATCGAATGCGGATGTGGCAGAAAAATTGAAATATTTAAAAAGTGAGTCTAGAAATTAGCACTAACTCATCAAGGTTTCCTTATTTTTCATTTTGCCGAGGATTTTGCCGCTTTAATTTGAGACTTACATAAACAAGTGATTTTACAAACTAAATTATCTACATTATCACTACTTGTATTAAAACTCGTGTTAAAACAAATATTATTCAATTTAGTGTCGCAGTCTAATTCATTCCACTGTCCATTACTAAATTTTGATCTTGTCCATTGTTTCAGAATTCTACAAACTAAAGCATCTTCCTCTGTAAAATTGGTAATTAGAACTTTCGTAGCCGAGGCGCTAGAAGAAAAACTACTTGTTGAGAGTTCAGAAGCTTCCTTACTACTCGGGTCTAAGCGACCTGTCACAGTCGATTTATCAATTTTTTCTTTAAAAACTCTTGATAAGAAATACAAAATTACGATGGCCTGGTACGAGAAAGAATTTTTCTGAGTGTTCGGAAAACAGAGGACCATAACATTTTTTTTCTTCATTTTTAGAAATTACTTTATGTAGATCAGTTCGGTCTAATTTTTCGATTCCTCCTATCGCCTGGTTTGATATGCTTCTAAAAATAGCGGGATTATCATAGCCATTGATGATTAATATATATATATATATATATATATATATATATATATATATATATATATATATATATATATATATATATATAATACACAGTGTGTCCGAGATTCAGCATGCATGTATTGCTATATTCGTTAATATTGAAGATAGAATGTCGGTTAAATGGGGAAAGTTTTAGAGAATTTTATGGTTATCATCATGGTAAAGTCAGATTTGAAGTAACTTTTTTGTTTTTGGAATAATTGAAGAAAACAAAAATTGTGCATTTTCTACTACCCGCTGTAGCTCTTTTATTTGAAGTCTGACAACATTTTGATTTGTACATTATTATGACACTTTTAAAAGACAATTTAAAAAAGTACCAAAATTTATCTAGTCATTTGTTTTGAAATACATACACTAACTATTGTTTTCATATGGACGCCATCTTGGATTTTTACATTATCGAATAGTATTTTTATCACCTTTTCAGCGATCTATCACATGATACGAGAATTTACTTCCAACTATCAAAAATTTAAAAAATATAAAATTGAAATAGTAGGCCTTGAGAAGGCATGGATTAATAAATGAAAAATTTATACAATTAGATTCCTAATTATTGTAATTTCTAATAACTAAAATAAAAACAAAACCGATAATAGTAACTATCATAAAACATGCTCGATATGTCCCCCTCTACACTCCACACATTTTCTACATTTTCATATCATGTAATACATTGTTAAAATCCACTATTTGATAATGTAAAAATCCAAATAGCGTCCAAAAACAAAAGTTAGAAATGTATTAAATTTCGTAAGTAAAAACAGATAAATTAGCAAGGGTTTAAATTTTTGGTAGTTGGAAGTAAATTCTCGTATCATGTGATACATCGCTGAAAAGGTGATAAAAAATACTAATCGATAATGTAAAAATCCAAGATGGCGTCCATATGAAAAACAATAGTTAGTGTATGTATTTCAAAAACAAATGACTGTAGATAAATTTTGGTACTGTTTTAAAATTGTCTTTTAAAAGTGTCATAATAATGTACAAATCAAAATGTTGTCAGACTTCAAATAAAAGAGCTACAGGGAGTAGTAGAAAATGCACAATTTTTGTTTTCTTCAATTATTTCAAAAACAAAAAAAGTTACTTCAAATCTGACTTTACCATGATGATAGCCATAAAATTCTCTAAAACTTTCCCCATTTAACCGACATTCTATCTTCAATATTAACGAATATAGCAATACATGCATGCTGAATCTCGGACCCACTGTATATATATATATATATATATATATATATATATATATATATATATATATATATATATATATATATATATTTTAAGAGTTACATGAATTTTAGTATTCATTCCTTGTTCAATTTGAGTAAATATGTCTAAGCTTGTATCTTCGCTTGTATCTAATTTGGTGCGAGACTCGCTACGAAATCTCGGAAACTCTTCATTACTATATTGAGACTGATTGCTCAGGGTCGATTTGAAACTGAATTTGCATACATCTGGAAAGAAAACCTCGGATTAACCATAAAAAGATGGGTAACAAGAGCAAATATATTATACAGAATGTCCCGGATAAGAATGCACTCTACAGGGATCTCGTAAACCTAAGGTTTGTTTCAAAATATAAAAAAAAAACCCTCTCCTTCTGACGTGAAGTTAGCAATACATACCATCCATAGATTTTAATATTCTGTATTTCGCTTTAAACCGTAGAAAACTGAGGAAACCGTACATTTTCGACATGAACTAATATATCGTACTAAATTTACAACATAATCAATCACCGTGAATTAAAATCAAAATTTCTTAGTTAAATAAGTGACGCGTACGGCGCTCTAACACAAACTTCAAATATTAACTAAAAAGGACAAATTATTTTTTAAAAACATTTACATCACTAAATTCTTCATTAAAGGTACCACCGATTTCAATTTTAAAACGTTTTAAAGCGTTCCATCACAAATATCAAATTTTAACTAAAGATGACAACTTATTTTTTTAAAGCATTTATACCATTGGATTCTTCATTAAACATGCCACCGATTTCAATTTTAAAACATAATCACCCTCGTCTAATTATGTAATTATCGAGTTTAATTGGCACCATTCGCGAAAAGTGTTCCATCACAAATATCAAATTTTAACTAAAAACTTATTTTTTAAATCATTTACATCATTGGATTCTTCATTAAATGTGCCACCGATATGAATTTTAAAATATAATAACCATTTCTAATTATTATGTAAAATTCGACTAACCTAAATTGAAATTTTATTAAATCCTATTAAATTAATATTATTCAAATTTTACATAATAATTAGAAGAGGTCGATTATGTTTTAAAATTGAAATCGGCGGCACGCTTAATAAAGAATCCAAAATGATAAATGCTTTCAAAAATTAATTTGTCCTTTTTAGTTAAAATTTGAGTTTTGTTATTTGAATTTTAAAATATAACCAAGCTGTTCTAATCATTATGTAAAATTCGACGAAACCTAAATTTAAATTTTATTAAATCCTATTAAATTATATTATTCGAATTTTACATAATAATTAGAAGAGATTGATTATGTTTTAAAACTGAAATCGGTGGTACCTTTAATGAAGAATCCAATGATGTAAATGTTTTTGCAAAAAAATAATTTGACCTTTTTAGTTAAAATTTGAGGTTTGTGTTAGGGCCCCATATGCGTCACTTAATTAAATAAACTTCTTATTTTAACTCATGGTGATTGATTGTGTTGTAAATTTAGTCCGCCATCTTAGTTTATGTTGTAAATGTAAAGTTTTGTTTTCTATGGTTTATAGCGAAATAAAGAATAAGAAAATCTATGGATGGAATTTATTGCTAACTTCACGTCAGTCGCTCTCATTCCCTATGCCTAACTATATCTATGGTCACAACAATTATTTATCTGCGTATTTCGAGGTGCATTGATTATGGACGTTATGTATCTTTTTATGGTTATAATTTGAAACAAAACCCTTGTAATTAATACTCAAAATACCTACTATCATAGCCGCCTATAGTATTTTGAACTTCATAATACAACCGAATACAACTTATTGAGTACGTAAGAACACTGGAATAACGTAAATACCTGCTTACCTTTGCTACTTTCCAGTTCCGAAATACACATTTATTTTATTCATTTATCGATTTATCCACCAACAATAACAAAATTGCACAAAGAAGCACAATTCTCCGATTACTAAATTGCCTTTTCACTGTCGCCCTCGATGTCGCCACGTGTTATGCCAAAGCCGTAACGCGATGGCAGTGAAATGTTCATAAGTCGATAATGCGCAATCCTACTACATTAAATTGAAAAATTGGCGTTTTTTTTTAGAAAATACTCTTGAAATACCTCTTTAGTACCCATTAAACACCCAAATAATACCCAAAAATAACAAGAAAAACAATGAATTCGAAATTAGGGTAATGCCACAATACTGGAAATGGTCTAAAAAAGTAGGCCAAATTTGATACAATTATAACCTCCCCAGAGCTTGCACTAGAGGAAATAACTATTCAGTTCCTGAAATGAAACATACTTATAAAATCTTATCACACTTGTTACATTTAAAGTACGTCCCAGAATACCAGTGAGTAATAAATCATGTTATCAGTGAAACAGTATCGTTTTTTTTTTCATGGAAGCGGCAAACAGAAATCAGTAGCAAACCGGGCTAGTTTAAACGAAGATGCTGTAAATGTGCCACCTGCAAAATATTATGTTAAATACGGTTCAGGTAAACGGTATGGGCAAACAAAAGACGGCCGTTTAAAATTCGACTTAACCTTCAAGATCAGGAAACTCATAGACGTGCGGTTGGTATTTCGGTGTATTAAAAATTGTAATTTTCATATTTTACAGACCTCATAGTACATGCCTTTAATAAGTACGCCACTGACTTGTCGCTGTCAAGATGATTTATCACTCTTTGATATTCTGGAACGTACTATAAAATCATTAAAAGTAGTACGCTCATTCACTAGTTTCATTTCGGTCATTAAACAGAATATGTAGGTCATTCACTGGAATAGTCTGATTATAATCAAACAAACGCAAATATATATTAACTGACAATGAAAACGACATTTGCTTTTTATTAATTAAAAAAAATTAACATTCATATAAATGTCAACGTTATTTTAATAGCTATTATAAATTTACTTTTACCTAAAATTATCCTTCTTACAAATACATATAGTGTTGCCTTAAACGGTCATTCATTGGTGCATTCACCCTATGTCTGACCAACTTAACTTTTGAAAATAATGTTAATAAATTAAAATTATAACGGAATTTAGTTTTACTGATGTAATTATATGACAGTATTTTCAATCTTGGGTTGCTATTATTAATTCAAGATTATTTCACTAATAATATAACTTTTAAACGGCAAAGTTATAATTTAAGATGTGAAGTTCGCACAATGCAATAATAAACAAACCTGCATATTGAGGATATGGTTACAAATCAAGAGCTTAAGATACAATCAAATTTAATATTAAATGAGAACAGTAGAAAATTAAATTATGTATGTACTTAAAGGTACACGAACTAGTTTGTGATATCGAAAGATTAGTATTTTGATTATATTTTTTTAATTTTAATTTGTAGACAAATCTTTCTTTGAAAATCTTGTTAGAACAATTTGAAAGAGTTTAATGTGAGGTTAATAATATAGCATAATAAAAAAGAAACTAACACAAAAAATTTGTATTATTTTCATGGGTGAACTGGTATCCAAATAATCGCTAATGAATCATACACGTAATTTTCTATTCAGTGAATCTTAATTGGTTATTCAAGATGACGTACCTAAACTACACGCCCTTGAAAATTATTAATCTGCAATACCCTGTATAACTTGAACGCAAACATTAAGCGGATGGATTAAGGGTCATTGAAACTTAATGAGTGGTGACAGGTCAAGTGATGGTCATACTCATAACGAGTCAGAGGTTAGGAACGTGAATTAATGACGTCATCGTCCATAACTCAATTAGAGTAAGTCATAACCGAGTAAGTAAATGAATGTACCGTACAATGACCACTGCTGATTATGTTTTATCTATTTAAAAAGCATACGTATATGATGGCTATGAACGGGATAAGCTTTTTGATAAGATAACTGAGGTTTGAATTGCATATTACAAGTATTAAAAAATGGTCTTTTGTTATTAAACGTCTTGGTTTCATTCACAAATAAGGTGTGATGGAGCACAAAATACCGGATATTACACAGGTGGAATTAGAATAATTTAGACACCCCGAGTTTTGTACAGGTAGTAATGGCTAAAAATAATTATAATTTCATAATAAAAAAATGTACTCAGAGTAAAAAGTAGGTGTGTTCAAAACACACTTTATATTACTAACACAAACTTTCTTAGAATTGTTAACAATGTGAGTAACAAATTGCATACTAATTTACTGTAATTATTTTTTGAAAGGTAGAAAAAATCACGTAAAGAATTTATTAACAATACAATTTTGGTATGATGAAGAATCTTCAGTAAAAGAAATTACAGCTGTAAGTGTGCTGTGACATACATGCGACTTACACTGCACAAATTTGATGACAAACCTCGATCTTGACCTAAAGTGGACTTTAACTTTGATATTACTTATTCCACCACGGTAAAATAACCACACAATTTACTTAAGACATGTGTTACAAAAATGTTTCAACATAAAATTATTTCGTCCTTAATAGATACATAAAATTAACTGTTTAAGAATTCTAAACTATTAAAAAAAAAAGAAAAGCTTAGAAGGAAAATCAGTGCAATCGTGCAAATACCGCGTGTTCATTACTCCTATGTAAACCTGACTTTTACCTGTCTTGAACTTTTTAACTGTTTTAAACTTCCGTCAAAGGTATTTGTCAAGAAAGAACATGTAAATATCATATGTATGAAAAGATCCTAACTTTTTCAACTTATGAAAATGATTAAAGAAGAAAGATATTTGAGTAACATACCTGTTTACAAAATAATTCCAAAAGTTGTTTACACAAATAAACACATTTATAAAGGCACTTTTTAAAAGTAATAAGAACTTTTAAATAACAAAAATTCACTTTTGCTTTAATTTCAATTCTACATGTTGCACTTAAAAAGTTTCACATACTTTTAAAACATTTAAAAACAACGCAATTCGCACTTCTAAAGGTGTGCCAGAGCATAACACGCGTCCTCGCAACTCTGCTTAAATCAAGGTAACTACACAAAACTGTAAATAGTTCTCATGTACGCATGCGCTCACCAGAGGAACGCAGTTTTGAGGACTAATAAATTCATTCAGTACCCTAATCACCACATGCATGTAAATAAAAATTAACACCATGTGCCATTAACATAATTTAATTAAAAGTACAAATTAACAGTGCTTAACCATTCCAACCACAGATTTGGACTATTAAAAAGAAATGGCTCAAAACTGCATTCCATTATTATGTTCCCGCGAATTGTAGTATAACCAAAAAGGGCAAACATCTACCACTGTGTGTAAAACTAGAAAAAGAATGGCTTCTGACAATTTATACGCAGATCTAAACGATTTAGCTTTTGATGAAAAACTAGCAAAGGTAAATTTAGGGTTTTACCGAAATTAAATCGTATTAATCAGATCACTCTAATTTACTATAGCAAAAATTCTTATAACAATAAACTATGGCAAAGTACAGTAATGCGTCTGATATGATTTAGTTTCCATAAAACTCCTTCTTATTTAATTTAGCTACAAATACAAACATAACCCCAATTTTAGCTACAAGATGAAAATAAACAGTTATTCGATTACACTAAAGCTCTCGAAAACGATATTAGTAAATTATGTAAGGAATTAACACAGATGAAAGAAAAAGAAAGTGGTTTAAAAAGAAATATTTCTGAATTATTTAATACAGCAAAATTAGAAAGTGAGCGCAAGGATAGGATAATAAATGACTTAGAAAGCAAAATAGATGGTTTCATTTTCAATCGTCGTAATCGAGCTACAATTAAACCATCCAGAAATAGTTATCATAGTAGTAAACGCAGCAGGGATGATGATATAATTGCTGTGTTTCCTTTAAAGAAGGCAAAACTAGAGGATAAGCCTGAATTAGGGAGAGCCCGTAATTACAGATTCCGAAGTAGAGACCATACAGGTTCCAAATCGATAGATCGTGTTCAAAATAGGCACAGAGTAGACGAAAGAACAAGTAGTGTTGAGCGTGATAAATATCGACATCACAGTAGGGAACGTTCTCGTCAAAGTTCCCGTTCAGATAGAAATCTCAGGGAGAAAGGCAAGAGTAAAGAGAGAAATATTAAAATTGAACGGAATGAAAATCCAGATGTGAAAATTGTTAACTATATTGGCGATAATTTAAAAATTGAAGTAAAGAATGACAGGATAATCTCTGACACTGAAGAAAATTTATCATTAAAAAAAAAAGTTAGTAAATCTAGACCTTCCAGAGATACAGAAAAACCTAAAGAATCAAAATGTGAGGAATCTGATTTGCCAATGTTACTTTCAAATAAAATTGAATCAATTAAAACCAAGATTATTAATGAAGAAAATAATCAGGATTTTCGTATATCAACAAAATCCTCAATAAAAGATATAGAAAAAACAGCTAAAATTAAGATTCAATCAAACATATTGCTTAACCAAAACAAACCAGAGGACAGAATTTTGTATAATAAAGCTACAATAAAAGAACATACTGATATGAAGGAGACATCAGAACGTAAACTATGTAGTAAACCAATAGGAACAAAAAATGAAAAACCTGAAGTACTACAACCAGAAAAACAATCTACTAACATTTCTTTAAAAAAACACGACGAAGATATAAAGTCAGAATTAAATATTAACAGTATTTTGTATAATAAAACTACAATAAAAGAACATACTGATATGAAGGAGAAATCAGAAAGTAAACTTTGTAGTAATTCAATAGGACCAAAAAATGAAAAACCTGAAGGACTACAACCAGAAAAACAACCTACTAATATTTCTTTAAAGAAACATGAAGATATAAAGTCAAGTAATTTACCAAATTTAGGTTTACATGATGACACAATATATAACGAAATTAAACCTGAATTTCCTTCTTTTAATAATAATTTAAAGATAATAGAAAATGTGACTGACAAAAGTGTAAACACCTTAAAAGTGTTAAATACTGTAACTTCTTCAGATGTAAAAGAGACTTTAACAGAGCACAAAAGTTGTGTAACTGACCAAGGTGTTAATAAGAATGCAAGTTCAAGTAGACGTAGGAGATGTGTAATGAAAATAGTTAACTGACGATTTATGTAATTATATTTATAAAAATATATTTGTCATTTAAATAACATATTTTTATAACACTGTAGTTTGTGTTTAATTTCAATGTGGCTTTTGAGAATTTGCAGGTGCTATAAACATCCTAGGGACATTTTAATAAGATATAATCAAACTGAAAATTAATAGTATGTTACCAGTGTTTAGTGAAAGATTTTTTTAGAAACGAGGATAATTTTTTTTAAGGTCGAGACAAACTTGAAGAGTTACAAGGAAGGCAGGATTACAAAAAATGGCAGTACATGAGAAACTTACATTATGTATTTTGCTAGTTTAAAAAATAATTTTTTGTAATTAAAATTTGCCATGTTCAAAACTTAGTATATAACAGTAAAATCGATTGTTGTTTGTTAACCTCATAATATTAGTATATTGTTACATAAGCATGTTATGATGCTTCTAAGTCATAAGGTGAGTGAGTGGAGCAAATCAACATCTGAATAAGAGACATAACATGCAAGTGGAATATTATATTGTGTCTACAGAACTCGGAAAACTAAGTTTTAAAAGCAGATGTGCAAATTATTAAGTGGATGTAGAAAGATATTTTTGCTTCTAACTACATAATACAATGTGTGTATAAAGGAAAGCCTTATGATAATTTAAGAATTTCATGTATTTACATGTTTTTGAGAACACCTGATTTTGAAAAAGTAGTTATGTGATAGAATCTTATGAACAATATTGAACTCGAGATATATGCTCAATTTGAAAAAAAATTGGATATGCAATTGATTTCAATAATGAACAACCTGGTGAATTTTTTATTAACATCAGTTTATAAATAATAGGCATTTTTAATTAATTTGCTGACCAGTGAAAATTCCTAAACTAATTATAATTTACAAAAGTTTAGTTTAATTTTTAAATTAAAAAAATAATGCGCTATTAAAACAATTTGACTTGAAAAAATCTACCAAACTGGCTGTTTGCAGTGTTGTATTATTTATTATAGAAAATTTTGTTTATGCAAGAAGTATTTTAGTTGGACAAAATCTTTTGGACCTTATTTTAACAACAGATCAAATTTGAACTGTAACTCAAAATTGTTCATTGATGACAATTATTCAATAAGGGTATGTTTTTAGTATACGTAAATTCTTTTTCACCAGCTGAAGGGTCTAATGAGTATCAAATTGCTGATTAAATTTTCGTTATTTCAGTACATTCATACTGAGCAGGAGTTGCTCGTCACCACAAAAATAGCAGGTAAAATAAAGCATTGCTGCCAATCAAATTTCATAAAAATGACTGATTGCTAAACATGTACAGTAAGATTCAATGCAAATTGGCATTTTGAATCACTATATGTCAAATTATGTTATAAATCAATTGGGAAAAGTAAGGATTAATAGATGGTCAGCACGGTTTCTCAGTAATTTACCAATTGAAATTAATTAATTTCTACTAAAAAGACGAAAAGTCAAAAGTGACGTTTTAAATAGAAATTTCCAAATTTTTTTTCTTATTGTTGTGAAATATAGCACTTATAATTTTATTTTATTTTGCCACCATAATGTACTTTATACGCCCCCAAATGCGGGCGTAATGTGGTCTTTATAGCACGGAAATGTCATTGTTGCTAAGCAGCATGATTGACAGCAAACACATGACATGATATGTCACGTAAGTTGAAAGAATTATTGAAACAACCTTACTATACAACCTTTATTAATAAAAATAATAGTAATAAAACTTATTCTTTATAAAAATTGAAAATACAGTTGGATGGATTTGAAATTGTAACTCCAGATGAGCCAACACCAAAGCTGACAGTTCCTTCGCCGTTTTGTGGTATACTTATAGCTGCTGTACCAGTAATGTTCTGAGCAATTTTAATTTTATTTTGCAGAGAATTCTCTACATATGATTCGGCTACTTTATCCGATCGCCATCCACCAAGCTGCTTCAGTGCCCTTGTATCACCGCCGCTTTCTGCAAAGATCGTCGCCGTACTCCTGCGAATGCAGTGCCCTGTGTACTTATGGGCATCCGCTAGATTGAGGAACTCTGCTATTATCCTCGGCATTTTGCCTAAGGTGTTTTTCCCAACAGTCTGAGCACTACATTTGCCATTATGATACGACAAAAACAAGCTGTCAATTTTAGTATGTTCCGGTCGTAATGCTGCATATTTTCGGTACAAAGAGACGTAATCAACCAATCCATCGCTTGGTACAATTGTACATTGCCTCGAAGTATAAGTTTTGGTTTTTTTGATCTTCACTAATAGCACTGATCCCTCAGTTGTTACGTCCTGTACAGCCAAATCGTGCAGTTCTTCGCGACGACATGCTCCAAAAATACCAAAGGCTGTGACAACCTATACTAAACCCCATAAATTGAATAGAGATAATTGACTAATGTATATATACAATCCCTTACCATTTGAGACAAGTATGCCATCACAACTTTTTCATCACATTTTATGGCCACGCGCAAAACTTTTCGTACTCTTTTATGTATAAATATTTCGATTTACTTGGAATTATTTTTGCCTGGGCGGCCTCAAATTCATCTAAAATTTCTTGTGAATAAGTTTTTGCGTTTTCACCTTCCATTTTAGAATGCAAATTAAGTATTTACAAACAAACAGTACCTTAGCAACAATTTAGCAATATCACAGTATCTTAGTAACAACAAATTAGCCTACTGTCGACTTTATTTCACTGCATTTGCATTTAAAAACTTGCCGAAAATACTGAATCTTTTTAAAATTTTGTTCCAGTTTCATGGTGGAAAATAAAATAAAACATTAGATACCACGGCATAATTAGATTATGGCTCAGGAATATAAGCCTCCGCTTCGCGTCGGGCTTTTAACATTCCTTCGAGCCATAATCTTCTGATTATGGCCTTAATACATAAATATCTATTACATTGGTAACTAAAAGATGTCGGAAAGTAAAATCTTACCGACGGGTTGGGCCTCGCAGCCAGTAAACATATCCTACTGTTTCGGAAATAGATATGGTAAATAAACGAAAAAGTTCAATCATGCAAAAACAATATAAGAACTTTGTAATTTTTTTAACCCTCTGACCGGAATGTGATTTTTACCCACTCTATCAGAATATCGGCAATTTTTACCCCAAGTGAGTTGGAATAGCGGTATTTTTTACACCCACCGATTTCTTCTAACTTGCTAACTCAGTATGATGCTTTAGACAGTCAGTAGTTCATCAAAACACAAAGTAAGATCACAAAACGTTTTATTCAAAGCATTTCTAAAAGAACAAACGATAATTTGGTACAAAACACAATACTTTCTTTTGGGTAATTATAGGAACCAATACCATGTAAGATTGACAAAGTATATAACACACTCTTTGAAGTCAATAAACTGTAAAAATGAAAGATCAAATGGTCATTTATGTGTTTACATACGCTAAGGTTTCACAACAAATAAATAAAAATGAGTTTACTTGAAAGTATTATGAGAAAGTGTTAATTACCATCTTCTTGCTGAATTCCCGTGTACAACTTTCAAAATATAAATTTATGATGAAATTATTTCTGTTCTTCAACACAATTGTTACAAACAGCCTTGTAGCACTGACGACAGCTGGCAGCTCCACATTTGATGCATTTGGTTGAAGTTTTCCTCTTCAATTTGTATGGGCAGTAGCGACACGTGTTTTGTTTTTGCAACTTGTCTGAATTTTGGGTTGAAGTTTGTGTATTTTATTTTTTCTTTTCTGTAGGTTTCCCTGCACTGGTCGAGGTAGATCTAGTTCGATTTCCTACTTGCCATGGGGTTTCATATAGTACTTTTTGGATCAATTCTTTTAGCTCAATACGTAAATTTGGGATCTCCAATCTCTGTAGTAATTGCGCATTGATCAATGACATCCCAAGCTGAAGCATGAAATCAAAACGTTTTATCTTGTTCGTCTTATAGTGTTGATATAAAACAAAAGCATTGGAACAGCCAGCGGCAACGATATGATAGAAGATTGCAAACGGCCATCTTCTGGTCTTTCGATTAGAATAGTAGTTATTACATTTCATACCAAGTTGATCAACTCCTCCTTTGGTTTTGTTATACAACGCTATCATCTCAGGTTTTTCGTTGAAAAGGTCGTCATATGCCTTTTGGTGCATTGATGAAAGTGCAATGACAACCCGATTTTTCTTTGGTACATAGGACAACAATGTAAATTTTTGAGTGTAGCCATATAATTTTGATCCAATTGGTTTTCTTACATTTTTCAAAAACTCGGGAGGAATTTGGGGCTTGTTTGCTTTGCCAGTTCCAAGGAGTGTCAGGTTTCTTTCCCAGAGTACTTCCGCCAGTTCAATTGATGTGAACCAATTATCCGTGGTCACATTCCTGTTGGTACCTAATATGTCTTTTGTAAGTCTAAGTACCGCTTGTGTGGGCTTCGAAGACACGAGTTCAGCTTCTGATAATTTGTAGCCATCACTCCCTTTCCTACAATATATGTAGGAATCCAAAAGGTATCCATTGAAAGCATCAGTCATACAAAGCAGTTTGATTCCATATTTAGCTGGTTTTTTCGGCATGTACATTAGGAAACTTCATCTACCTCTGAAAGGCACAAGCTTTTCGTCCACGCAAGCATACGCACCAATTGAGTAATTTTGCTTGCAATTATTGATGAATGACTCAAACAAATCCAAAATTGCGGCAGCTTTATTCTCCTTCACCCTTTCACTGCGGATTGCAGACTCATAAAATCTATGTGCTCGCAGCAGGACTTCACATCTTTTCAGAGACATGATTGCCCTAAATATAGGCCTTCCCCATACTTCTGTGCTGAAGAGTGACGCAGAAGATTCTCTGTTCGACTTGAAAATGCAACAAAAAATCAGAATACCAAGAAGTGCGTGCATTTCTGTGGCAGTAGTATCTTTGTATGATAAATCTTTTTTTTTTTCAAGGTTTTCTCTCATCATAGCAAGTTTTTGGTTGGTATGCAAAACGATAACTTCAATCATGTTGCATATCCCAGATCCAGAGCAGGTCCCTTGAGCTTTGAGATTCTTGCGTGAATAGTATTTCCACCGAATCTACTCGTTGGGACACACTGGGGTACCGACTCCCAAGTGAAGCAGTTCCTTTTCCCAAAATATTTAGGTGATTCTTCGATCGTGTTTTGTTCGGTAACTAAGACGTCGTCAGTTACTACAGCATCTTCTGCAGCGTCAAGAACAGTTCTCTGTGATTCACTTCTTGACGTGCCAGGAACATCTGGTAGATGTTCCTTGTCGTCCTCACCCGAGTCCTCTAACATAGAAATCTCGCCTTCAGAAATTATGGAAGCTGTGTCATGATCGGAGGTGTCCCAACCTTCGTCTTCTTCTGGGATATAAGAATCGTCTGAATCGATTTTCGAGTCGGAGTCGTCAGTCTCCGGTCTAGCTACGAAACTCATAATTCTTTTAGTTCGTTCGGAAATATTCTGCGACCTTTTGCCCTCCATTTTATATATACCTGAAACAAAGAACAAAAACATATAGGTACCGGAGTGGTAGTAAAGAAAAAATGCAAGTACTACCATGGAAAAAATCAGCACTAGCTTTTATGTATTATGTACTTTAGACATAATACAAGAAATAGAAAATAAAGCCTACTGCTTTGTTTTTCCAAGTACCTACCAGGCAATCCAAAAGAACGGAAAAGCAGCTCATAAGCAGAATTGCATAACAAAGTCTGATAAAAAACAAATGGTGAGATTTGAAACATGAATAGTGAGGCTACATAAGAGAATTTGAATCATAACTAATCTTTTTAGAAATGTTTTCAGTAGAAAACAGAAAATGCAACGTGAATTGGTTTTCTGCAAAACGAAATATTCAGTTGGAATAGCGGTAAAAATTACGGCTACAGAGTTGGAATAACCGTAAAAAATACGGATGGAGTGTTGGAATATCGGTAAAAATAACGGGCATAAAAAATGTTATCAAATACGGAATAGCGGTGAATTTCACCGAAATACTTACAAGTTTGCGATGTATTACGGCGATCTTGACAATGGTCTGCGATGCGACAGTATTCCACTACACTTGTCAGGTAGGCACTGAAAGTGCCGCAGAGGCCCAGCCGCACAGGTTAACTAGGAGCGTTCCTAGCGCGCGTTTGGTGTACTACAGCGGTGAAAAATACCGATATTCTGGTCAGAGGGTTGAACATCACATAATATTTGTGGTTGAACTGAAATTCATACAAAGCTTTATACAGATGAATTTTAGAATTAGATACTATATCTAGCATAGATGTGGCGTAAACTTGCAACCAAATAAAATCTAATAAACCTGTGGAAGTTTAGATTTAACACTTCATTAACCCTACATGTTTTAACCTCAATAGATATGATCCGCTTTTATCCGCAGCGTGTCGCCAGCTTGTCTTTCTTTTTCCAATACGAAAAGTGCAATCAAGCCAATTAAATGTGCATATTGATAGAAAATTATGTTGGATTACACATTGAGAAATTGATACAAGCAGCAGGTTTGTACATATTTAGTAAAATATTTACTTCAAGGTTCAGTATAAAACTTGGACATACCAAAAATTTAAGATGTAACATTCTGCCTATCTTTAATGTCAAGATTTGTTCTTAAAACGATTTGGATACTACGTATCACAATATTTTCCCGTGGTAACTGAACATCACAATGTGTTTGCTTTGTTAAAATTTCCATATCAAGCTGAATGTTATGACAAATTATTTGGCGTGTTCAGCTTAACATCATATTACCCCAGTAGGCTTATACTTTGCGTTTTCGTATGTTAATAATGTTAAATTTTGTTGACAATATTTGTTTCTTTTTTTTACTGAGAACGATAGCTACAATTGTTATTGAACCTTTAAACACTTATAAACTTGCTTTTAAATAGACATCTCTTACACAAATAGATTTTTTTGATCGACTCAATCTGAAAAATTTCATGTTATTTTTATGTAATATCAAAGTTACATTTTTGTGGTTCCAATGTATACCTACTTTTCACCACAATAAGGCAACTTATACACTCCGGAAGCTTATATAGTAAGTTTAAAAATAGGTAGTCCTAATACCATGATTACAGATATTTTTTTTCGACTCTTCATAACGTTTTATTTTATGAAAAAGTAGTTCCAAAACATCTAACAATTTTAATTACATTATTATAATGGCATTAGGAATATAACAATTAGCTTGTAGTGATGTTCTCAAATGGTAAAATTCATCTGCCAAAGATGCAGAATCATAAATCCACTTAGCTCAATGCACTATGAAAATGTTAATTGTACCATTTTTTTGACGCGGATAAAGATATAACAGTTTATGAAGATATTTGTATGCGGATGTGCGACGGGAGGAGGGGGGGGGGGAGTTAGCGTGTCTGTATTGTGCGTGGGTGTCCGTGTGTATGTGCGGGCGCGTGCGTGCGTGAGTATGCGAGTGCATGTGTGCTTTTCCGTTCCGTCTCTACAGTATGGATACTAAATGCTTGGGTTATTACCATTTATAAAAATTAAAAACAACTCACAAATGGCACAAGCGTTATAAATATGTCACCAATGTCACAGATCAAAAGCTTTTGTCAGGAACCTATTTTTCCCGTAATATACATCTACATGTAACTTTTACCGAATTTTCATACGCGATTTTTTAGTTTTTAAAAAATTCTCTTAAATACCTATTAAGGTGTTGGTTTATCAGTTTGAACTTTCCTGCGAAAGCCGAACATTTAGTATTCCACATAAATGATATAATGTAAAAAAATCATTTTTAATGTAAATAATAAGAGAGAATTATTTCTAATATTTGTTTACAATTCACTTAAAAACCCAGTGCTTATTTATATGATGTGTTTGATTTATTTTCATTGCAATAACGAAGTACTGCGTTGCCAGTTGATCCTACACGTCTAAAACATTACTCAGAGAATTATACACCGAACGCTTGCGCTGCTTTTACACACGGTACATAAGTACATTCACTTCTACAATAATCGTGCGATAATAATAGAATGGCCAGAACTGAACTTAAGACAAAACTAAGACCTGGTTCATACGCCAGGGTATTTTAAATTCGTTCTTATGTGCACTCAAATTTGCGTGTGAATGGAGGGTCCGCACGGCAAAAACCCGGATATGTGCATCGGCCCTAAACCAAGTTTCAATTCAGTCTAACATTCTGCATGCGGCGTGTGGGTAAACACGATAGCGGTCAGACCGTTTCAGCTGGAGTGATGAAATTTGGCATACGGCTATTAGAGCAAAATCGTTGGTCCGCATTAACTTTTGGGACATATAGGACCACCATAAGTATCTGTTAACTTACACCGTTTTCAAATCTTTCAGCTAAGTATTCGTTTAATAGGAGCTATTAAGATGAAATGTCTTACACGCGTTAAAAGACACTGGAAAACTATAAAATATGAAATTTTAAGCTGCAGAATCAAATTTTTTTATGCAGTGTTCGATATTCAGCTTCCGCTTCTCACTGTGCCAACGTCACTGCATAAAAAGCAATCGTTTAGGCTAAAAAAATGTTTATTAAAATATGTCAAAGCCAACGCGGCACTCAAATCAAGTCGCATACACTAGATATCCACATTTTTGCCTTTTAAATTATATAAAATATGTATAAGTATGTAACATTGTATCAAAAATGTACACTTACACATTTTTTTTAAATTAAAAAACAAGTTAGTGATGTATAATTTCTACTTCATTTAATTGTAATTTGGAAAAAGGGTTCCCTTACATATCAAACATAAATTGTTATCAGAAGTATCATTTTAGTTCCATGTTATTAATTACATTTTATAAATGCCAATGTCAAAATAAATAAATAAAAAATGGATACACATTCAATATTAAGGTAAACGTACATTTAGTACCGGCTCTGTATGCACAAATATTAGATATTATTAAACAAGATTAGTTGGTTATTGTATTTAATGTGGTGCTAAGATGGCTAAAATATACAGCCTTATTGGCATAAGTCTGACCATAGCTAACATTGTTATTTTTGACATAGAGAGGCGATCAACTTGTGCGAAGTTGTACAATTTTTTCCGGTGGTTTCAAATCTGGAAACATCGTTTTTTCGAGATAATCCCTAAGAAGTAAATTTTTTACTGTAAACCCTGTATATTATTGTAGCAGGTGCAAAGTTCTTAGATTTTCTACAACAGTCAAATACATTATTTACAAAAGTTTAAATTTAATAACAGGAATTCTAGAGAACTTTTAAATGTGATAAATTTGCAAGAACGAAGAATTATGTACCAAGACATTGCTACGCCACATAATTTTCATAAAAATCAACAAATTTTACAACACTTCTTTAAAGATTGATGGATAGCCACTAATAATGGTTCAACTTAGTGGGCGCATCGCCTGACGAACATCACTCTTCTGGACTTTTTTCTTTGGGTGTATGTTAAGAATAAAGTTTAGAAATGCAGATATGACAGGATACTACAGTTACATTATTATATCCGCACAATAATAACTTCAATTGAACCAAAAACTGTTGCTAAGGCGTTTTTCTTTTAAAAAGAGTTCTACTTTGAACAAAAAATTATTTGTTGCGTTATTGTTGAATTTTTTAAATCCTTATTTTCCTGATCGCTGGATCGGCTATAGAGGATCCATCAGTTGGTCGTCAAGATCACCAGATATTATAAGTTCCGATTTCTCTTTATAAGGGTTAATAAAAAGTAAAGTTTATGCAGAAGTACCAACTACTGCTGAAGACATTCGCCATCAAATGTTGGTAACATTTCGAGAAATAATTTCAGAAATGTTCAGAAAAGTAAAGCAGTCGGCCAAAACGATTTGACTTATGCAGTGCTCGAACCGGACATTTTATGTAATGGTGTTTCAGTTTTTGTTGTCGTTTGTTTCTAGTGATTGTAATGTGTTTTGTTGGTCACTTTTTAAGCAAGCCAGCAGCAATGCTGCTATTCACAAAGCATAATAAAATGCGAGGACAAAACAATTAGAAAATTGAGAATATCTTAACAAAATCAAAAGGAGATTGCTATTTAGAAAAAAACATTGTCTGTGATTGAAAATTAAAAAATTGAATATCCATATCTGGTCAAGTTTTAACTTCGACATGGTAATTTGGAAACGAAAAAGAGATCTTTTTCATAGTTACGATAATACTTGAAATCTTCTGATACTGAAAGTGCATTTTTACGAAAATTTGGAATAATTAAAATATGTACGACAAATGAGTGGTTATGAAAGCGACCTTTAAATTTCACAAGGATTGCAAAAATGCAATAATATATTTTCCCGCGATCAAGAATTTTTGTTTATTTACAATATTTGTTTTCCAGAAGGCAGGATATGTTTATCGGTTGATAGGCTCAACACGTTGGTAAGTACTTACCGATGTGTTTTAGTTACCGACCTCTGAACTAAACGCTATTAAATGGTATTTGTCAAGGTGAACTTGCCGCGAAATATAAACGTTACTTTTGACTTTTCGTATAGGTAGGTATTTAGTTGAAATTAATTTATTTCAATTGAATTTAATACGATCGTGCAAAAAATAGTATAAGCATCACGAACGTTAAGGGTTGTACCGGTGTCCGGCAAAATTGGAGACTTCTCTGCGCTCAGTCTCCAAACATTGACGTCGACCGGTAAACGTCCCTCGCCATTTTTGATACCTAATATACTATTTAAATTTGAATATTTTGAAATTTAACTCTTTTTTTTTTAATTGTGGTCTTGAACACGTTAAGTTTGACCTAACATGCTAAAGTATTCAGGAACACTCAGGAGGATGCATAGGGGGATTTTAAACTGCTAAGAAATGCTTATGATATGCTTATCATATCATAAGTGAGAGGAAAGCAAGAACTAGAAATAAAAATATTCACATGTTTCTATCACCTGAAAACTTTTGTAGAAAATTTAATAAGATTGTGTCTGCTACAATAATATACAGGGCGTTCCTATGCAAAAATTTACTTCTTTGAGATTTCTCAATAAAGCGATGCTTTTTGTTTTTCTGATTGCAGATTTAAATTCAGTGGAAAAAATTATTCCACTTCAAAAAAAAAACAAAGTTAACCATCGTGCCGACTTATGTCGAATCAGGTTGTACCGGGTGGCCAACTAAGAACGGCCGCCGGCCATATCTCAGGAATGGATTATAGCACAGGTTCGGGAAAAAAGTGGCCTCGAGAAACGTCTGGAAATTATTGTCAGAATTGTAGGTCCACCGCTAAAGGGCGTATTTGATAGTTAAAATTTTGAAAAGCAAAATTTTTCAAAATTTACTCACTTAAGGGGCATATTAAATATTATAATCAGATTCCTCAACAAATTCTGCATATTTTTGATTTGACAAGTTTTAGTCTATCTCTTCAAATAAGGGGTGGGTAGAGTGGGAACCTTGTTACGAAAAAACGCCTTTAATTCAGGTTCTGCTTGACCGATTTTAATAAACTTGACGTTGTTTGAAAGAGCTTTTGTTAAACAATAGAAAATTTGAAAATTTGAAGCAATCTGATTAATAACATAAATGCTAGAGGACGCTGTTTAATATTTTTTTAATATTGTGTTTTCTCCTTACAATTTTAAATGGAAGCATAAAAATTTAAGTAGGTCTTTAAAAAGTAGACTAAATTAGTAATAAAACAGTGAAAACTGCAAGTCGATATCTTTTTCCTATCCTGAGATATCGTAAGAAACAGGTAAATGGCGGGAATTGTTCTTACAACGTCTAGTCGGCTAGTTCGCGTTAACGGAAATGATTAAATTTAGCCTGAATGAAAGGATCTTACATTGGTCTGCAGAAATTTAAACTGTTATCATACTAATGTTATGGTTGCCGCTAGATTACCTAAATGTAATGCTGTCGCTACTAACAATAGAACAAATTATAGAATAATAATGTGATAAATCTAACAATTAAAACCTTAAATAAATAACTACGTAATTAGTGTCGCCCTAGATGTTTGAAATGTCGTCCATCATTGTCAATGCATGAAATCAATCGCTGACGGGTGGAGAGAACAGCAGTTTCAATTTCTGCCCTTGAAATACTTCGTATTGTCTGTCGTATTCTTTCAATCATGTCAGCTCTTGTTGTGGGTCGATCGGCATAAGCGAGATCTATTATTCGCCCCCACAAATAAAAATCTAAACAAGTTAGGTCTGGAGACCTTGGTGGCCAAATAAATAAACTTCCACGTCCTATCCACCTTTCACGGTATAATTGATCTAAGAAATTCCGAACATCTCTAGAATAATGTGCCGGGCACCCATCATGTTGCAAGAACATGTCACGACGAATAGCCAAGGGTATGTCTTCTAAAAGAAGTGGCAATTCGTTGCTTAAAAAATCTAAATATCTTTCTCCATTAACAATCTCATTTAAAAAAAGGCCCAATTATTTCTCCACCTAGAATCCCACATCACACATTTACAGACCAATGACCGTGATATTGGACCTCCTACATCCAGTGGGGATTCGTTTCAGACCAGTAGTGCATATTATGTCCATTTACACTACCATCACTATGAAAAGTAGCCTCATCTGTCTACATAATTCGTGAAAGTATTTCAGGATCGTCGTGTATTATATTTGAGAGCCAGTTGCAAAAATCCAACCTGGTATCGAAATCTTGAGCATTCAAACTATAGTGTAGGACCATGTGATATGAGTGCAATCTAAAATAGTATATATTATAAAGTAATTAGATCAATAAGACACATTGAAGTTCTTCGTTGTTAGTAAACGAAAAAGGACTTTAAATGCATTAACTCTCGTAATGTTATTACGAAATTTTTTCGCCCGGCCTCGCATTATTTTTTATTATTGGTACCTTTTTACTTTACTTTTCCTCACTTAATTATCATGTTGTTAGTTAAAATCTATTCACATAGCAAAAGATAATTTCATTAAATAATTTGTTGTTTTATTGAAACTAGACATGAACATATAACGACAAACGAAAAAAATTAAAACATTTTTATCATTATAATACCGAATAAAACATGCATTAATAAATAAGTAGTCACCTGTGTTCTCTTAAAATATTTTGGACGATGGTTCGACATATACCCAAGTCTCTAGCTATAGCTCTGGTGCTTGAATGAGGGTTAACATTTACATAAGCTAAAACATCAATAACATTTTCCTCTGTTCTACCTCTGCGTTGTCTTCGGTACACAGGAAGATTCACATTTCCAGTAGTACGCACACGGTGTGCGAGTCGGAGAAAACTCTTCTGCTGTGATGCCGTCTGTTTGGGTACTGCAGTGCATACACTCTAGCAGCAACGGTTGCATTTCTCATACATTCAAAATAAACTGCCAACATATCAAATGCTTCTTCATTTGTAAGAATCATTTTGGTACGAAAAGATAAAGAAAGTCTATTAAATGCAACACGATGAATAATTTTTGACATATGCGTGAAAATCATAGCTTGCTTGTTTTCAACAGGGAATTTATTTTATATCTTACATGGCCCTCTTTACTAATTTTGTTGTCATCAGTAAATCGTAATTCACATTTTAAACTGTATTTGTTGTTGCTGGGCAAATATCGGTTTTTATTGATATTTTATGCTTTTGATTTACTAACCCATCTCTTGAAAACAAGTATAACATTCTTATATAATTAAAAAAATGTTGGATTTATCACATTATTATTTTATAATTTCTTCACATTGTTAGTAGAGACAGCATTATATTTAGGTAATCTAGCGGCAACCATAACCTTAGTATGATAACAGTTTAAATTACTGCATACCAATGTAAGATCTTTTCATCCAGGCTAAATTTAATAATTTCCGTTAACGCCAACTAGCCTACTAGACGTTGGAAGAACAATTCCCGCCATTTACCTGTTTCTTACGATATCTCAGGATAGGAAAAAGATATCGACTTGCAGTTTTCACTCTTTATTACTAATTTAGTCTACTTTTTAAAGACCTACTTAAATTTTTATGCTTCCATTTAAAATTGTAAAGAGAAAACACAATATTAAAAAATATTAAACAGCGCCCTCTAGAATTTATGTTATTACTCAGATTGCTTCAAATTTTCTATTGCTTAACAAAAGCTCTTTCAAACAACATCAAGTTTATTAAAATCGGTCAAGCAGAACCTGAATTAAAGGCGTTTTTTCGTAACAAGGTTTCACTCTCCCCCAACCCTTATTTGAAGAGATAGACTAAAACTTGTCAAATCAAAAATATGCAGAATTTGTCGAGGAATCTGATTATAATATTTAATATGCCGCTTAATTGAGTAAATTTTGAAAAATTTTGCTTTCTAAAATTTTAACTGTCAAACACGCCCTCTAGCGGTGGACCTACAATTCTGAAAATAATTTCCAGACGTTTCTCGATGCCACTTTTGTTATAAAAATTTTTTCCCGAACCTGTGCGATAATCCATTTCTGAGATATGGCCGACGGCCGTTCTTAGTTGGCCACCCGGTACATCACAGAAATAGAAACAAATAGATGGCACGTTATATATGGACCAGGATACCATAAATATTATTTTCATTCGAGGAAGAGCAAAGGTCTCGAAGATAATCTCGGAACATTGGAATATAATGCTAGTCAAAAGGCCAGAAAATTCAATATGGTTACTCTAAGTATTAAAAAGAAAGTTAACTTGATATCCAGCATCTAACATCCAATGAACGTAATGAAGCGCCCTTTAAAAGAATATCATGATCAAAACCTCTTAGCAGGATAACATCCATTTGATCTTGAACAATAAAAATTTGAACATGTTTGATGACAGTTTTATAAAATAAAATTTGTGGATTTAGACCTCACAGATGCAAAGTAAAGATAAATTGAGATTTGAGACAGATGAACAAATTCTACAACTCAATCCCAAGAGTTTTAAGACATCATTAATTATAAAATTAATGTGGTACTTAAAATCGAGTTTAATGTCTATGATAACAACTAAACCTTTAACCCGCCAGAACGCGCGCTATGGGTAAAAATCACCCTCTAATTAAAAGCATTATAACTTTTTACGTTATGGGTCTATTTGCGGCCGCCTCTTAGTACCTTCATATTGAACTCCCCCAAACCTGATTTAGCGGGAATCGACGAGATTTCCATCGGCTACACAGTTCTGTGGCATATTTTGCAGTGGAATTACGTACAAAGTAGAAAATACCCAGTACGCGCGTGCTACCGTTGCCCAAAAATTGTAAGTTTTTTCTACTATTTTTGTAAATTTACAAATTTTACAGAATTTGGCATTGGTAATACATTAACGAAAAACTATTTTAGACTTATATTCAACATTTATGTAAATATAGATGACGCGTAACTATCTACGAGTAAAAGATACGATGATATCTGAAAAAGAGCTAGAACAAATGATGTATGATGATAGAGATGAAGAAGCAAATATTTGTGAAAGTGATGATTCTGAGATTGATCATATATCAGAAAGTAGTCATAACAGTGTTTCCAAGTAACTCGATTCTGATAGTACCGTTGATATAGACACTGATTCGGAAGATGACATTCCTTTAGCCCGTTTGTCATTTTACATTGGGAAAAATGGTTTCAAGTGGTTCAAAAACAAACCTCCGCAAAATTTACACATTTACACGGGAGTTCCTGGCCCTAAAGGAATTGCAAAAAATTCGCATTCGATACTTGGCAACTTATAAGTGAAGAAATTATAGATAGTAGTAAAGTACACCAATATGTACATAGAAAATAAAAAAACTAAGTTTAGTAGACATCGAGATGCCCGTACTACATCTAAAACAGAAATAATGGCTTTGTTAGGATTACTTTATTACGCTGGTTTTTTGAAATCGGCATGACTAAGTACGATGGACTTATGGGTTAGGGATGGCAGTGGACTTATTTATTGCAATGTCAAGAAAACGATTTTTATTTCTTTTACGTTGTATACGATTCGGCGATTTAGAAACAAGGTCTGAAAGGTGACAGCTTGACAAATTGGCGCCTATAAGAGAATTTCAAAGATGTACAGGTTGCCCATTTTCTTATGTTTTACGGGGTATCTCGCTTATTTTTTAGGTTAGAACCTTGCGGTTTTCGCGACACCGTGCTATTTTTTAATGAAACCAAAGATGCACTAATCAAATTTGCCATAGCCATTTTAGTTTGTGTGCTACAAGGTGACTTTGGAAAAATTTCATTTTCAGTCATCCCCTGTAACTCTGTTATTGTCAGACATATTAAAAAAGTAAAAACTGATATTTGTAGATTTTTTTACGTAGAATCCAGTGGCGTCCTCAGATTTTCTTTAGAGGTTACAGTTTTTGAGTTATTGACATAACCTATTTTTTTATGGGACACCCTATATATTTTTTTTAAATCTTTTTCCCCTTGCCAAGAGCTTTTCAAAAATATAGATAGTCTATATTTATCATTATAAATAACGTGACAAAATGAGTTTTTTCTATAATTTACATTGATAATAGTGGATAGCCGTGGGTAACCATGGTAACGCAAAAAACAAAATAATTAACGTTCTGCCATTACTGAGGTATTTGATTTTTGAAGTTTCTGCTTCTCTCAAATTATTCCTGATTATATTTTCCCAAATTTAGTGCTGATATTTATCGTTATTCGTTGTTTTTGTTTATTGTTATCGTTGTTGTTATTTAATTATTTTTTAATATGGCTCAAAATCAAAAATTTGAAAACTTTGAGAAATACAAATATGATATGAATACCTGCTTCATATTATCTAATGTAAACGCAGACCAGGCCTTAGAACTCTATCTGAACAGGTCAGTTAATCTTTACCTTAGAATTTGTATTTATTTTATATACCTATTTTGTCATATAGATATCCCGAAAGAAGACAATCCGATAAAAGAATATTTCAAAAATTAAAATTTAATCTTTGCCAACATGGATGTTTTGACAAACCTCGGCCCCGAGTTTACAACAAAGAGAACGAGGAATCAGAGATCAACGTTTTAGCAGTTGTTCAAGCCACTCCTGAAACGAAACGAAGACAATAATTTATTTTGGAAAATGCTATTAAAAGAATTTATAAACTTTGTGAAACTTGTAGAATGGTCTGCAATTTGAACAATATTTGTGATTAATTATTTTGTTTTTTATCAATGTAAAAATTTATAAAAATAAAATAATAGACTATGCTATATTTTTGAAATGCTTTTGGCAAGGGGAAAAAGATTTTAAAAAAATATATAGGGTGTCCCATTAAAAAAAAAGTAGGTTATGTCAATATTTCAAAAACTGTGATCTCTAAAGAATCGCCACTGGATTCTACGTAAAAAAATCTACAAATATCAGTGTTTACTTTTTTAATACGTCTGACAATAACAGAATTACAGGATGACTGAAAATGCAATTTTTCCAAAATCACCCTGTAGCACAAAAACTAAGATGGCTATGGCAAATTAGATTAGCGCATCTTTGGTTTCATCAAAAAGTAGCACTGTGTCGCGAAAACCGCAAGGTTCTAACCTACAAAATAAGCGAGATACCCCGTAAAACATACTTAAATGGGACAACCTGTGCAAGAAAACATCAGTCAATCATATACAATACGAGAATTGGCTACTACTGATGAAAAATTCGAGCCTTTTAGGGGACGGTGCGGATTTCGCCAATACATAAAAAGCAAGCCGGCAAGATACGGTATAAAAATATTTTTAGTTGCTGATACAAAACATTTTATACCTGCAATTTTGAAATTTATGCAGGTACGCAACCTGAAGGAAATTTTAAATGCCACAATTCTCCAAGTGCAGCTGTTCTGCGCTTGATTGAACCCATTTATGGAACTGGAAGAAATCTTACTATGGACAATCGGTTTTCAAGTATTCCCCTTGCAGAAAAACTGATTCAGGACCACAAGACAACATGAATTGCTACCTTGCGGAAGAACAAGCGGGAAGTACATCGCGAATGTATTAACGCGAAAAACAGGGAGAGGTATTCTACAATCTTTGGATTTACAGAAATCTTTATTGTCATATATACCAAACCTTGGCAAAACTGTTTTGATTATTTCCACTCTACACCGGGATAAAAATATTGATGAAAGGTCTGGTGAACAGAAAAAAACCTGAGCGTATTAGCTTTTACAACAGTACCAAAGGTGGGGTTGATACCGTTGATGAATTGTGTGGTACATATTCAGTTTCTAGAAAATCCTTTCGTTGGCCACTAAGTGTTTTTTGGTTTTCTAAATATTGCCGGAACTAATGCATACGTTATTTACAAAGCTAATAATTCGTCTCAAAATTTGCATCGTCGCCAATTTTTGAATTAGTTTTGGAATTGACAAAGCAGCAAATAGTAGCTCGTTCTCAAATTCAAACATTACCGATTGATGTTAAGACCAGAATAAATCTGCTTGTACCTACCAATGTAATAAATGAGCCAATGCCCAAAAAGCAGTGAAGAGCAACAGGAAGATGTGAAGATTGTGGCTACAAGAAAAATAGAAAAACTCAGACATCTTGTGGTGCATGCAATAAACTTATTTTCCGAGAACACGTAATACAGGTTTATAAATCTTGCAGTGAGGGCGAGAAAAGTTGAATTACATATATTTGCTATAATCAAAATACATTTATAATAAACAATTTAATAAAATAATAATTTACTTTTTTTGGTGTTATTTCTTTATCTATGTAACAATTGAACTATTTTAATATGTATATTGTCAAAAAAAATAGTAATAAAGTTTAGTATGTAAATTCAATGAGCTCTTTAAGAAATTTGTTAAATAAAGCATGTATTTGGGGATTTTTACCGCTATGGGTAAAATTCACCCTGCATGCTTCCTAATGTGGCTAAATTGGGTGGCAGTCTGACGGGTTATTAAATGTACAAGGAAGAAGTTTCGCACTATGCTTATAGTGATGTATTGTATAACCTTTCTTATCCGTAAGTGAGAGAACATTGCATTTAGACACATTTAAATTAAGATTGCTATTAATGCACCAATTATTGATTTTACTACGGTGGTTTTGCAAAAATAATTGTGCCCAAGAGGTCATTTATGAACCCAAGAAATATTAGTGGTTCTATAACCGATCCCTGAACTACTGATGTAGCAAGGAATTCTTGACTCAAAACGTTATACAGGGTGTACCAATATTTAATAGACTGGAGAAATAGGAGATTAAAATAGGTCAATTAACACAAACATGCCTTAGTAAAATATTGATTGTAAACAAAATGCAGGGCGTTATACGTGAGGTATTATCAAAAATTTGTAATAATTTGAAAACAACTGAATGTAATCCTAGAAGGTGCTAGTGATACAGTCCGAGTTGGGTGAATCCACATATTTTTTACCACTTACCAACAGCTAAATGCACCATTAGACTATTGCAGAGGATATTAATAGTGCTAATTTACTGCCGAATAAAATAGTTTTATTACTGTTTTTGTTACGTTTAACCCCTTGGGGCTAAAAACACAATGAAAATAAGTTGATAGTTGTTATTTATGTATTAATGGCATAATGAGGTTTTTGTAGTCCAAGGCGCTGTAGGACCATAAAAACCAGTTATCCTCGCAATGCATACAAAATTGTATGCATGATTAATATATTGAATATTTAAAATGAATTATACCGTTAATTGTTTTAGAAAAAAATACATTTCTCATTTACGATAGTAGGTATTAGCGTTACCATGAAAACGAGTACAAAAGCAGTCAAAGCAACTGTTCATTTATTAGACAGTTTTGCTTAGTTAGTTTTAAACAAGTAATTACAGAAATAAGATGAAAGAAATTGAGGAATTGTAGCACTTAGCATAAACATGACTAATTATAATACAGTACAATCTTGATAGTCCAACACGTTCTACAATCCGACAACGCCTTAGCGGTAATATCTCTCGATCTTACAGCAGTTCAATGTGTTTTTCCATTTCAATCAGGACAAAAGTAAAATTTTCAATTATATAAGACATGTTTCTTTGTCAAGTATGGAAGTAAACATGTGTTTTAAAAGATAATATGTTTTTTAACCCATTTAAATCGTGTTTACTTCGTTTTACATTTACCTAAGAGGTTATTTAGCATTTTTATAATGATCCCTCCAGTAATGCATAATCTTTTATAATATGAGAGGGTCCTGGTCCCATATGTGTCGGATTATCGAGATTGTACTGAAGTTGCATTGCAAATATATTTAAATACACTCATAGTTTTGTGCATTTTGTTTTCAATTTTTGAAGTTTCGTTATTGGGGTCATAATAATGTCTGTGCTAGAAAGACGGTTACATCAGAGAAATTTGGTTATAACTGTCATATTATAATTTAATTGTGCATAAAATATTTTATCAACATATTTTAACACTTTAATTGTCATTACCATTGATGACGATAACTGGCACTTATTGAAACCTGCAAAGTTTGTATAATTTATCTTAAAATACATCTTTTAAAACTTATAAAGATAAGTATTTGTATTTATGAGTTCAAATCATGAAAGTTTACAGATTTGTATAAAATTAAAAAGCAAGAAATAATAACCAAAGAACAACCTATGGACACCTTGCTTGTAATCTATATAAAATCTGTTTCTGACATTTACATTTTTGTAAAGAAATTAAACAACTTTTAAATAACATAATTTTTATTAAACAGCACACAACAGCTGAAAATCAAGATATAGAGTACCAATTAATGTTATAATTCATAAGATAGTAAATAAAACAAGTTATATAATTAACTACGTAGAGAATAATGCTACCAGTCATAATCTAAGAAGAACTACAATGTTTCAAAGTGTTGCTTATCTTCATGCATACAAAACATTAAATAACAATCTGTAATATTTTCATAAAATAACAAAATATAATAATAAACACTGACTTAATTGAAATGGTGATGATTTAACAAAGTGTAACAAATAGCATTTTGTCACAAAATAGATCATATTTACTGAAATCAATCCTGTATTAAAACTTAAATGTTGAATGAAAAAATACTGTTACTTAATGAAATTTGCATACTGACAATGATAATAATGCAAATATTTCATAATAATATAATGAAGGATTGCTGAATCATTATAAATTGTACATTAAAGATATCTATATTGTGACAAAAAATGTAATTCTTCTACTACTCAGTAGTTAAAAAGTCATTATAAATTAGATCAACTAAGTACAACATTATTTTTACTAACATGATGGCATTTGGTGCAATTCATGTTGACTAGGGTGGAAATTCCTGGCTGTCATTTATTACCACATGTGTGTTTCTCTAATCTCACTTATAATCTGAGTGGCACGTTGAAGAGCCTATAAAATTATTTATAAGAAACATGAGTACATATTCACAAATTTTTAATCATTTAATAACAATATTTAACATAATAAATAGTACATAAGTAAAATTTTCTCAAAACATGTAAAGAATCTGATTCAATTAATAACTTCATTGTATAGCAAACACTCAATCTCAATGTTACTTGCTTCAATTTCAGTATTATGAGAATTATTATTTTCCTAAGAATAACAAGGTTAAGTATTTATATTACAGCAAACCTTGATACCAATTAGAAAATAGAAAACTGTTTGATAATACGCAATTTTTAACATGAAAAATTATGATGATGTTGCTTCAAATATGACAGTAAAATCTAGGGTACACTTTGTTGTAAAATTAAAAAGTATTTACCTTCAGCATATCAGCAGCTTCTTTACGTCTTTGTGCAATATGTTCTGATTCATTTAAAAGTTCATCTGCATTATCAGCTTTATAAAGGTGAGTAACCAATTCAGACTGTAAATTATCTTTAACATAGTTAACTAAGAAATGCATAACAGCCTTTGGTACTGTATCCTGTATAGATTTACGTACAATGTAAAAATACGATTTAATAAGGCGTTCTGTAAATAAAAATGAATAAAAATAAAAAATCACACAATTATGAGCTTACCAATGATTTCACAATCGTGTGCTTCGTTTTGAGAAAGCTCTCTATAAGAATTACTATTAAATGGAACTTGCGGTAATAAGTTTACAGGTTTAACAGGACTAAGGAGAGATCTAACATCACCTTCGGTAGATGAAGCACTTTCTGGTAAACTTTCTACATGGTTTTCGTTAACAAATTCATTGAATTCCTTTTTATCGCTGGACATTGAATTCCAAGGTATCATGTCTTTGTCATTTTGATTTACGTGATTAAACATGGGCGCTCGGCCCTAAAAAGAAGCATAAATACTAAATGATACAATACATTATAAATATTGACAGAAAGAATTAAAAATGTATTAAAAGATTGGTGCTGTTGGCATATATTGTTCAAAAATTGTATATATAGCTTGTTCATATGTATTAAACAATTGAGTGCTGGGTGGCTTTTGACATTAGCAGGTTTTATATAATGTACTTATCCCGTAGGATAGTTGCTATTCATAAAGTGTAACATGATTTTTGTGAAAGTTTATATTTCAAATCGACCCTTATGTCAGACATAAAGTTGTGCAAACTAAGCCCTTCATCCTGATGGATTTGAAAAGAGGAAATTTGTTGCGAAAAAATTATGGGTAAATAAATATTAGGAGTTTGATTTTGGTAATAATAAATGAAAAGTTTTATATGATTAGATCCAGCAATATGTATAAAAAAATAGCATTAGCATTAGGAAATTATATAACTATAATTTGAGAAAAAATAAAGCTATTTATCACCGAATGATTAGTCATTAAAAATTAACGTTTTATAATTAAACTAAAATATCTGGTGTGGAACAACACATGACATTCCAATCTACAAAGTGGAAATTAAAAGAAATGAAACAATGTTAATAATTATCTTTTTAGGATAATTATGCATCCCCTTTTTTAATACCTCCATAACGAAAATAGGCAACATTGTAAAAACAAAAACAATAATCTCACAAAAAAAAAATTCCAAAGCCACCCGCTTCTATAATACATTGACGATACTGTTTAAACATGTTCAATCTTGTTTAATTAATTTTTAGACTTATTTGGCATTGCATTAAAAATTGTATTATAAGATTTTTTTTTAAATTGACATTATAGGCGTAATCTTCCACCCTTAAAACGTTCGGACACTCTGTATACTGTAGATAAGTATTTTGAAATTTGTATAAATTTTTATTGTTTTAATTCAAACACTAGAGTATTTGTAGAATGGTTTTACCTGCACTAAATTGTATTTTATGCAGTGTTTTAATTAAATTATATATAACAGAATATATAAAAGAAGGAAAACCAAATGGACAAAAACATATCAGTTTAAAATTGAAAAATTACACAAAAGGATTAAGTACTTAGAAAACTTAGTAAGTAGATTTAGTAAAATTCAAAAACAGAAACGGGAAACAACTACTGTTGGAAAGACAAATAACCTTACGATAAAGAACAAGCGACCTGATAGAAATTTAAAGAAAAATATATCGATAATAAAATCTAAATCTCAAGAATCTGAGGTCAAAAATAATGATGTGCTCATGTCTGATATTGAAACGCATATCAGTTCTAAATCTACATGTCAACGTAAAGATAGAATATTCATTTTATCAGATAGTCAAGGTAGGGGATGTGCAGATTCCCTTTTAATCAGCAAGTACCAAGTTACATGTAATTTTAAACCAAACGCTAATTTTGAAAATGTGGTGGGAAATGTAGGTGATTTAACCAAAGATTTTACTTCATCTGATTATGTAATAGTAATTGCCGGTATAAACAATGCAAACAAAAGAATTAAAATATCACCTAGCCCCATATCAGCAACAGTGTGGAGTCTAAAAAATATCAACGCGATTTTTTACACTGCTCCGTACTGGGACGGACGTTATGTACTTAATAGATTAGTGTATGATATAAATGTTCTACTTTATAACCAATTAAATAATAATGGGCGTCTTATTGATGTAAACACGATTGTTACAAAAAATGATTTTACGCGTCACGGTCTCCACTTAAATAAACAAGGGAAACTTAAACTTTGTAAATCTATTGCTAAGTATGTAAATACGAAATCGAATAAATATGAGTGCGCCGAAAATATTCCCACGACTAAGTTTAATAAGTACGTAAATGTGCAAAATTTGATTTTTGTAAATCGCAGTGATCCAAAAGCTGTTTCTGCAATGTTGATCAATTCACATACAAACAATGCTAAAATTAATGAATTGAAGTTATCAACTCACTTAAATCCCGTTAAATCAGGTTTAAAATAAAACCCATCAACAATAATAATAGTTTTAAATTAGCAAAAAATTTTTGTAAATACCTAGATCTTCTTTTATTAAATGTGCAAGGTTTAAACGCAGCAAAAATTTCACAAATGGAAATAGACTTATTAAAATTAAACGTCAATTTTATATTAAAATACTTATCTTTTTTGGGATTTTTTAATGGTGTACTTTAAGTTATACAATCTAAACGTTTCGATAACACTTACAGTTATCTTCGTCAGTAGTAATGTTTGTTAAAAATTGTTAAAGATGTAAACAATTTTGTCAAATTTGAAAAATTAAAACATAAACATAAGCCTGCTTATGTATTAAAACATAAACATAAGCCTGCTTATCTTTATGTTTTAATTTTTCAAATTTGACAAAATTGTTTACTACATCTTTAACAATTTTTAACAAACATTACTACTGACGAAGATAACTGTAAGTGTTATCGAAACGTTTAGATTGTATAATTTAAAGTACACCATTAAAAAATCCCAAAAAAGATAAGTATTTTATTATGAGTGTTAATGGTGAAAGTTTACATTTTCATATTTCAGTCAATTTTATATGTTTAACGGAAACATGGTGTAATCAGTCGTCAATTAAATCATTACAGTTAAATGGATACAAACATATTTCATATTTTATTCGAAAACTGCACATTCATGGTGGTGTAACAATATATGCTAAGAAAAATCTAAATGTACATTCTTTAGACTTGGAAAATTTTTGTCAAGAATTAGACTTCGAAGTGTGCGTTGCAATTTGGAGTATTAATCAAAAAAAAATATATAATAATTACTTGTTATAGATTACCTCTTGGTGACTTCACAATATTTTTAGATATATTGTTTGATGTACTGAACTTTGTGTTTGGTAAGAGGTCATATATGATCTTAGCCGGCGACTTTAACTTGCATTTTGAAGAAAATGATCGCAATGTACTTACATTAAGAGACATGTTGACCACATTTGACCTATTTGATGTAGTTGTAAAACCGACAAGGAAGGTAGCTGTGTTGGATAACGTCTTTGTCAATTTTAGTGGAAGCTCACATAATATACGCTCTTGTATAACATCTGACCATAATTACATTACATTTAAAACTAATAAACATAATAAAGCATCCATAAAGCCAAAGGTTCTTATAATAAAGATTATATTTTGAAGTTTGCTACAGCCATAGAACAAGAACGTTGAATTGATTTTGGAAATTTTTCAACACTTGACGATGCATTTAATTATTTCCACGAAACTTTCATGTATTATTTCATCATTTTTTTTTCCATATAGAACGAAGTTCCTCTAAAACTCAATACCAATTCAAATTGGTTAACAAATTTTATAAAAATCTCCAGCCAAAACCTTCACGACCTGTATCGGCTAACAATTAAGTACCCAGAACTAAGTTCCTTTTACTTACAAAATAAACGTTGTCATCGTCAACTTATCTGAAAGACCAAAGCTGCATATTATTCTAAGCAAATTTTATATGCTGATAATCAACAAAAAGCTGCTTAATCACTCATATCTCAACTTACTGGCAAAGAAACACACTTTTCAAACATATCTTTGCGTACGGGCACAAATATAATTATTGACCCTAAGCAAGTGGCAGAAAAATTCAATACATTCTTTATAGAAGAACCACTCAGAAAAATATCAAACATGTCATCTATCACAAATGTTTTGAAAAATGTTAAAAAATTAAGAACAAATAACAGTATGTGCACTTTTCCATTTAGTGAGATATGTGCATAATTATAAAGCAACTTAAAAACAAAAACAGCTGTGGACCAGATGACATATCCTGTAAACATGTAAAACAAATCTATTTGGCCCTTGTTAGCCCCATCACAAAATTAATTAATCTGTCTTTTGAACAGGGTGTTTCCTTCACTACTAAAGTGTGCCTTAGTCATTCTGGTGCACAAAAAAGATAATGATAGCGAAGTTTTTAACTTTTACACAATATCACTCAATTCTTCTTTTTCAAAAATTTTTGAATATGCAATCCTATCAAGACTTCTGCGTCACTTAGAATTGAATAACATTATTACCGACAGACAGTATGGCTTTCGAAAAAACGGTCAACGATTACTGCTTTACACTCTTTCGTTCATGTAATAGTGGAAACTCTAGATGAGAAAAAGTTTGTTGTTGGAATTACTGTGATCTAAAGCTATTGATTGCGTCAATCATTCATTGTTGTTAAGCAAATTAGAACGGTATGGTATAAGAGGCACCGTCGCCAAATGGTTTCACTCCTACCTTTCACAAAGAACCCAGTTTGTAAGAGTGACTTATAAATCACCCAACCACGTCACTAATCACTGCTACTCGTCTACTTTGCCTGTTACAGTAGGGGTTCCCCAAGGTTCCATACTAGGTCCTGTTCTGTTTTTGCTTTTTATTAATGACATAGTTGATTTCTTAAACCATTCGCTATATCTTTATCCTGATGATACATCTGCTCTAATAACTAGTACAAAGCCAGACGATCTGATATCTAAGACAAATGCTCTGTTAAAGAACCTACATGAGTGGTTTATAGAAAATAAGCTATACATCAACTTTTCAAAAACAAGTCTTATGTCGTTCAATAAACATATTTTAAATAATGGATTTAATATAAATAATATAGATGTATTACAACAACCAGTAGTAAAATTTCTCGGTCTTAAACTCGACGAATCTTTGAATTGGAAAACACATTGCTCTGATAAAAAAAATTAACAGTTTTGTTAAAATTTATTGAATCGCTAGTATTGGTTGAGTAGCGTTTCGTTACACTAACATAATTGCCGTGGAACTTTGGTATTAGTCAGTTTTAACATCAGATGCTATTCAAATTTGATAAAATAACGCTTGTTATATCTGTAATGAACAATTTGATTCAAAGTTTTCTTAAGTTGAATATGAAATTTTGCTTGGTTTGGTGTAAGGTCGTTATTTGAAGTCTGTAGGAATGGTGTTCATGTAGGGTTACCGTAGCAGTGTTGAATTTTGCATAAGTCGCAGTTTATCGAAGATACCTCCGAAAGAAAGCTTTTCACAAAAGCTGACGTTAGTTCATTAAAATAAGATTATTTTGGTTGGCTGAGAATTTAACATTTTTAAAAATTAGGTGTGAGGAGTAGGTAGCTTCGCTTTCTTTAATCAATTTAGATCCCGAATTCATTGACCTCAGATCAAGATTTGGTAGTTACGATGTAGTACTTTAACGTAACGAATGTTGGAGGACCAAAGCCCCAGGTAGAGGAGCGGTGTAAATTGGGTATGTGCGTCGTTTGATCGTATGCAAGCATCGATTACTTAGCATTACGCGCAGTACGGATATTAGGTGCACTTACGAATCTATCAAACATTATTTTTTGGATCGTTTCCGTTTGGGACCCTTAGTTTTTAGCCGTTTTGTCTGGGATTACACATATGGAAATAAGACCCGACGTCTTGGCACATCGAGCCCCGCCGTGTGTTTTTAAGATTGTGTTAATAATACCTGACGAGTATTAAACAAGTACGATTTGAATTGCTATTACGTGGTGGAGGCAGTATATTATTACTACCGTGTCGTTACCCACAAACTACATTAATATCGTGCTTTGTGTGAATAAGGTAATCGCATCTTTTTTATTATGTTCTAATTGCTTTTTCGTGTTAAATTTAATTAAAGAAACACCGACTATAGGTTATAACTATAAATATGAGTGTGAGCGTCGATTAAGAGCCTGGTAGCGTTTTTTACGAAAGCACAGCACTACCTATACTACCTATTAGAGATTCACTTGCATAAGAACACTCGAATTTTTTTTATTATTTTTCGTTGTGTGTATGTTAGCTTGCCCCGTTAGGTTCAGGACAATAATAATGTATTTAATTTTAATGTGTTGTGTAGAGTAAAATTCTGATGTTTTGTTACAGATTTTCCGAAATACTTACTGTTTAGGGCTTGGTTGCGCAGGGGCCGTCTTAAAGCATTTTGGCTGAGCGTAATCCGATTACGATCTCGTTTTACACAAGCACAGCGGAGTAGGTATTGCTTTGCACTATTTCAATTTATAGATTGTTTGATTACTCTGAATAACGCTTTTTACGGCTTCAATTTCGTACGGAAATAGATGTAGGTATATTAATTAATTATTAGTAATAATAGTACGTAATTAATATTTGATTCTGAAATAAGTAAATATGTTCTATGCCCATCTTTCTAAACTCATAAAGCGGTATTTAATGCATAAAATTTATTTACATATCGATCTCTACAAAAGAATGTGCAATTAACAAGGGCACTAACGTACGTAGAATATAGAACATATAATCGAATAATTACTTTCAGTTACTATTGAGATTTCTAACAGTGATCTTTGACTGGTTATAGTGTAACTGTGAAAAGTTATGGTAGAACTCTCAAAATGTTAACATTAGGTGGTGGGAAGGCAGTGCACACGCAAGCATGCTAAGTAGTGTACAATAATTTTTAATTATTTTGCACCACTATTCCCAAATGAATCGAAACTCCAGAACAATCATGAACACGTGTTCATGATTGTTCTGGAGTATCAGTAAGAACGATTCAACGGTTTATGAAAGAAGCAAAGGTAACGCCTGCGGAAAATAATGGAAATCCAGTATTCTTCAGTTCACCAAAAACGAGGGAAGATAAAATAGATTAAGAAATAAACCACATACGAAATGTTATCTACGATCTTCATAATACCGAAAGCCGCCGACCTACAACTGATAATCTCCAACAAACATTGGAAAATGAACTACAGTGGGCAGCAAAGAAGTCTACGTTGTACCAACCACTGAAGAAAATTGAATTCAAGTGGAAAAAGATGCAGGACAACGGGGAAATTCTTGTAGAAAAGAATGATATACGAGAATTACGGGTAAATTATTTACAAAAGTTCAAACATTTTAGAGATGAGTATGAAACTTACGTTCATGCTGCACATACAACTTCCAAGTGTGGAGTGATGGAATACTGTCCCGATTATTCACACCAATTTCTAAGGGAAAGAGGTTAATCATTGTTCACGCTGGTGGAGATATGGAATTCATTTCGAATTGTCTGCTTATTTTTAAATCAGGATCGAACAGCGGCGATTACGACAATCACATGAACGCGTAAACTACGAAAAATGGTTGCGAGGAAAATTAATACCTAATTTACCTCCAAGATCAGTAGTGGTCACTGATAACGCGTCTTATAATGTACTAGTAAATAAAGCCCTCACATCTAACTCCTTAAAGGCGGAATTGATGAAATGGCTTTCTGACAGGCATATAACTTATTCGCCAACTATTACAAACACCAACTTTAAGAGTTAATCAAGCTCCATAAAAAGCAGCTTATTACCTACAGATTCGATCATTTGTTAGAAGAGCATGGTCACCCGAATTTAAAATTCAATCGAAAAAATTTAGAGAATAGGGAAAAGTGATGTGGCAAAACATAACGCTACATTTAAACTCGGCGATGCCAAAATGTTAGCGGAAAATTCATTTGCGAAAGTGACTCAAGTGCTGCAATCATGTAGTTGTAACTGAAACTGATTATTTAGAGAAGAACAATGTCCTGGACATTACGGTTGAACCGCCCATTATAAGCATCGGTGAAAGTAGCAGCAATGATAGTGACGATAGTTTTAATGAATAAAAGTGAATAATTATGTACCTATTTAAGTGAATTATTTAATTATTTAGTACGATATTTATTTTTAGATGTTATTTATTTTATAGTTATGCTATATTAATGTATACCACGATATAGGATACAAAGGTAGAACGACGCCGCTCTCTGTATACTTGCGCAGCGGTAGCTTAACAGTGAGACAGACGTTACAGAAAGACGGCATAATTACGACTGCCGAGAGTTCACCTCGATCGTGTTGCAATTTATGTTTAATAGCTAGTTTTCGTTTATTACAATAAAAATGAGTTCATCTTCCATTAGACATTATTATACGCGTAAATAAAATACCAAAATTATTATTAATTTTATTAAATACACAAATAAAAAGTTTACCTCGGGTAGGATTTGAACCTACGACATGTAGTTCATAACAAAAACTTATTATAAAATACCAAAAATATTGCGGAAAAATGGCATGGAATACAAAAAGAATGTACAGATTACGGCTTTGATCGGACGCAATGCTCCCGTCTCTCTCGCACACGACGATCGCCGCTCAGTTGCCGCGGGTAGTTGTTCTACCTTCCTATCCTATATCGTGATGTATTACATAAATAACGGAATAAAGTGTTGTCTTGTTCAACATTATAAAATAATTAGCAATTTAAATAAAGATTGTATTGCTTTTGCGTACGCCACTGAAAATAGTAGCATTGAAGGGCGGAGTTACCGGCGAAAAGTATGCGCGTCGCCTGCGCATTCTTTTGCCAGGCAGAATGACATAAGCTCTACGTATTAATGATTTTACCCATCCATTGCATTGTGTTGATCTTTGCGAAATGAAGATCGTCTACTCTCCTCACGTGAACAGTTGTTTTTCAGAAGTGCAAGGTAGCATTTCTTGTACATTTTTTTTTAATTTGATGTATTATTTTGTCTGGAGATAAACGTTCCGTTTATTTAATTGTTAACACCAAATCCTAAGCACGTTAATTCCAGATATGAGTATCAATGACTTTTAATATTAATCGAAAAAGAATTATCATAATCTAATTTAATATTGGTATTCGTTTTGCTTTATTTCGTTATTACCCATTATAGGCAGTGATAACGCAATTATTTTAAAGCTTACTGTTGTTTTTAAATTTAAAGTTTAATTAATAATATTGACTTGTATAACATAACTTGATTACATAATTATTTTAATTTTAGAATTACAGTATAAGTTCATTTGTTATATTGGTTATATTTTAATAAAGTTTCATTATTTTTCAAGGTATAATATATCTGATAAACGTTTTCTTTTCTTTTAAAAGTACTTTAATTTTGGGGAAATACGAGTTAGTTACAGCACAATTTGTGACATCCGAGTTAGTATTTACAGGCTCGATCTATATTTTTGAATTTGAATTAGTGGTAACATTATTTTATTGAGAGCATCTTGTATTTCAATTCATACACGTTAACACCTTGCTTCTGGAATATACTGTGCATCCAAGATAATGAGGGCCACTACGAGGATGTTGGAGACGATAAGTGATAGAGATTTTGTTAAATGGGCGAAAAGTTGCATAATCAAAGGCCTAAGAAAATGGCGTCTAGAAATCCCTGGTTCATAAATTGAATTTTTGTATTTTAAAAATTATTTCTTTTTGGGGTTAATATTTAATTTAGACCAAAACAGATGACACTGCCCTTCAAGGTGGCATTATTAGTTTTTCAATCCGACGTTTGGTCTTTACGGAACCATTATCAACTTCATTTCTTTAAATATGGCCCTGGTCTTGTAATATCAGGTTAATAAAGTCCTTTTTATTCCGAATCCAATGATGTATAACACATCATGGTTTAATTGTGTTTTAGTATTTTTTCGGCCTTAATCAAGAAAATTCCTATTATGGACCTGTACCGTGTGTCGGACTTCGTTGTTTTAGTTATTTTTTGAAGATATCGTTGTTATTATTAAAAATAGAATTTTGGAGTTTTACTGTTTTGTTGGCCTAGATTCCATGGAAAAATTGATAATTTAGTATCTTCTTTTGTTTGCGACTTATAGTCAAACCTCAATATTTCTTTTTTTCAAGGTCTAACACCTCGCTTAATACTATTATACTGATATATTTCGTCAACGGTACTTATTATCTTAAAGTGCCGAATTCAGTGGAGTGCCTAGAAATTTTCTAGGGGATGCAGTTTTTGAGCAATATACAAAATTTTTCCACTCTTTTTTGTTTAATGGTAATTTTTTCGCTTCACTCCAAGTTTTATTTCTGCTCTTTAGTATTGCTGTCAATTCATCGTTCCAAGTCTTCTTAGGCCTCCCATATTCACATGTCTTGTATTTTCCATTCGGCATAAGTGTCCAAACCATTTTAGCTGCTGTCTCTCTATGACCTGTAGAACCGATTCAATTTTTTTAACTCCTCCTTCACCACTTCATTTTTCTTTTGAGGCTTTTAGTTAATAACCAACTTTCACTACCGTAAATTAAAATGGGCCTAAACACTGTTTTATACACTGACATTTTTGTCTTTTTGCTTATTTCTTTTTTCCCTAAAAATGTGTTATTTAAACTCTGGTATAGTCTTGCAGCACTATTAATTCTTTCGTACACTTCACTTTTTATGTTCCCGTCCCCCTCGATTAAAACTCCCAGATAATTAAAACACTCTACTTGCTCAACCCTTTCTTTATTTATTTCTAGATTTATCTTTCTATTTGCATCTCCTATTACCATCGTTTTTGTTTTATTTATATTTATTTTCATTCTTCTTTTGGTTAATTCGGTTTCCCATATCCACAGGTTTTCTTGTAGGTCTTTTTCGTTTGCTGCACATATCATGACATCATCAGCAAATGCACACTCTGAGACCTTAACTGGTAATTATCTGTTATGTCCTATTTGTACTGTCTTGATTTTGTCCCTTGTTGCTTTGATCACGTCGTCCAGTATCACTGAAAATAATACCAGGCTCATCGCTCCCCCTTGCCTCAAACCATCTTTTATTTCATATGTTTCTGACTCCATATTGTCCTTTTTTACATAGTTTCTGTTATTTTCGTACAAGCTTTTTATTGCTGCTCTTAATTTTGGTTTGATGTTTCTTCTCTTCAAACTTTCCCGACTTCCTTCTGTGACACTCTTATCGAATGCCTTCTCTAGATCTAAAAATACCATATAGACTTCTGTTTCTTGTAGACTGGCCTTTTCTATCATTTGATTTATACTAAATATATGGTTCTGTACACTACGCCCTTTTCTGAAGCCACTTTGTGCTTCTTCTAGTTGGTCTTCTATTTCTACTCTAAATCTTTTCTCAAGTATTCTCTCATATACTTTAAATGGAATACTTAGTAGTGTAATACCTATATAATTCTTGCAATCTCTAGAATCTCCTTTTTTAAACAGAGGTATTCCTGTCTTCCAGTCGTTCGGTATTTTCCCTATATCCCATGCCTTGTTGAATAATGTTGTCAGTGCTTTAACCCCTTTTGTTCTTATGTTTTTTAGCATTTCTCCCGTAATGTTATCGTGACCTGCAGATTTTCCTCTCTTTATTTCTTTTAATGCTGTTGTCACTTCATCTGTCTGTATATTTGTTGTGTTTTCTTCCTGTTTATCTTCGATTTGTACTTCTAGTGTCTGGTGTAGAGTGTAGTGATCGTTATAAAGTTCTTGAAAATATTCCTTCCATCGCTCCATAATTTCTTTTCCTTCTGTTAAAATTTTATTGTCTTTCGTTTTTACGTTTTATGCTGTGTTGTTTGTTTTTTCTTAAGCTTTTTACCACTTTGTAGAATAATTTTTGGTTTCCCTTGCTGTCCATTTCCATTTTATTCCCAAACTCTTCCATGTTTGTTGTTTGGCCTGGAGCACCATTTCTTTAACTTTTATTCGTTGCTGTTTATAGTTTTCATAGTTCAGATCTGTTTTGTGTGCAAAATAATATTTCCATTTTACTTTTTTTAGTTTTAACTAGTTCCTTTATCTTGTCATTCCACCATTTAGTTTGTTTCTTTTTTCTACTTACTACCATTTTCCCACATATTTCCTTTGCTACCTCCAAAACCGTTCTCTTGAAGCACTCCCACAGCTTCTCCAGATCCATTTGACCCCACAGCTGTGGATTATCCTCTAATCTTTCCGCTACCTGTCTTTCAAATTTAGTGGCTATTTCCTATTTTGTAGTTTATGTCCTTATCACTTCCTTTTGTGGGCATACTGTCCCTTTTTTATTTTCAAGAGTTGTTGCTGTATTTTATTTTACCTTAGTAAAGCCCATATTTTTCTGAATTCAAAAATATACCACATGATTTAACCGTTGTTGAGTTATTTAACATTTAAAATGGTGGTTATGATATACTTCCATGAAATATTATTTTTGCTTTATTGTTAAGTAGTCTATGACAATGCCAGTAGTTAATGACAATTTTATTGTAAATTGTAAATAGTTAAAATGGTTTATAACAATGTTGAAAAAGTGCAAATCTTCAATTGTTATATTCGTAATAATAAAAATAAACGCGAGGCACGAAGAGCCTACAGGGTGTTACACCCGAATCGAACAGTCCCTTCGGAAAAAACTTTTTGTAATATTTACAATAAGGTCATTTCTACAAGTTCATTTGCTAGAAAAAAACGTGCAAATATGGTAAATGAAGATGAACAGCTCTATGTTCTGCTACATTTCGAGGGTAAGTCAAACAAATTTTGTTCGATAATAACCATTATTGTAAGATAATATTCTTTTTAGAAAACAGTGAAAGTAGTTTAAAAAACGCAGCGGTTTTATTAAGAAAGATCTACAGCAAAATTCAACGTACGTTGAAAAAAAAACGGTTACAAACCTTATAAAATACGTCCCGTACAATTTTTAACGGAAGCTTACAAATTAAAAAGACTAGACTTTTGCCGACAAATGATGCATACCTTAAATGAGGATCCCGAAAATTTTAATAAAATTCTATAGTCCGATGAGTCCTCATTTTCGACAGCCGGAGTATTTACTAGAAGAAACAAAAATTCATGGGAAAATAAAAAAAAAATCGAAAAAACTCTTTAAACCAATAAAAAATCTGGGAGAAAATCAATCAACATTTGGTGTAGGATTTTCTTAAATAAAATTGTTGGGCCAATATTTTATGATTACAATTTAAAAGGATCCACCTATATTGAAAATTTGATTCCCCAAATAGAAAATATGCTTATGGAGATGTTTATAGAAGAAGAACAGAATGATTTTATTTGGATGCAGGATGGGGAACCCCCGCATAATGTTAAAGAAGTAAGGGAACATTTAAACAATGTATTTGAAGTCTGGATAGGAAATAACGGTACGATTGCATGGCCCCCTAATAGCCCTGACTTGACTGTTATGGATTCATTTGTTTGGAGATTTTTAAAAGATATTATTAATTATGATAATAACCATAATATCCAAATGATCCAAGATAGAGTCCGTGAAGAAATCAACAATTTAAATAACCTAAATAATGAAACTATTTCCGATGCAATTCGTAATTTAAGAAGACGCTATCTCTTATGCATAGAGAATAACGGAGGGCATTTCGAACATTTGCTATGATTAGTAATTATTTTTTGTTTTTGTTAAACTTATTATATAAATATTTCTTATATAGACTACTTAACAATAATAAACAATCAGTGATATCTAGTGTATGATTTTCGATGTCCTATAACTTATAACTCCAAAAAATGTTCAAAATATAGCTGCAAAATGGCGTGTTACTGCAATCATAAAAATTAAAGCGCGCTGAAAATAACAAAAATAATATTTCATGGTTGACTTTGGTTGTAATAATTTTTCAAAAGGCAAGTAAGTATATCATAACCACCATTTTAAATGTTAAATAACTGAACAACGGTTAAATGTGGGGGTATCAAGTAGTATATTCTTGAATTCAGAAAAATATGGGCTTTACGAAGGTAAAATAAAATACAGGGTGTTCTATTAAAAAAAAATTGAATTATTTTTTATACCCCTTAGTTATAGTGCGCCACTGTGTTTTTCGCGATAAATTAAGATGATTTACTGTCCATCACTGTACAACTTTTACACTTAATGTATACATATATCTGCTATAATAACAAAAATATCCATTGGGTAATTTATAATGAATATCCCTGTACATCTAGTTTCAATTCTACTTTTAGTATTCTTGATGATATGAATTCCCAATTGATTAGAACTTTTATTAGATATCCTACTCTTTCCGCTGCTCTTTTTTCTTCACTCGCTCCACTGTACAATAATACATGACCCCCCTCCATATTAGCTATTCCCTGCCCTTTCTTTTCTGTAACAGCTAGTATATCTAGTTCTGCGTGTTCAAATTCTTGAGCGAGTTCTTGCTCTTTTCGGTTCAGACTTCTAACGTTCCATGTTCCTAATCGTAACCGCTTCCCCATTTTTCCTTCTTTCGTTTCATTATCCCTTTTCTTCGCCATTTTTGTCAACCCATGTCCGTCCATTAATGTAGTGTTCAGTTTTTTGTATTATTACTTTTATTGCTGTTTGATTTTTCTAGGGCACTCTTTTCTTCGTTCCATTTCCATTCGGTTCCATTTATTATTATCTTCTTGTAGCCCACTTTAGTTAATCTTCCGTTTTTCTTTTCCTCCTCTGCTCTCTTTCTAATTTGTTTATCTATATCTCTTTCTTTTTTTGTTAGGTCGTTGTTTATATATATTCTTTCCTCTCTTAAAATCTTAAGTTTCCACTAATTTTTCATAGTCTTTACTTTGTCATCAAAATTTTCTAATTCCAGTACATTCATCTGCGGTCCTAATTTGTGTGCTGTTTTAACGTGCATATTTAATTCAAGTTTCTATTGTATAAACTTAGACATTTCGTCTTTTAGATTGGTGTCTGCTTCGCTGTCTATGTGTAGTCCTGTTATTACTACGTTATTGCGTTTCTTATCCGTTTCTATTTTTTCTAATTTTGCATTTATTTCGCGCAATTCAGTTTTTATTTTTTCGTTCTCGTTTTTAACTGTAGTGTTTTCTTTCTTTATGTTCTCGTTATCTTTTTCCAGCTTCATTAACTTATCGCTGAATTGTTGTTGATTCAGTCTGATTTGGTTCACTTCCAACGTTAAATTTGTTACCATACTTAATATTGTATCTAATTTTCCGTTTTTTGTCTGGTGATCTGTATGTGTTCATGCTTTTACCATAACTTTCTGATTCCTCTTTGCTCGTTGTCGGTCTCTTTCTTTTACCTTCATCTGTATCTGTCTGACTCATTTTTAAATTGTGTGTTTTCTTTATCTTACTTTACCTTACGCAGACTAAATAAAATTTCTATTTCAATAGCTTTGTTAGAATCGGATACAAATTATTGTTCTTGTTCAATAATTCACAATCGAACGCACGCGCTCCGATTTTACACCGCTCTTTTCACTTCGCTTTGTAAACTTCCAACGTTTCAGTTTCCAAGTACGTTTAGTAACTCCTGCGCCGCGGAGTGGCGTGTATTAGCCCGGGTCTCCCCCTCGATGATCGCTAAACGCCTCTTGTTCCTTCCCTTATCAAGGTTTTCACCTAACCTTGTCACTAGTTGTTTTCCTCTTTAACCTTTATTTGATTAAATTTACTGACCTTATTTCATTGCAGACTAATTTCGCACTGTTTCCTTTTATATCTGTATACTTTTCTGTAACTAAAACTCACTTTTCTCACTATGATCAATTTAATTTTACTGAGCGTGACGAGCCGACATGTCGGTTTTCTCGTCGCCGGGTACATATCTATATTTATATTTTTTAAAAACTAAGAAAGAACTGCAGCTGATGGTTGCCAAGACAACTATAATTCTTATTTAAAAAAATGCAAGTTTATATTATTACTCAAAAACCACGCCCCGTGAAAAATTCTAAGCGCGCCACTAAATTTGGCACTTCGCAATATATAAGTACCGTTGACGAAATATATCATTATAATAGTATTAAGCGAGGTATAAGACCTTGAAAAAGTGTAAAAATATCGACATTTGGCTATAAGTCGAAAATAAAAGAAGATACTAAATTTTCGATTTTACCATGTAACAAAGTAGTATGTGACTGTAAAAACTGAAAATTTCTATCTTAGATAATAACAAAGATATCTTTAAAAAATATCTAAAACAACAAATTTGGGACACACTGTACACAATTGTTTATTTTTTAAGAATTAATAATTACCTATACCTATTAACAGTTTATATCATTTAAGTATTTAATAGCAATCCAAGGATCGTATCGAAGTATATTATGATGGTAAAGAACGGACCTGCAATCGTCAAAAATACCAGTCCATATATTACATCCAAATTTTCGTTTAAACATGTATTATTTTTAGACCAATAATCGACATTTCGTTTATTGCAAATACCATTATTTGTAACCATACTCTCATCAGACCATACTATTTTTTATGGAGAATTTCTAATTCTCCTAGCATTTTCATGTGTATCATCCACATTTTAAGAATAAATAATTGTCTAGATCAGCTAACATTTTAGATCATTTAGATATTTAATAATAATCCAATAGCAGAATTAAGTCAGATTCATACATAAGTAACAAATCCTACTTATTTTAAAATTATTTTCCATTTCTAGCTAGACAAAAGCATGCTGTGGAATACAAATGAATGTGATAAAGGGGTATTATACATTTGGATTGACAGTTACGTTGGTTATTTGGAACATTAATTTAGTGTGTAATAATTGGTTATTTTTTCTATTAATTATGTTTTCTAATCAAGAAAAGTTCATTGAAACCTAAATTGTTCTGTTTCAGAATGTATCTATTTAGAGAAGAATCCTAAAGGAGACAGCCAAATAAAGGGGTTTTAGCAAATTAGTGCCAAATCTCAAAGCGTATGGTTCTTTAAAAGACCTGGAGTTTCTCGGCAAAAGACCAACAATGAGGAAAGAGTACACAATGTTTTATTTGCTGTCACTGAAAATCCTGGTATATCAACCTGGCAAATTGAACAAACAGCACATTCTGTTTTAAAAAAATAAAAATTTCATTTATACAAGTGCAGAAATTGCCAAGGACTTAGACCGTGATTGTTGGATACAGCAGGATGGGGTGCTGCACATAGAGAGTATCTTTCAGTACGATTCTCATGGAAAGTCATTGGTACACCGTGATTGTTGGATACAGCAGGATGGGGCGCTGCACATAGAGAGTATCTTTCAGTACGATTCTCAGGGAAAGTCATTGGTACTCACCCTGGCCAGCATGTTCCCCACATGTAACCCTTCTTGATTTAAAACTATGTATACCAACAACATTTTAAAACCGAACAACAACCGTGGAGGTTAGTATTAGAGGCATTCACTAGTATTATCCCAGAAATGCAGACCTGGGTTTTAGAATCTACTGTGAAAAGGTGCTATCCTTGTTTGGAAAAGAACATATGCTTTAGATTTAACCGTTTTGTTCATATTTACTTATTTTTCGTTTTTTTAGGTCCCCTGTTAATTTACTTTGATATGATCCTTGTTTTTTAAATTAAATTAAATCAATTTAGCCATTAAATACTTACATGATATAAACTGTAATAGATATAGGTAATATATAAAAATATAAAACTATGTACAGGTCAGTAATAGGAATTTTCTTGATTAAGGCCAGAAAAAGACTAACACACAATTAAACCATAATGTGTTACACATCATTGGATTCGGAATAAAAAAGATTTTAACAACCTGAGATCAGAATACCAGGGACGTATTACACAAATGAAGTTGATGATGGTCGGATTAAAAGATTAATAATGTCACCTTAAATGGCATTAAAAGTTGGTGCAGAGAAGTGTCATCGGTTTTGGTCTATATCAAATAATAATGCCAGAAAAAATAATTTGCAAAATCCATTTTTTTTCAAAATAACTTGAGAACTAAAAATTTGTTTCAGGGATTTCCCATTTTGATAGACTTCTGATAACATGCATTTTCTCCCATTTAACCAAATCTGTATCTCTTACCGTTTCCCAGATCCCCATAGTAGCCTTCATTGTCTTGGACACAGAGTATACTGACAAACTAAATACTGACGGTACCTTCTTGACTTTGTACTACACTTGACATTATTGTTTACCTTCGGCGTTTGAAGTAAGCGGTATTTTAATCAATCTCAAAGGTTAAAAAACTCTAAAATAAACCATTCATTCGGTAATACTTCCAAATACATTTTGACTATACAAGTATTTAAAATATGCAGTTTAAAAATCTATTTAGTAATTTCTGGTTGTCATGTAACATATGTATTGAAACGCTCGTTTTTATATATGTAAGCTACCTGAATTTATATTAAAAATGTCATAATTTAAATCATAAGGTTACTTTTTGTAATATAAATTTGATATACATTTGTAAGTAGAAATGTTAAAACGCATAATTCTTTCTGTCAATATATGTAACAAATACTATAACCCTCCATACTCTTAATGAAAGTTTTAAAATCATAACATTTGGTAAAGTGAATTTTTTATACAAGAGATATGCTGAAATGTTTTTTATTAGCAGCTGTTATGTTAGCCTTTGACATTAGTATTACATATCTATATTTAATACACCGAAACAATTGTCTAACATGACAATCGTATATTAGAATATGCACAACATACTTAAGTGTAAGAAACAAAAATACATAAAGCATTGTCCAATATACGCCTTACTAAAATACAGCTCTTATCACTAAAGAATAACTAGACCACTAAAGGGTGCGTCTTCAGAATAAAAATTAAATGGTATAAACAATTTATTTCCATTATATCGACAATCTGAAAACGCATGGGACATTAATGAGAATGATATCACATTACAAAAGAAACAAAGTGCGTTAGTGTAATTTTTTTTAACATACTAAGCCAAATGAAATAACAAAACTAAATGCTGGAAGATAACAAACCTGTACAGCACTGATGAATTCATTGTAACTAGTAACAGGCAGGATGTGAAAGAGATAATTAAAGAAATCAACTTGGTCTTGTGTCTGTGCTCTATTTTGTAACATCTATAGAAAATAGCCAAAAAAACTAAAACTTTTCTACTTCAAGCTACTTAAATACAAAATATAAAAAAATCAAATACACATACACATCACTTACCACATCGGGTGCTTCCTTAGAAGATTTACTGTACATAGATTTTGGGCGTTCTGCACGATTCGTATTTCCAGATTTAATCATAGAAGGTACAACAGCTATTTCTTTATAAAAATCGGGATGTTTTGTATTTATATACGCTAACTCAATAGCAACTAAATTTTCCACCATTACATTAGTAGTGGGTAAACGACGACGAAGTAAAATAGTTACTACATCAACGATACGTTCATAAAGTTTAGGAAAACGTAACATCTCTTGTTGTACTTCACTTCCACAATGCTAATAAATTAAAGTTTTGTAAATGTACGTTTACAATATTTTTTTTTTCCTTTACCTGTATGATACGTTGCATTTCTTCATGTATTAGTTCCACACATCGTAATGATGGTTCTTCTAGTCTACGGATTTGTCTTTTTACTAATAACTCAAAAGATACCTCGGGAACAAAAAGAGCAGGTCTTGGTCCATTAGCATTTCTAAAAGTGTAATCACAATTACAAACGTACCCAAATTGTATAATCAACATTAAGTCTGAATATAGTGATTTAGTAACCCTTATTTAAAACTCATGATCTGCGATTGTCGGAATGCAATGCCGCGAGATAATTTCAATCCCGGTATTTGCGGGACTGACTATTCCTCAGTCCCGCAGGATCCAGGATTTACAGGGTCCGCAGGGTGCTGTAAGACTTCGAAAATAAATCATAACATAGTACCATATTTGCAAGGTTTTAACTGAAATTAAATAAATTACAAGTATAGCCTGTCCGGTAGAACTGAACGGGTATCGGATTAACAAGGAGGATTGTCAATATATGGTTCTATTGTGCTTGAAACCGCCTTAATGCTTTGCTGTCTCGTACTTATTGTACGTGACAAAGAAAGATGGATATATTATGAATAATGCCTCTATTTCTGCCGAACAAAAGCGTTTGCAACTTTCACACATAGTGACAAGGCAATAAGAATCAGATGCAGGTAGAATAGAAATTCAATAGGTATAATAAAATGCCAGTGGTTCTCAACACTGCTTTAACATTATATAATTTGTGAAGAAATGCAACTTTTGTATAATAAAAATAATAATCGATTACTAATTACCTATAAGTAATTTCAATTGACACCTTTCACTTATACTTATAACAACAATAACAAATACATTTTTATTATAGTTAGTAAATATTAATTAAATTACAAAGATATACTTTTATAATTAAATGTAAAATTATAATTGTCATTCGGCTTCAGATTCATCACTTCCTGAGTCATCCAAATCTTGGAAAAGATCATCGTCATCACTTTCTTCAGTGTTTTATTTATACCTATATGTACCTACTAAATGGTATAATAATCTATTATTAATTACTTATTGTTACAGTATTGCATATTTATTTGGATTCTTTTGTAATTGAGTACACTAAAACGTCATTACCATACTTAGGTATACAATGAACTTTCTAAATGTAAATTGAAATACCTATACTTAATCGAATATTCATTATTATGAATGGCTTTTATAAATGTTTATTATAAAACTTGCATTCTTCCATAAATTTTAAATGTAATGTTAAAGCAGTGTTGAGAACCACTGGCATTTTATTATACCTATTGAATTTCTATTCTACCTGCATCTGATTCTTATTGCCTTGTCATTATGTGTGAAAGTTGCAAACGCTTTTGTTCGGCAGAAATAGAGGCATTATTCATAATATATCCATCTTTCTTTGTCACGTACAATAAGTACGAGACAGCAAAGCATTAAGGCGGTTTCAAGCACAATAGAACCATATATTGACAATCCTCCTTGTTAATCCGATACCCGTTCAGTTCTACCGGACAGGCTTTAACAAATTCTTTATTAACTGTTTTAAAAAGAATTAAACATTATTAAAAGAAATAAAATAATATTACAAGAGAATTAAATATTTTGAAAATAACTGCACAGAAAAGTTGAAGCGGAAACGCCTCGTTCTGCATCTACGCTAGTAGGAACAATCGTCATTATTCAGTTAAAGGCAAATTGGAGGTATGTGCCTTTTAATCCACCCGACTCTAAATAATTAATCTCCTTCCTTATCAAAACCTTATCTACCTTGGGGTCGCTGGGTTGTTTCAGAATTTTTCAAACTGGTCAAGTTCAGTTCAAGTTCGTCTTGAAGTTACATTGGTGCTGCTGATTCTGACTGCAGATTGACGATAGGTACGTGTCTTGAGAATCATCAGCAGTAGCGGTGATTTCTACCTGGGTTTCTCTACACTCTAACCTTTCTATGATCATTTTAATTTCCTTGCGTATAACATTCTTTGAAGGTAGGATAAATATTTCATCATCCATAAATTCAGTCCTGTCTTCTTCGTACCTAAACAAATCATGTAAATATAATAAAGACGCAGTCAAGCTAGTTCACCGCTCAGTTTCCTCAACGTGATGACAAGTTCTTGAGGTAATAGTTTATTGAGATTTTCCAAATTGTGAATGACGAGGCTCAAAGTAGTTTCGGCAATAATCAAATTGGAGTCTCACGTACATAAAACTTCGACAGCTAGTTTGACAGATTACATAATATTCATTAGCACATCATATTCCTGTTCAGTGAATAAGTAATCTGGAATTGCAATGAGCACCAAATGAACCAGAGCTTTAGAAAAGCGCAATCTTATTTTGTTGAATATTGTTACCATTTAGGATAAGCTAGACTGTCTTGTTTCACAATCCAGCAACAAAGCAATGTTTTTCCACATGTCTCTTATCAAATACGTCAGCAGCAGATCGTAATTTCTGTGTACTTCATAGCTAGGTTTACTTCACTGATCTGCAACGTTAAATCAAAGCTGCCGACCTCTTCATTATCAAGTCATCCTCATGATTCTCATCCATTTCATCATCAACTGCCTTATTTTGCACATACATTTCTTCATGATATGCTCCAGGAAAAGACTATTTTTGTTTATAAATTACATCCACAACAGCCAATTGGCTGCAATTTAAAAAAAAGGCTGCTGATTAATTAATTAATTACACATTCTAGCTCGACGTCGTATAGCTTGGGAGACAGGAATGATTTTGGCGTATCACATTACTAGCATGAACTGATGCTCTATCATGCTGAATATAGTGCCTTTGACGTACACCTAACGGTATATCATCTAATATCAGGAAGTTCATTTTCTAATAAATGTAGATGTCAGTATGAAGACGAGCCGGTATCGCAACAAGGGCAATTAAATAACTTCCAACAATTTCAGCCCATAAATGATAGAAAATCTGTTTCAAAAATTGTTTCGTCTAACCATGTAATGGTTGGCGTCCGCCCAAAAATGTATATTACATACATGAAACATTCCGTTTCTATTAAACGTTGCTTTGTCAGGCCACAAAATACTGACAACTAAATTATTTAAAATCCATTGGCTAAACTGAATTCACGATTGTAAATCCTCTATTTTCAAGGCCTGCACTCTTCGATAGTGGAACGGATAAAGTCCCTGCATTTGTGTCATTCTTCCTGGCTAAAATGCACAGTTTTTATTATTAGAGTAGAGTAGGGGATTCTTAAAATGTTTAGAACTATCGTTGATCTGGGTATATTCGCTATTGTAGCAAGCGATCTTAGGCTTACTTCTGGATCTTGTTCTATTCTTGAAGGGCATTTTCATAGTTATGAGCTCTCATTGGTCGTCCTTGTCTCCTCACACGTCCCATTTTCTATTAAAGTTTTATGCACTAATGAAAATTTCATATACCCTGATACTCTACGTTGAGGAAATTGTCGTTGATATTCTTGTACCACACTAATGTGTTACCATTGCAAAACCCGTGCACAAAATGTATGTCAGCTAATTTACGGTTTGTACAACCTTCCATTTTTCATAACGGAAAACCAACAAACAAGTAAAACGTATTAGTTTTGACAGTTCAAACAATTGTTGTTTCTATGTATGATTTGTTTTCCGGGCCAGCTTCAAAATTGGAATTATCCAATGCTCGCTTGCATGATATAATCTTTGAATTGATTTTACTCTAAAACGGTGCATACTTGCAAAGTTAAACCAAATTTGAAGAGTTTTTTGGTTTCGAAAAGCGTTTTAAATTTCAATTTTACACAAAAAAGACGAACTTTATTTCACAAAATTCAAAAACTGAAATTCACTTAGTAATTAGGAATAGTAGGTATAAATTAAACGAGGAAAATAGATCTTCTTTAGTTGTGTTCTTCCACTGGGAAAGGATATATCATCCTACATGCCGGTAATTCAATTGGTTTCATTGAGGATACAAGTTTAATATTCGCTGCAAAATCAAAGTCAGCTGATTACCATGGTAGTATGGATGCAACAGTTTTCGAGAAGTGATAAAGGAACAGCTGTTATCAAAGTTAAACCATCTATAATCGTGATGGGTAATGCAGAGTCAGTCAATCCATGTATACAGCAGCGGCTGCTTCACTATTTTTAAAAATTCTGATTTTTTTAATACAATTACCCTTACATGTTGGAAGTTGAAAATCATCATTATTAAAATTTCACTGTCACCAGTTTTTGAATGGCGATCATATTTGCTACAATTCAAGCGGGTTTATGCCAACACCTCTATCTCTTAATCTATTTGTCCTATCACTATGGGACAAAAAGAAAATTATTCAGAACTCTTTTTACTCCAATTTACGTCTTAGGGGTGAAATTAGAGACAATGTTTTCATATTTCTAATTCATTTTTTTTCAGTTTTTAAGGGCGATGTTTCTTGAGAAGGATTAGAATATGTAAGACAAGTTTTTTTTTTATAAATAGTTAGGAAGTATGTCTACTTGTGCACCAAAATTCATGACTCTGGCTTGCACCCTATTTTTTGAAAAATTTACAGAAATTATAACTTTTGAAAAATTGCCATTTTTAGGGGCAAAATATAAAAATCTGAAATTCTGGCCAGGGATAGTACTTTATGACAGTAATATGTACAAAAAATTTCGTTTTGTAGTTTTGAGTACAAGCTGAGATATGACGAGGTAAATGTGTAAAAAAAAAAACGCTTTCCAGAAGGCGTAGATAAACTGTAATTGTTAAGTTTTTCGGTTTATAATTGCATAAATGTACATCAAAAGGTAAGCTAAAAGATAGTTTTAACACTAAAAACATTAAAATGAAGTTATTCAAATATCATTAATAAATTTAAGATGGATTTTGGGAAAATTAAGCAGTGCTAAGATAGAACCACACCAGGCAGTGCTCTTTATAGACTTGATTGACATAGTCGTGCATCAGAAGTTCAGCCTATTTGACAAAAAAGTATTAAAACAGTGTATTAAATAAGTATTAAAATAAAAATAAATATTAAAATATTGTGGGAACGTCGTTTAGATACTTTTACTTCATTAAATGCATCTGATGGTGAGGTGTGGTAGCACTAAGAGGAACATAGCTATGGTATGAACGTGTTTCAGGAACCGTTAAGCAGTATTTAAATCGGTTTTCCAGTTCTTCCCCGACCTTAACTACTTCTTCTGATGCCAGGAAGGTTTCTTTCGCAAAAGTGAAACATCTCTTCTGGAAACAAAATTTGATTTTCTGTTGTCATTTGGAGGCTCCTCTTTGTAACTTCTCTTTTTGTGGTTCCTCCAACCCTACCACAAGCATTTTTCCATGGCTGGTTGCAAAAAAATGCCAGAAGGCAGAAATGTTTTTCATGATGGCAGAGATTAATGAAAATTTTTAAATTTTTATATTGACTAGAAGCTCCACCGCTAAAATACAATATTTTAGTCACTGTCGGCACAATAGTTTTGATGTCATTTATAAAATAATTCTGAAACGTATGGACTGCAGCTGTGTTGTGCGTAAGGGAATCACTGATGAAACTTCTGCATTTTAGTTTATCTTGATCACTTGGAGTTTTCCATTTGTGTGTAATATGCCTTTTACAACACTCGTATCATGTAATATACTATTAATAACTTCTAGTATTAAAAATATCTTTTGGCTTATCTTTTGATGTATATTTATGCAATTATAAACAGGAATACTTCACAATTAAAGTTTATCTACGCCTTCTGGAAAGCGATTTTTTTACACATTTACCTTGTCATATTTCAGCTTGTAGTCAAAACTACACAACCAAATATTTGTACATGTTACTGTCTACTACTCCTGGCCAGAATTTCAGATTTTTATATTTTGCCCCCTAAAAATGACAAATTTGGAAAATTTTGAATTTTTGTAATTTTTTTAAGAAATAGCGTACTAGCCAGTCATGAATTTTGGTGTACAAGTAGATATACTTCCTAACTATTTGCAAATCTAACCCTTCTCAAGAACCATCACCCTTAAAAACAGAAAAAATGGATTAGAAATATGAAAACATTGTCTCTAATTTCACCCCTAAGACCTAAATTTGGGTAAAAAAAGTGAATAAACCAAAAATTTAGCCCTTTATTTTCTGAATAATTTTCTTTCTGTCCCTTAGTGACGGGACAAATACATTAGGACATACAGGTGTTGGCGTAAACGCTTGAATTCTAGTAGTTCACAGAACAAATATGGCCGCCATTCAAAAATTGGTGACAGTAAAATTCTAATAGTGACGATTTTCAACTTCCAACGTGTAAGGGTAATTGAATATAAAAAATCAGATTTTTTAAAAATAGGCAAGCAACCAAATAAATATTTTCTGGATGACTTGGAATAGATTGACCCTGCATGACCCTGCATCATATCATTTCCGTCTTGTGGAACGGATGCCATTTTCTAGTTGTAAAAAAGTTGATTTACAAAACTGACTAAAAAATAAAGATATACCTTTCTGTCAAAGTGACCTAAAGGTAGATCTGTTGAATCTTGACAAGCAACGTAAAGGTGAAAAATGATAAGTAGTTGGTAACATTATTCTAGAACATGGCCATTCTATTCTCAGATTACCTCCATACCAACGCCATTGAAAACATTTGGGGAATTTGCAAATCATTGGTAGAGATGGATATTCTGATGATAATGTACTGCAAATGTGAGAGGAGTCTTTGAAACAATGTGATGCTGATATTTGTAAAAAAACAATTTTGCACACTCAAAAACTTATTTTGAATGGGTGGTCACATAAAAAACTGTTAGATATAAGAAACCGTTGATAATTTCTGTCAGTGAGAGTGATACAGAAAACGGTGATTGGAATTATGAAGACAGTGATTAAGGAATCGGCTAATTGTTTTGTGTACAATTATAGTTCAAAAGTTTTTTGGAAACACAAAAAACTGTAAAATTTCAGTTTTTGAATTTTGTGTAAAATTGAAATCTAAACCGCTTTTCGAAACCAAAAAACCTCCGAATTTCAATTTTCTTAACTGGAATTCTTTTTTTGTGTACAATTATAGTTAAAAGTTACAAAAATAACTGACAATAATAATTGTCAATTTGTAAAAAATATCATAATTTATAATTTATGCGGCTTGTTGAAGGTTCTGAATTAAGGAATAAACCGTAAGCAATTATTTGGGCTCATCAAAAATTGTTTTTAACTCTTTAGCTACTTCTAAGAACTTAATTGTTGTCATAATGAAATTATTTATGCTTATTTCAAATAAATCAGAATTATTCAATTTAGTTTAGTTAAGTTTGTAACATTTTAAAAACGATATAAGTAAAAAAATTTGAAGTGTCGCTGTGTAAATGATTTTAAGTCGATATTTTCCGTTTATGTAAAGACATGTAAAGATGCACATTTGCATCTTCTTCTAACACATGTACTCAAATTGAACCTACGTTTTAACGTACAATGCAGGTTTTAGTTCACTACCCGCGGGGTTACACACAACAAATATCTTTCCGTTTCCGTCATATAACATGTGTAAAAACGACAAAATTGCATGTTCGGCCGTTGTAGTGCTTGAATAAAAGCGCTAATTCGATATCGGAATTCTCTCATAATTTCAACTATAGTAAAAAATTGCACATAAAACAGTTATTTTTACCTTGCCCCATACGATTGGAGACGCTCCTGATCAAAAAAACCATATTTTTAACAGAAAATCTGTTTTATCACTTAAAGTTTAGTGTATATACCACATTTCAAACTTTTACGCCCAACGATTGGGAAAAACTTATTTTAAGTGTGCTCTTCATTTTTTAAAAAATAGCAATCAGTTTTCTAATCTAATTCTATCTAATTTTCTTTCTTATAAGAATAATAACAAGAAACACGTATACGAAGATTGGATACACTATTCAAATTTATTCCTATACTTTTAAAAAAGAAACGTAAAAATCGGTTGAAGTGGAAACAATTACATTATAAATTATGTGTCTTGAAAGATACAAATTTTGTGTTTTTTTATATATGTGGTTTAAATTTTTTATTTTAATTTATTCAAATCTACAGTTAACCTTATATTGACTTAACTGAGCAAGCTAATGGAACATTACAAAAACGGATTATGTTTTAAATCTATAAATAGGTAGATCTACCGTAAATTTAATTAACACAATAGGTGTGTATTTTGTTATTCTTCTCACATGTGAAAACAATGTAACATAAAGAAACTCCCGTTACGTTTCCGGCTCGTCAGTTTAAGGTTTTAAATTTAATAAACAGTATCCCCATTTACGTGCTAAGTGTTTGCCCCGATATTTATTCTCAAGGATAAGTTTGAATTATTTTTTGTGCATAGCCATTTATACAGTTTAATTTGACATTTTTAAAACTTCCGCTTAAATTAAAGTGTGAATACAAGTTTATAAAACAAAAAAGTTTTCATATTAACCGCTTTATACTAATTCATTTACAGTATTCATTTTACCAGTGTTCTACTACATCGTAGGATAAATTTAAGCCCTTGAAAAAGGAATTAGGACAAAGGAGCCCAACGTTACAATTTATAAAAGGTGGTAAAATTTTTTTAATTTGTTTTTCATTATGGAATTTTTATAGTTAGCCTTCGTCCGTAGAGGGTATTCTGGAATGTAATTTTCAAGACGGTTTCAAAATTATTAATCTAGCAAATGTAGCTATTTATTGATACTTAAATAGCACAATATTCAATCGCATGCTTTCAAATACACGCACTTAACAAGGAATTCGCAAAAAAATCAAATAAAAAACCACTAAAAACCAAAGGAAACATGACATGTAGGTCAGACAAAATTCCAATTTCACTACGCGGCCTAAAACACCCGTGACGTCAGAACTTATGATTCTTTCAGTGGTTTATAAGGAAACACATGTGTGTATATATATATATATATATATAGGGTGCGGCATTAGTGCGCCGAAGTACGATATATCCGTTATTAAAGGAGATGCCAAACAAAGTTATTTAACTTCAAACTTTACATTATAAAATTATTTTCGTATTTACAGGGTGTTACATATTACCAGCGTGAACCCAACATACTTTTTTTTAAATGGGACACTCTATATACATGATTTTGTCAATTTTTTCAAATGAATCCCCCTGTATTTTATTCTAAAAAGTGAAAATATATTTTATGTTCTTTCATTTTTATTAAGCAATCCCTATAGCTAAAATCGTTAATTTCGGAGATATTTTCAATTTAATAACAGAAAGAGATTTTTTAAAAAATTTCTGTTATAACAAGTTAGCCGTTAACAAATAAAAGTGTGAGAATTTATTATAAAAAATTCAAGAAACATCGGTTATTAAGACAAAATTCTTATAAAATTAATGAATTTCATAATAAATGTTCAAAATGTCCACCGAACACATCAATACAGCAGTGCAGTCAATCTTCAAATTCTCAACTGACATTTCTTAACATTTCAACATTAATACTCTGAAATGCTTCTCGTATTCTGTTCTTCATATCATCTTGTATGGTTGGAGGTATTTGATACACACGGTTTTTCACTACTTGAAGAAGTCAATTTTACTTAACTCTGGTGAATGAGCTGGTCATGTAATGGGTCCTCCTCTTCCCACCCATCTTCCAGGAAAATGGGTATTAAGATGATTATGAATTAATCTAGTGTGATGTACCCATCGTGTGATAACCACATTCTTTGACGAATGTTAAGAGGAACGTTTGCCAATAGTAATGGTAAATGATTTTCTAGAAAGTCCAAATAAACCTGACCATTCACTATTCCATCGAAAAAATGTGGACCAATTACGTGATTTCCAACTATACCACCCCAAACATTCAAAGACCACCTAGTTTGACTATGAGTTGCTGTAAGATGGGGATTACTTGTCGAATAATAATGGAAATTGTGTCTATTCACAGTTGCATTTTTATGAAACGTGGCTTCGTCTCCAAAGAGGACAAAACCAAAGAAATCCACCTGATTGTGGATTTGTTGTTGAGCCCATTCACAAAAGGCAACCCTTCTGGGATAGTCAACTTCGAGTAACTCTTGATGCAACTGGATATAGTATGGATGCATCTTATTTTTGCGCAGTATTCTTCGGACGGACCTGTCACTCAATCATGCTGACGCGAGATTTCACGTGTTCTAACATGTGGATTATGCGTAACTTCAAGCATCACGCTAAATTCATTTTCCTCGTTAAGTACAGGTTTTGTCCTTTCCTTTTTTTCATAAACTACTGAACCCGTACGATTAAAACGATCTACCAACCTTTCCAACGTTATTTTCTCGGGTTGTTTTCGTGCGGGATATCTCTCTTTGTAAATTCTTTGTGCTAAACAATTTTTCATACATTCTCCCAGTACTCATATCATGTCTGTTAATTCCTCAACAGGAAAGTTCATTTCAAACAGTATTTAAGTGTTTACCAATTAATAAACACTACACAATCTCAAAGAAGTTTGTTAAATGACAAGCTGCTAACTATTACTGAATAATATCTATCCGTCATTTATTCACCGCTAACTTGCTGTAATAGAAATTGTTAAAAAAATCTCTTTCTGTTATTAAACTGAGAATATAATTCACATGTCACATGGTACATTTTTGATTACTTTCATTGGTTAAAATACAAAAACAAAATCGCAGAATAGGCTATCAAATCGGCGATAATTTTCACATGATTTTAATGAATAAAATAGTTTACTGTCAAAGTGAAAAAAAGGTTCAAAGAAATAAATAATTGTATTTAATTAAAGATTTATTATAAGTTTTGTTATGAATGAATAAGTTCAAAGGTAAATATGTAATTAAAATAATTGTAATGATTATCTTGCAACCGTAATATTTACTATCAAAGTGACGGATCGTTTAAAATTGTAAACTTTAAAAAATATATTTTCTATCAACATTCATTATACTCTCTTACCAAATATAACACGTGTTATGATTTATAATTAATGATGCCACTCGTTAAATCCTGTCAAAAATTCAATCAATTTTCATCGGTTTTAACTCTAGCTATCACCGATGATAGTCATAACACTAGTTATATTATCCCCAAAAATATCTCGGAAATTAACGATTTTAGCTATAAGGAGTGCTTAATAAAAATGAAAGAACATAAAATGTATTTTCACTTTTTAAAATAAAATACAGGGCGATTCATTTGAAAAAATTGACAAAATCATGTGTTCGAGTTTTGGCTCGCTCTATATTCAATTGGTGCAATAATAAAGAAATAGCACTTTCTCGTAACACTGTACCAATGTCAAAAAGTTATGCCTGGAAAAAATTATTGTTAGGTTGTTCTGTCTAGGGTATACAGGACGTTGAAATGAGAATGATTTTCGTGTACAATTGACCATAACTTTTGAAATACCCTGTATAACGTAATGAAACCCTATATTGGAAGTATGGGGAAGATGAGCTTAATCTAAATTTGAAATAATATATAGGGTGTCCCATTTAAAAAAAAGTATGTTGGGTTCACCCTGTAAATACGAAAATAATTTTATAATTATTATAGGTTTTTTTTTTGTTTTGAACGAATAAGTTCAAAGGTAAATATGTAATTAATTCTACATACATAAAGACAAAATTTACATCGATTGGGGCTTGAACCTTGGTGGCGTAGTTGGTAGCGCGGTACTCTAGCAAAGTACAGGTCGTAGGTTCAAATCCTACTCGAGGTAAACTTTTTATTTATGTATTTAATAAAATTAATAATAATTTTTAATTTTATAATGTTTAGTTTGAAGTTGCCTATAATTTTTGTAAATACTTTGATATCTCCTTCAGTAACGGATATATCGTACTTCGACGCACTAATGCCGCACCCTGTGTGTGTGTGTGTGTCTATATATATTAATTATATATATATATATATATATATATATATATATATATATATATATATATATATATATATATATATATATATATATATATATATATATATTATATATATATATATATATATATATATATATATATATATATATATATATATATATATATATAGACAAACACACACATACGAATGTATGCCTGTGTTTGTCCTTTATGCATTACTACTAATTTTTCCAATAGGCAATTTGGTTTTCAGAGAAATAAAAGCACTTCAAGCGCGTTACCTGAATTCTCTAATTACCTCTACATTCTTGATAAAGAGGGTCGAACTGTGGCTGCTTTTCTTGACCTTGCGCTAAAGCATTTGATACAGATACACTCATTCATAGATAAACTGTATGCATATGGAGTAAGAGGGATTAGTTTAAAGCTAATAAAAAGTTACCTCAAAGATCGTAAACAAGTAGCTAAAAGTAAACGGTGTATATAGAGAACCCAGAAGTGTTATTTTTGGTGTGCCTCAAGGTATTATTTTAGGCCCTCGGTTCTTTTTGGTTTACATAAATGATTTGTTTCAATTATTACCTAATTGTGGTATTATTTCATATGCTGATACTAGCGCAAAGACGTTTGATTCGTTATTTAGACATAGTATATAATTGGCTAGTTTGTAATCGATTATCTATAAATATTAATCAAACGGTCTATATGACCTTCGGAATTTACTGTAATAGCGTACCGGATAACTTTACTGTAACTATTAATAAGCAGCCGATAAAAAGAGTGACCAGTATCAAGTACTTAGGTATAATGATTGATTATCAACTTGGAATGTGCATATAGCAAATGTTATAAAAAAACCTAAATATTTACTTTTTGTGTTTGTTAAATTATGTACATCTATGACAAGGGAAATTTTTAATTGCGATATATTATGCACAAGAGCATTGTGTCACACGGGATCATAGCGGGGGTAGGGAGGGGGGGAGCATATAAGAATATTTTAGAACCTTTGCAATCATTACAGTGTAGAGAATTGTTAAAATTATTAATAAAGCCAAGGGAAAGATCGAAAACCCGCTTAGCATTGTTAATAAATTTGCTATTGAATCTTTGATTAACTTTCATGAACTTTTTCAAGAAAAGTATAACAATTCCACGAATATTACGAGACACAAAAATCAAATTTTGCCTTTAGCATACAAAACGTTTTAACTAAGAGTAGCTACGTTACAGCGGTAAAGTTATTTAATAAGTTGCCAGTAAATTAAAAAAAGTTAAGAGCAAGTAAAAAATGAATAAAAAGAAAATTGACTGGTTGGGTTATCAATGAGAGTAAATAGATTTTATTTCTGCGTAATAAATGATGGTAAAGCTGAAATCGATATATATCTTTATTATTGTTGTTTTTTTCCTCATAATTTATGTCATATATTATTATTTGTATTTTTATATTTTATATTTATTTTACGTTTTTTATAGGTATAAGTTGTAAGTCCAACCTGTGCACAGGCAAAGTTTCTTTTTGCCTCTACAGGATTTACTATAGCCATAGCGTCATACTATACTACAATCCGCGCGGCCAAAGAATGCCTGAACATTGGATGCGCATTCGTCCAACTTCAAGTCTCTTAAGCGCGGCATGTCAGTGGAGTCGCCACCAAAAGCGCGTTCCGTGATGAATGATTGTGTGACTTATTTGTTAGTAGTATTTAATATTATTATAGTAGGTAATTATCGCCGTTTGAGTAACTTTTCCCCAAAGTGTATGGAAATATAAAAAATGATTACCTAAGAAATATCATAATTTTTTAAAATCCTGAATAATACTCTTAAAATACAGCCTATTCTGTTTCTATAATTAAAAATCGAACTTATACTTTTTTGATCTTCATAAACGATTAAACTGTTGTGTTCATTTGTAATTCAAATGTAAAATTTATTACTTGTCAACATGGTTATTTTTTTATTTTATAAATGTTTAAACTATTACTGTTCGTATGTAATTCAAATAAATAAAATATTGTAAAATTTCTCGTGGTTTGGTGACGAATAATTGAAAACGCGACACCGACGCCACAGGTAATGCTTTCAGTCGCTATTGCGTTAACGAGTGCGGCCAAACGCACGAACATCCATGCGCGACACGAGGCATTCTTTGGCCGCGCGGACTGTATGTAAATGTAAATATTTGACTTGTGAATAAAAAATAGATTTTTATGCTATGTAGATTTAACTTTTCTCTTATATATCTGATTACTGCACATGCAGAATTTAATTTCTTGATAACAGAACCTATCTGGTGGAGGACCACTGGAAACGTGAGTTTATATTAACTCCTAAGAATTTTATTACTTCCGATTGCGGAAGTCTTGTTATTTATTTTTACAAGCAATGATTGGTCTTTAGGTTTTTTAAATACTAATAAATCAGTTTTGTTAGAATTTAAAATCAATTTATTTATTTTACACCAGCTCACGGTTTTATTTGCAACATCAGTCATTGACTGTGACAGGAAAGATATCCTTATAAGTAAACATGAGGTGTCGTCAGCATATTGGCACAAGGTAGGTAAACCAACATAGCTTGAAAGATCATTAACGTAAATCAAAAAAAGTAGGGGGCCAATGATCGACCCTTGCGGTACACCCAGTGACATTGACACAGATTCTGAATAAATTTCAATACCCTGTGATGACTGTATACACACTTTTTCTATTACACCGATAAGAACATATAAGTTGTAAATTATTATCATGTATTAAATACTTTTCTAATTTTGCCAATAATGGTGGAGTCAAAAGTCTTGGATAAATCGAAATAAATACCAGAGACGAATTTCTTATTTTCTATTTGTTCATTCATCTTATCTTTTTGGAATAAATCCATACTGACTTCTAGATAGCAAGTTATATTTAAAAAAATAGGACATTAACCTGCCATAAATTACTCGCTTAAAGATGTTAGAAAAAACAGAAAGCAGCGATATAGGTCTGTAGTTTTCAATTAGTTCATATAGTAGGCACATGACACACTTGTCTAATACAACATCAGGACTGCTGCAAGGCTCAACTTTAGACCCCTTATTATTTTTAATTTTCATGAATGACCTATCAATGCACATTTCATCCCACAAGTTTCTCATTGCGGATGATCTAAAAAATTCATTCGTTTCAGTCTGTATAGTTACGAGACACCTCTGTCAAAGATTTAGGAGCGCTTTTTGAGAGTATGCTTACGTTTTTTCTTCCCATATTAATTTGATGATAGGCAAAGCAATATACAATGTTAGGTTTTATTATTTGTGCAAGAAATGAATTTACAAATACAACTATGATAAAAAACTGTATATACAACGTTAGTGAGATCTAAACTAGAATATTTATTACTTTGCAAAGATGGTTTTTACCCAGCGAGGGGCTATCCTCAGGACTGTATGCTAGAAAGATTTGATCTATTACATCTAACGTTAGATACAAGCGCTAAGGTGTTTAGGATGACTATTTTGGTAAAAAAATATCGTTTTTTGTGATTTTTTAATCAACACTTCATTCTGATTATTTTGATACCAAATTTAATATATTTTGAGCAGTAGAACACTAATCCATGACGATTCCAAAATCAAATTTTGTTATGAGAAATACTTTAAAGCCATTGCAACATTCAACAATGGTAACATTACAAAATGCAGAATTGTGAAAGAGCTTGGTATGAATCCTGGATCAAACTGTATCAGAACAATGAAGACAATTGACACAAGAAGACTTGCAGAAGCTGAAAAGGCCATAAAAGAAATTAAAAAAAAATGTAGGCAACAAAGCATAGCCAAGAGGAAATTGGAGGATTCCTATGAAAAGGAAGAAGACCCAGACCAACCCTCATATGGAGCAGGGATGTATTAAGATTTTATGCTTAATCGCGTTTTCGCGAAAACATTGTTTTTTAAAGATACAAGAACACTTTTCTCAAAAACTATTAAAGATATTTACATAATTTTTTTTTTGTTTTGTTTCTAATACTAATCTGCATCTTTCAAGGAGAGGATTTTTCAAAATTCTTTTTTATTTAAAAATTATGCAACATTACAAAAAATTTTTTTGGAAAATTTTGGACTCGCTAAAAAAATTCTATTTAGATAAAAAATTATGTTTCCTCTGCTCTAATTCACTACAAATATCAAATCTTAAAAAAAAACAAAAACTTAAGCTTATACAATCTGAAATAAATGTTCCTGATTATGCGTAATTTAACATTATGAAGATAGGGTAATCCCGGTCCCCTTAAGCACTACTTTCTTGTACGACTTGCTAAATAATATTGATTGTGACATACTAGCTGATAAAATGCTGTTTAGTGTTAAGATTCTCACGTCAAGGCACAAATCAACTTTTGCTTTACCGAGATGTCAAACTAACGTGTTAGGGAAATCGCCGATCTAATGTGTGATAACTTTAATAATTTATCATACATATTTAACTCACCGTTAAAAATTTGATATGTGAAATCTTAATTTAATCTTATGAATATTTTATTACATTATTGAATTGCAATTTATTTGTCATTATACTCCTTTTTTTATTGTTAATATAAATTTTCGTTCTTTGTAAAACTCACCTACAATTACAATTAATTTATTTGATTTTGTCTAGTTTGTGGATTATCTGTATCTATATGAACAATAAATAAATATTATTAATATTACTATTATTTTGAACAGAACTCGTTGAACATGGTATTTATGAATTATATTAATTATTAGGGCCTACAAGGTTAGTCTTTCACTTATTAATGTACATAATTTGATTTCTATACTCTGTTCCATGTTATTTTTCGTTAGAGCAGGCCATGATATTTTTTTGCAGTGGTATTTCCATTTGTCAAAATGACAAGAAGTCAATTTGACGCAGAAATCATGCTGTGTTGCCTACTTAAGTAATGCATATGATGATCAAGTCTCATATTGAATTAATAATAATTTGTGAGAAGATGCCAAAAGGCATCACAAAGAGTACAAAGTTACAAATTTTAAGGTGCTATAACCACCTTAAAAATATTGCAACAGGGGAAAGTAATAGAGAACTTATCGTAATGGTCTTAGATATATTTGAAGTACGTAAAAAATCAGTTATTCTTGCGCCCATTAAATATGTATTTTGTTTTAGGTTTCACAACAAACTAAACAAGACACCATAACAGCAAGAGCTCAAAATTTAAAGTCGACATATTGTGGGAAATACGGAATTCTCATCTTAAAACAGATTTCGATTTTGATGGGGGTCGAATGATATTAGATAGAATTTTCATATCAATGGGTTAAAAACAGAAACGTATATGGCCAAAATTAAGTTTTTGAGAAAGTTTCTGCAACATTCAGACCAAGATGTGAAATTTGTCTATCTACAGTGTGTCCCCGGATTGATTGGACGACTTTTGTAAAAGGCAACAAATTATTGATTTGAAATTTGAGCTTCTGGGGTCCAGCCCTGCTTGGTTTAAAACTAATTTGTGATAGAATTTTAGTTTCGAAAAATCGTGTGTACCATAGAAATCTTCACATTAGCAAAAGTCCTTTTCTGTAAGAGATACCACAAAATGTTACTAAAAAAAGTTGTTCAGAATGAAAAATTACGCATGTATACAAAATTTCAAGTCTCTATGCCCACTTGATTTTTTTTTAGATTTTTTTTCTTAAAATTCGGACGCCCTGTTAAAAATACGACAAATTTTTATTAACAAAAGTTGTTCTCCTGTGTCAATTTTGACAGTAATGTTTTGAAATTTTCGGTTTTTAAACGTTTATGTCAAGATACAAGAGAAAATGTCTAATTACTACTTTAATAATAAATTGCGTTAAAACAAACTGAATAGTACCACTTGTATCCCTTTTACTGTTATTTTATTCTATAATAATCAAAATGTTGACAATAGAACAAAACATTTATTTCATTCAGTGTTACGGTATTGGCGAGAGATTAATTAAAACATATCCTGATGCAATAGTACAAAAATCATATGTGAGCTGGCTAATAAAAAAGTTTTTGCAAACTGGAAGTAAATAATTAAAAAAAACAAACAAAAGAAAGCTCTGTATAAAAATCATGCAGCAACATTGGTAGCATTAAATTCGGTAGAAAACGATCCAAAAATCTCATTGAGAAAGCGAAGTGAGAATTCAGGTATAAGCACAGCACATTTACTAAGAATTTATAAAAGCTGTAACATCCATGCATTTAAAACACAATTTCTTGGTGATGAAGGTAAAAGATTAGATTTTTGCTTGTCTTTGGGAAAAGAAATCTTAAACAACCGACATTTTCATGAGCAGAATTGTAGATTTTGCAGTGAAGAAAATCCACAAAACAAATTAATTCCAGAAGATAATACTTTAAAAAAATAAATGTATGGTGTGCCGTTTCATGCAGACTTGGAGTTATTGGGCCATTCTTTATTGAAAGAAATCTTAATCAGAACATGCACACAATGGAAAGTTTGTTGATGAACATCCCTTGCAAATACGCCAGACCAGTTACTTTCAGCATGACTGCTGCCCTGCCCATTCTACTCGTCTTGCTCCCAACTGGTTAAATGAACAGTTTGGCGAAAGATGGATTGGGAGAAACGTAGGTTGTTGTGGCCTCCAAGGTCACCTGATCTCACTATGATGGATTTTTTTTGTGTGGGGTAGATTAAAACAATTAGTTTACGCTGAAAGTATTCCAAATATTGTGCAAACTTAGGAGGTGGTTTAATTGAATAAACTAAGTGTCATAACTCACAGTAGATAGGTAATTTTGTTTAATTGCTTTGTTATTGTTGAAGGATGATTACCCAACAATAAAAAAAGTTTGTTTTATTTTCTACAGGGGTCTGTTTCAAGGGATCTGCGATGGGAAATGTTGTACATTAACATGATTATCAATTCTGATCAAATTTCGTTAATAACAAAAAAATCTAAAAAAAAACAAAGTTGGCCTAGAGACTTGAAACATATGTAATTTTTCATTCTGAACAACTTTTTTTAGTAACATTTTGTCGTATCTCTTACAGAAAAGGACTTTTGCTAGTGTGAAAAATAATTTTTTCAAAATTTCCAAGGCACACGTGATTTTTCGAAACTAAAATTCTGTCACAACTTTTTAAAAGTATTGCGTTCTTGAATTAATTTGGTATTGTGCATTTTCTTCGCTCCAAAATCTACAATTCTGAGACGAGGGGACACCATTTGTTGTGAAAGTAGATTCGTTCGAAAATATTACCTGCTCATGAAAATGTAGGTTGTTTAAGATTTCTTCTCCCAAAGACAAGCAAAAATCTAATCTTTTACCTTCATCACCATCTTCTAGCATATGAAGAAATTGTGCCTTAAGTACATGGAAGTTACAGCTTTTATAAGTTCTTTGCTAATGTGCTCTGCTGAACTAAATAAATTTTTTGGTCTGATCAAATTTCGTTAATAACAAAAAAATCTAAAAAAAAAAAAACAAAGTTGGCCTAGAGACTTGCAACATATGTAATTTTTCATTCTGAACAACTTTTTTTAGTAACATTTTGTCGTACCTCTTACAGAAAAGGACTTTTGCTAGTGTGAAAAATAATTTTTTTCAAAATTTCCAAGGCACACGTGATTTTTCGAAACTAAAATTCTGTCACAACTTTTTAAAAGTATTGCGTTCTTGAATTAATTTGGTATTGTGCATTTTCTTCGCTCCAAAATCTACAATTCTGAGACGAGGGGACACCATTTGTTGTGAAAGTAGATTCGTTCGAAAATATTACCTGCTCATGAAAATGTAGGTTGTTTAAGATTTCTTCTCCCAAAGACAAGCAAAAATCTAATCTTTTACCTTCATCACCATCTTCTAGCATATGAAGAAATTGTGCCTTAAGTACATGGAAGTTACAGCTTTTATAAGTTCTTTGCAAATGTGCTCTGCTGAACTAAATAAATTTTTTGGTCTGTTGTCAACATTTTTGATCATTACAGAATAAAATAACAGTAAAAGGGATACAAGTGGTACTATTCAGTCTGTTTTAATGCTATGTATTATTAGTGATATGACATTTCACAATATTCTCTTGTATCTTGATATAAATGTTTAAAACCGAAAATTTCAAAGAATTCTGGTTACTGTCAAAATTGACACAGCGGGTACACTTTTGATGCAAAACAACTTTTGTTAATAAAAATTTGTCGCATTTGTCGGAATTTTAAGAAAAAATCTAAACAAATCAAAGTGGACGTAGAGACTTGAAATTTTGTATACATACGTAATTTTTCATTCTGAACAATTTTCAAATCAAAAACTTTTTGCCTTTAACAAGAGTCATCCAATCAATCCAGAGACATACTGTAGATACACAAAGGAGCCCGCACTTTTTAAGTGCAAATCCGGACCCGGTCAAAATGAATGAAATTTTGGTATCTTATACATCCTGACATGGCGAACAAAAGTTCTCATGGGCAGAAGTACTGAAAACCCCAAATAAGGTCAATTTTGACATATAAAGAATAAAGGATATTGTTACACATCTCAGGGCCCGTCAAAGAAAGTGGAGTATAAAAAAACAAGCAAAGTGGTGACATAAAATATTCAATTACAACAGTTGCAAATAAGAAGATAATACGCATTTTTAATATATTTTTGATTATACAGGGTGATCCAAAAATAAATGACAAATCAAATATTTTTATAGAACACAGTACCTACATATTTTTTATATAAAGTTTAAGTTTAATTTATCTAAGGAGGTCTTCTAGATTTTTTAATGACCAGTTTTCTTAAGTGCATACCTAACTCGAACATTTTTGCATTTTATACTTTACCTTCCATGTCTAAAAACAGGTTTTTTTTAGGGCACTGATTTTAATTTTTGACAATTAAGTGTAAAAAAGTCTCATGACTTTTTTGTTAGTTTAAAATTTTTACCTAATGTTACTGAAATGATTTCTTAAGATGTTCACTTATTTATTGCAATATTCATAAATAACCATTCCTTTGAAAATACATATTAGAGAAACAAAAATAATATTGAACTTCTTTGTGTATTATTTCTAACATTATCTACAATCAATTCAAGTTTACCATCATTTGTGCACACAGACTGAATCATAGACACCCATGATTGTCTATATCGAAGCATCAATACCAAAACAATTGGAACATTTAATTGAATCTGTCAGTTTTAAATCTCTATTGTGAAGTGTCAAATGGAATATATTTATTGCCTCTTGATTTTCATCTAAATAAGTTTTTGTAGTTTATTTGTTTATTGAAATGGCTCGTATTAATTGCTTCGCATGCAATACACGCTGTGTTCCTCGAGGAATAAAACGTTTACGAGGTAATTTCGACAATGAAGAAATGATTGAGTTTGCTACGCAATATAGGGAAGAATTAAATCTTCCATACACTCCTGTAAATATTAATACGCGTATTTGTCTAAACTATGATAACTCAATTAGAAGAGATATTAGCGGTTTGGCAGAAGATCCTGAGTGTCTACGACTTAATGCTTTGAAACAGACTCACAATAGCTGTTGCATGATTGGTGATGATATACCAGAACAATTACGCCGTCATTCTGTAAAAGCAAGAGTACAAATATTTATTGATATCAATATTTACATTCCTGAATCTGCAAGATTATGTGAACAATATAAATAACGATGGATTTTTATAAAAAGTTTTGTATGGGGGTTTACCATCTATCAATAGATATTTAAAGATAAACGGACGTGAAATGGGCAATTTTTTACAAGCAATGTGTAAGTAATCATCAGGATTTGAATTCCATTTTTTAAATGTACTCATTTTCAGATGCAGATTTCAAGGTTGTAACGTCTTTAACAAAATCACAATTTGAAGAACTCTTCAGCTACTGTGATCCAGTTCATGATACTAATAATGTTAGGCATATTAAAAAGAAACATTTACTTACACTTTTGTGCAAACTTCATCAAGGACTATCAGATGAACTGTTAAAAGTAATTTTTAGTTATTCTAGCAGACAATCTGTAAGTTTGGCTATAAATGTTGTATGAAGATCATTGATGTTACGGTTTATTCCACAAAATATTGGTTTACAGAGTATAAATCATGAACAGTTTTGCCAAAGACATATTACGGAGTTTGCAAATGAACTCTATAATGATAATATTAATGTTCGGAAAGCGATTGTCATATAAAGTCTATTTTTAAGTTTCTCAATGGAATTATTCCAAGCGCTCACGTTCTCCATCTCCGAGAATACTATCTTATTGCTGGTGCATTATTAAATCGGTATCATGACCTTATTGTTATGTAAGGAAAAACAGTTGAACTAGCTGGGCAATTAAAAACAAAAGTGGATGAGGTAAATGTTGTACAGGCGAGGGTTGAAGCAGAAAATCTAATTCTCAGAAATGCTGTGTGGATGTCGCTAAATGAAAATGATAGTCCAACATTTCCTAGGTTTGATCTCAATTATTTAAAGCAACTAACTCTAGTTGTATATCAAATAAAGTTGACCCGATCTTATATTCAGGATAAATTTGATCATAACAACAGCAACATATTTGAGTTAGATGAGAATAGAAAGGAACCAGGATTTCTTAGAATTAGGACAAATTCCTGATTCCGCAATATCGTGAAGTATCAATTGTGGATAGCTTTTGTGGATAATATTAACGAAAATGAAATGCACAACAATAACGAAATAATATCTGGTTATTACTGCACCTGCAAATCAGGTGCCAGAACCATAGGATGTTGTGCTCACATAGCTAGTGTGTTATGGTTTCTTGGTTATGCCAGACACCAGCAAAGAATCAAATATCCCAGTCGATCGGTGTTACACTGCATTCTAGATGCAGCTCAAAGAAACGAACCAGATGACTATGATCTAATTAGTGATGTACAAGACCAATGAACTATGTTCTTATCCCTCCAAAACTTATCTTATCCCTTAGCCCCTTGTGCTTTGGACTTGGTTGGTATATTGGTTCCAAAAGTGGCACTGACTCAATGCCACATATTATTTATCAGTGTTTTTAAAACTGAAGCAGTTTCCAATTCGTTTTGTACATACTAAACATTCATCTCAAAAATCATTTTGTAGTATATCCAGATTTTATTTACTTTTAGTTAATTATTTAAATATTTTCAAACATATTGTTTCCTGTTTTCTTTTTCATTCTAATTAGAAATTGTTTCTTATATCAATCATAATAATAATATGCAATAAGAAAGCTGGTTTTTAAGTCATTAAATCTAGATAATCTCATTACATAAATTAATTAATCTCAGGTTTGATATATAAAAAATATGTAGGTACTGTTTGGTATGTCATTATTTTTGGATCACCCTGTATAATCAAAAATATATTAAAAATGCGTATTATCTTCTTATTTATAACTTTTGTAATTGAATATTATGTAATTCAATTTTTTTTATGTAATTTTGTCGTATTTTTGTAATTGTCAAAAATTAAAATCAGTGTCCTAAAAAACCTTGTTTTTAGACATGTCAACATATTCACGCCGGCCACGGATATTTTCTATGGAAAGTAAAGTAGGTATAAAATGTAAAAATGTTCGAGTTAGGTATTGATTTAAGAAAATTGGTCATTAAAAAATCTAGAAGACCTCCTTACATAAATTAAACTTAAAGTTAATATAAAAAATATGTAGGTACTGTGTTCTATAAAAATATTTGATTTGTCATTTATTTTTGGATTACCCTGCATAATCAAAAATGTATTAAAAATGCGTGTTATCTTCTCATTTACAACTTTTGCAGTTGAATATTTTATGTCACCACTTTGCTTGTTTTTTTACTCCACTTTCTCTGACGAGCCTTGAGATGTGTGACAATATCCTTTATACTTTAAGAGGTCAAAATTGACCTTATTTGATTTGTCGCTGCCAAGATGATTTATTATCTCTGATATTCTGGGACATATCTACTTTAGGAGAATCCGATTCAGAATCAGATAGTGATATGAGTTCAGATGCTTCTGGTAATATAATGCAGTTCGAATAATACTCCAGCGTTTGGCATCAAAATTTTAGTAAAAATACATTTAAATATTTGGTTTTTGTCATGTCTTGTCCATGGATATGAAAGAAGCAATTTTGTGGTAAATTCCATTAAGGTACAACTTAAATGGATGCATTTCGAGTTATGTCTTTTATGTGTACGTAACAGTCAAGAAAAGAACGACTCAGCAAATTTCATCACAAAAGCAAATCTTTACATTGGATTAATTATGAAAAAGCACTGTGGATCTCCTGGATAGGTTATATTAAATGGATACACATTGATGTTCTGGTTACCTATTGACTTTGTGAACGAAGAACTAAATTTGCATATAAACATACATACATACCTCTACATCATGTTCAATATCCAAGAAAAGAAAGAAAAATTCAGTACGTAAATTTTATCACGGAAGTCTTCACATTGCATTACTCGTGAAATTGCGCTCTGGATTTCACAGATCGATTAAATTAAATGGATGCATATTAATGATCTGATTACCAATTGACTTTGCGATGAACTAAGTTTGCATATAAACATACCTCTACATCATGTTTAATATTCAAGAAAAAAACTACAGTAGGCAAATTTTATCACGAAAGCAAAATTTTCACATTGGGTTTCCAGCATATTACTCACGTTTTTTAATTTGGAAGAGTGAAAAATGGAGAAGGTATTCATATTAGTTGTTACGTAGATTTGGTTAACAAAACATCTCAATGTATTGGATAAGACACAATGTTGTCATTTATGAGTTATGACCAACATAAAGAATGTACAATTTTCGTTTTATGAAGGTAATAATAGACATTCAAAGTACGAAGACCAAAATTTACTTTTTTTTTAATAGGTACTCGATTCAGCGATTTTCATCGAACAGAGTATATTCATGATATCATTAAAGAAAAAAAATGTTAATGGAACTATTTTCAGAAATTAAACTCATGTTTTTATTTATAAACCAATATAAAACATAATTAAAAATTATTATTAATTTTATTAAATACCATAAATAAAAAGCAGGATTTGAACATACGATATGTACTTTGATAGAGTATCGCTCTAACCAACTGAGCTATTGAGATACAAGCTCCAATCGATGTGAATTTTGTCTTTATGTGTGTAGAAGTGATGTAAATTCTAACTATAATGAGACTACAGTCAAATTCCTTATATTAATGGAATGTGAGCAATTTTGTCTTTATGTGTATAGAACTGATGTAAATTCTACATACACAAGCACAAAATTTACATCGATTGGAGCTTATATCTCGATAGCTTAGTTGGTTAGAGCGGAATAGAGCGGTACTCTAGCAAAGTACATGTCATAGGTTCAAATCCTCCTCGAGGTAAACTTTTTATTTATGTATTTAATACAATTAATAATCATTTTTAATTATATATTTACTTTTGAGTTTATTCATTCGTAACAAAATTTATAATAATTTAACATTAGTCAAGTTGCTTTGGTATGTGTGAATCCTTGCAATATTGCATTCTCACATTCCATTAATATAAGTAATTTGACTGTAATCTCATTATATTTAGAATTTACATCAGTTCTACATACATAAAGATAAAATTTACATCGATTGGAGTTTGTATCTCGATAGTTCAGTTGGTTACAGCGGTCTTCTTGCAAAGTACACTTTGTAAGTTCAAATCCTACCCAAGGTAAACATTTTATTTATGCATTTAATAAAATTAATAATAATTTTTAATTATATATTTACTTTTGAACTTATTCATCCAGAATAAAACTCATAACAATATAAAACAAATTTTTAATTCTATCCTACCTTATGGCAGTTAAAATATCCATTCGTGTCAATCCAGCTAGTGGATGAATTGAATCTAATGTTCGTCCAAATGTTTCATGAAAAATGTAACAAATTCTTGCCCCTCCACACAATTCGGTAGTTTCAATATTCCTCGCCGTACCTTCAATTGTTGCACAATATGCAGAAGCAAATTTAGTAATAATTTGTAACAATGTTTTACTTTTATCTGAAATATCTTCTCCATATGAATATAATAACGATTGAAATTGTGACATCATGAGATTAACTCTTGTCTGTAATTGCACATTAAAAAATTTTTTATTTAAAGAAAAGCATTACGGTACCTTTAAATCAGGCAAACAATCACGAATATGGTGCATTAGTAAGCGATTTAAAGTTTTTGCTAAATATGGTGTACCATTACGTGTTGCTAGAGTAGGATATTTGCTTTGTAGAAATGAAGCTTCATCTTTCAGTGCCTCCGTAATAGTTTTATTGTTCATTATATCTTGCTGAGATCTATTTACAACTCCAATTATTCCTAATTTAACAGGTATGACTCGACCACATAATATATCAATGGCATCGGTTCCTGCAAAGTAATTAATTTGTGATAATTAAACGTAAACAAACGGCATTATTACCAGCATCCATGAGATCTAATTTGGTTACTACAGCTAAAGTTCTACGTCCATCTGGATCAACATTTTTGGCAATTTTCAGACTTTCAGATGTAGCCATATCAGTGTTAGCAGTAACAACTGCTAAGATTATTGAATTTGGATTTGCTATATATTTTAAAACTAATTCTCTAATTTGCTGCTCAATATCTTCTGGTTGATCTCCAACAGGAACCTACAAATTTCATAATTACAAACTGTTTCAATTCAATACTCTCGTACTTGAAGCATAGATATCAAACAATAAACAGTAATGGACTTTCTAAAGTATTGTAGGTAGCGGACCGCGAAAATTTTATTATTGTAATAAACATTTGTCAAATCGCCATTTTGTTACCGCGATAGAAAAACTAATTAGTGGATTTTGTAATTTGCTAATGTTTTCGGAATATTCCATTTTATGTAAGAAATGTGAGAGTTTATGTAATTGATATTTGAGTAAAGGTTGAACAGAAAAAGGAAACATATATTAGGGTATAGAAACATGTGTTCTGCCGAAACTGGCGTGGCGAATTGTTGAAAATTTTTGTACGCGCACTCTTGATGTAAAAATGTCACTGATTTAATAATTAATTATGGGTGAACATAGCGCAAATCCAAAGGGATTTTTTTTTGTTTGGTACGTTGAAACTCGAGACCTAAATGTAGGGTTTGTTACAGACGAATGTGTATTTTTAAAATTAAGATGCTCAATAATTAATATGAAACTGTTCCAACGTAATAATGTTTTGTTTTTTTTACTTTAAAAAACCAGGGTGGTTTTTCGGGGGTAGATATAGTTAGTTTTGAAATCAGAGGAGAAGGCAGTTTCTGTTGAAATTTTGATCGAGCCGAATTGCTTTTATTGTTTTACTCCCGTTGTAAACCGCTCGGTCTATAAATATTTTGTCGTGTACCTTTCAGCAAAACTAAAACGCTAATTCGTTCTTTTCTTTTCTCAGTAAGTGTAAATCTGCTAAAATAAAAGACAGTACAGGGCTCTCTCACTCTTGTATTTAGGTGAATTAGCATTGTTGTTTGTTGTTTAGATTTATATTTGTGTAGAGGTGGGCCTGGCGAACAATTACTGGATACCGCTCGGTTATTAATTCTAATAGTCAATCGCTGAGTGTGTACATACTCCCGGGTCCAGATGACCATTAAACACCTCGAATTTTATTTTTATTGCTGTATAGATGAATGTGTAACCTGAGAAACGGGCGCTGTATTTTTCTAACGCACTGAAACTTATATATCGATGTTATGATCTATTTATAACTTACCCTTGTAAGGCTTTGTTTTAATGCGTTTTTTTTGTGTCAGTTTGTTTAAGTAGAATTGTTTGCCTACGAACTAATCTCTCTTTATATGTAATTTATTGTAATTTTACGGTATGTATTTTCTGCTTTAGTAGTCACTAAACAATTGTGTACGTGTAAATCCCTTGTCTATTTTCTTTTGTCCTTGCCTTTACCTTATTATCACCTGTGCAACTTTACTGTTGTATTTTATATGTAGCGTAATTTGCCTTATTGTTTTATGTGCTGATGTACTTAAAGACCGGCATGATTGGTTTTAAAGGGCCACATGTTTTGCATTACGATTTTTATCCTGATTATTTATGACACAATTGTGGGTGTGACTACATGGGTCTTTTTTTGTCATTGTGTTTATGTGTAACTAAACTGCTTATTCATTTTTCCCTTAATGTTATAATTTTGTACGCACTTTAACCTGATGTAATGGTGTTTTGTTATATATTTAACCCTTTCATTGTTTTTTTTTTGTGTTATTTGATTTATTAATGTACTTGTGCAGTTACTTATTTATGAATAAAGTGGGTTTTATTGGTAGTTCTTTCCCACAATAGTATATTAACGGGCTGAACGACCATTGCGCAAAGCTCGTTAATTTTAATTTGTGTAGTTTCATTGTTTACCTGCCCCATATGATGCAACATTTAACCTCGCCCACCCTATCTCAGTCAAATAACATAAAGTACCTATCACTGGAACGTCAATTGGTTTGACCAGATTAGAGGTTTGCGAGTAATTAAATATCAGACTTGTAAATAAATTCTAATGTTTTAATTATTGCCAGGAAAGTGAAAGTAAGGCAATCAATTAATTTGAGTAACAGTAACATTATTGGCAGTAAAGTCAAGATAATTACTTAGCGATTGTTTTGTTCTTGAATTTGCATTATTACGAATAAGTTTAAATTACACTTTTCAAGATAGGGTACCTGGGGGACGCTACAGTATTGCCATTAAAATCGGTAGTACCCAGGGCAATATACTTTTTTTAATCTATACCAATAACTTTACTAATTATTACAATTGAAGTGAAAACGAAAGTTCATACGTTATGCTCACGATACTACATTAACTGCGATACTCGAACGTAAGCGTGTACATAACGAGTTTATGATTATTTTGATACATAATGAAATTAGATTACCAGCAAAGAAACTATTATTGTCACAATCTCGAAACGGTGATTGTGCGAAATCTTGACTTTAGTGTGAGAAATTGTATACATCGCAACCAATTTTAGATCATAAATTTCTGTCTGTAAAGAGACCACTGAGCAAAGTTAACTTTAGTCACGAGCGTGCGTAGCAGAGGGGGGGGGGATAATTAGGTAAAGTTGGCTCCATTTTTTTAAGACTTCGATTTTTGCTATTTTGACACCAGATTATGTTTGACCCATACCTCTTACATAAAAAGGGTACTCTTAGGAAGGGGTAAAAAACAAATTAAGACAGGGTAAACGAGTTCAAGTTTAAGACAAAATGGAACGAACATTTTGAAATGCACCTCTTACATAACAATAAGAAAAGTAACTGTCTTCGCCATCCCTTACTTAACACGTTCGTGGACACATCGGTTATAGCCGTCGTTGAGTTGAGAAGTTGATACGACACGACTGCTACAGCCGTCATAAGCGTATAGATGTGCTGAGGCACATCGGTGGAAACCGTCGAACTTTCTATATAAGTTCCATAAAGAAGACATCCAGTGTCACATCACAGATCACTATAACCCCTAAATATTTTCATTAAGACGTGACCACGTGACATTTCCCCCGCTTAGTCCGCGAAACATGAAAGTCCAAAAGTGAGTCACAGCGGCTATGTACGTCTTGGTCAGTATAGACAAAACATTGTAATGCAAATGTAGTTACGTTGCTTGTTACTATTTATTTGGTTTATGGCACTGAACATTATTTCAATATAAAGTAAGTAATTAATAAATATTTTAGTTTCATATTATTATATAGGTACTGTGAATTTTGTGTATAAAAGAGCATTAATCAATAAATCGTGTTAGTGTTTATATAGTAGGAGTAAATATCATTTTTGTTTCACATTTGGGTAATTGTAAACATATTATGTTATCTACATACCGTGTGTATTTATTTCAGATGACGGACCCGTACAAACGACAACGGAAACGTTTGCTTCAATTATTTGAAGAACTTTCTGATGATGAAAGTGAACATGACCCATTTAGTGATAATGATAACGAATTTGGTTCAGATCCGGACTTTGAGCCAGATGTAAGTATTGATCCAGACAATCTAAATTTATCTGACGAAGATGACGAATCGTCTGAGAAACCTGATGTTGAAGCAGGGATGGAACCAAAAGAAGAGCACGTAGAAGAACAATGGACGTCAGGTATAAAAGAGATACCCATATTTACATTACAATAGATATCAATGCAACAACGAAAGCTTTACAGGTATTTGAGTTTATTTTTACTCCAGAAATTTTGAACCTTCCAGTTGAGCACACTAATGAAAATGGTAGATTCATTACATCTATAAATAGACCTGCTACTCGCTACATCAGAAAGCGAGTATTCCCCGAAACGAATGTTGCAGAGATGAAAACAGTTTTTAGCTTTGTACCTACTTCAAGCGCATGTCTCAGTTCCGAATAGACGACGACTATTTACTACAGATCCCTTATACTTCCATCCATTTTTTCAATATGTTATGTCGGGTCGTAAATTTGAGCAAATTTTACAATGCCTCTCTTGTGCAGCAAGAGGTTTGCAGCATATGGTTAATCCTTTATTGAATAGGCTGATTCACAGGTTTCAGTCTTCTTATATACCCGAAAAACATTTGTCGTTAGATGAATCGCTGTTACTCCATAGAGGAAAGCTTTGTTTTCGTACGTACATGAAAGGCAAGAAATCGAAGTACGGTATAAAATTTTACGAGCTGACGTCATCAGACGGGTTTGTGCTTAATATTGAAATATATGCTGGTAAAAGGGACTGTGAGAAACATAACAAAATAGAAAATTTAGTAATACGTCTTATGCAACCTTATTTGGGTAAAGCTTATCATATTTTCATGGATAACTATTATAATAGTGGATCGTTATCCAATCATCTTCTAAAGGAGCAAACTCATTCTACAGGAACTCTGCGTAAAGATCGTTTACTAAATCTTCAAGAAATAGTCAAGAAAAAGTTACAAAAAGGACAGTATGTATGGCAGAGGCGTGGAGATATATATGTGACAAAATGGAAGGATACTTGATATTTCAGTATGGAACTCTTCCTATTTATTCCGAAAACAATGTAATAGAGAAGTACAATTTTTACAATTCCGTGATGAACTCATTAACCAACTGATTGGAGTTGACAATGCATTCTCACGACAAGATATAATAAGCTCGCGCAAGATACATGATAGTCGTAAAAGAACCACAGTTATTGAAGCTAATGCTGCCGGTAATCATAATACAACCCCATTTTTACATTGCCCAGAAAAAATTCCGGTTGCAGTTGGTGCTAAAAGGAAGGATCACTTTTTACGTTGCAGAGTTTGTACAAGAAACGGTAAACGTAAAGAAACTAGTTTTCAATGCAAGGGATGTAACACGAAACCACCACTCTGCCCAGAATGCTTTGAAGACTGGCACAATAATATGGATAACTAAAAGTTTACTAATTTGTGTTCATGTATTTCTGTTATTGCGGATATAACTTTCTGTTTAATTTTTCTCAAATGTTTATGCACCTAATATGCCTATGTTTACATTTTTAATTACTGGGGTTAATTAAAATTTTCTGTTTTATTTTTATTAGATAAAGCTGTTGTTTTTGATTTCTCCCACAAATGTTTATTCAAAATATAGTTACACTATCAGTTCTTTTTTAAATTTGTGAAATTTTCAGGATGGAATTTTTAACCACTACTGAGCACTGAGATTCAAATAATTGAATGGCTGTATCTTCATGTTGCAAACCAAATCATGTAGAACTATTTCCCTTAAACGTACTGTATAACAGTGCCGCAACGGTTTTTGCCGTAGATGTTGTTTTTCTTAATTTACAGAGTTTTCCAAAATTAGAAGCAGTAATGCGTTTCTTGCGTTCTGATTTCCATACATCACTCTGTGATTGAAGAATTGTTGCTTTGCTCAGTGCACATCTATCTATACTGTCTAAATTTTTTAAGAATTCTTGTGCCGTTTTTTCATAAACCTCCACACTCATGTCCGGTATGCTTTTGCCATTTCACAATCAAAATAATACTTTTCACCACAACGAAACGCAACGAATAAATGCTACTTACATATTATTAGTGAACGTTTTATATATCTTATATGTACGATTAATGGGATTCTTTGCTAATTATATCTAATATGAATAACATTTTAATGGGATTTTTCACACACTTTAAAGTACAATACTTTAAAATCAATTAAATTAATAGGTTTAAATTGTTTAGTGTATTCCTAATTTTTAAATAATTATTATAATAATTATATTGTGAATTTTGGACGCACAAAATGTGCTATAATATTTTAATTTTAGTTGTAAAAAATAGTGAAATAAATTAAAATTTAGTCTTTACAATCTGTGGAAATTCGAAGAAAATATAAAAGTTATGGTTATAACTAAACAATGTAAAATCTTCCTGAAACTTTCAATCATACTTATGTAAATTAGCCATAATCCGTTTTATCCCTCAAATTACAATTACCTACTTTCACTCATTTATAGGTAATAAACGAAAATTGATTAAACATTAATAGGGTTCGATCAGTAATTAGGTACAGTCAAATACCATATCGGAATGTGGAAAGAAATTACATAGTAATTTTCATTTATGCCTCAAGTATGATGCAAAATAAATTTACAATTCTCAGTAAACTGCCAGAAATAAAGAAATTTGTGCATAATAGTTTCAACAATTTACTTAATCCCTTATATAAATGTAACCTTGTCTGGAGGAGTTAAATACTCTCAGGTAAAACGGATCAACTTTTACTTATCTTCACAAGAGCGCGCTGCGATCGATTCGTATTTCGTCGAGCTGTATAGAGGAGCCTTAAACATACATGTATTTCGAACTTTAACAAACAAGTTTTTAATGACATTGCAGAAGTTCCAAAACATCTTCGACGAGTTTTAGTACAATCGTCAGTGTTTAATTGAAGAAATAATTACTTCACTTAGCATAAATGTAGGTAAATATTTTAAGTGAAAATAAAAACGCTATGAGAACTTGATTATTAAGTAAATACTGTAAACAACTAAAGTTCTTATTTCAATTCCAAAGATATACATATAAATAGAAAAATAAAATAGATGTAGATACAATTTCAGTTTTTTTTGTAATTAAAGAAACTTACAATACTCCATCACTTCATATTAATTTACAAACATATACAATACAAGAAGCGAAAAATATTTTACAAATAGAACTTCATTCAAATTTTTGAATCATTTATTGAGAATTTTCAAACAATGTTTGAAAACTCCTAAGAAATGCATCTTTTTTGGGAATTACAAATATTATTAATTACTTATTAATTAACAAAAAGCTTTACACATCAACCGTTTTTTGTTTTTAAAAGTCCAAATCTGAATCGTCACTACTTTGGTCCCCGTTAAAACAAATTATAAGATTATAAGAGGTTTCACAACCACGTCAAGTATGCGCTTTCTCGACCACCATTCTGGTATCACCTTTTCTGTAAACACAATGGTTTTTTTGCCATACTTCGCCAGAACATTGCTCCAAAGATTCTTTCCACATTTGTGAAATAATAACAAACAAATAACAATAACCATCACGTCCAATATGTTTATCGTAACAAGGTTTAGAAATACCCCAAACATTTTCTATTGCATTAAATAGACAGTGATATGGCAGAAGCCTAAGAACGCAATGTCCGTATGCATAATAATTTCATCGGCGATGAAGGATTTTTGCTTTTTATGTGCTTTAGCAATCCCTAAAAGTTTAGTACTCAAACCCTGATATGAAAATGGAATACTTTCTTTCCGCAACCAACTATGTTTGTCGGATTTTTTCCAAGTTCCAGTTGGCGACTTTTCTACAAGGCGAGAATGGTATGATGCGTTGTCCATTATTATTAAAGGCGTTAAATTTGGAAGAATCTGTTCTCTTAACCACTTTTCTAATAAATCCGCGTCCGTATTGTCATGCTAATCGCTGAATTTAGAATTTGAAGGAAATATCTAACTGCAATTTTCCACGAGCCCGTCTTTATTACACGCATGTAAAATTATATACCTTTTCCCTGAAGACGACTAATCAGGATTTTTGACTGATTTCGGGTTGTCATCCTGCCATGATAGTTTTGGAGATCCCCTTGCGAATACCCACGTTTCATCTAGAAACACTTCTTCAAGAGGTGATGCAGATTCCATATTTTTTACATATTCTCTTAAAAATGAAACGCGCGATGCCGCGATGTTGGATTTTTCGCAAAGTGCTCTTTGGTTACAACTCTTTTTATATTTAAATCCGATGGTATTTAAAATTTTAGCTATGGTAGGTTGAGATGCAGTTAGTAATTCCTTATCTGCTAGGGTACTTTGTAATGTAGTCAAGGATACTGGCTTTTTATCAGCATACATACAGTATACTGTATCCTGATTGTACATTGTAGTCCTTCGAGAATGTCACATTTTGGCTTTCTAAGAGATCTTTTTTTCTTTCTCCCGTTCCGTTAATACACGTCTTAATGTCGGAAACCTAATTTGTAGTGCTTCTACTGCTCGTTCTTTTGCAGCTTCAACAGCACGTGCAGGACCAAAATTATCTGTTTCTTTTTTAAAGTAGTTACACATATTAATAATAAGTTCATGACACCTCGTATTTAAACATTTCCCGGGCATTTAAACAGAATTACAGTACCAGTACAAAGATTAAGTCACAATTCGGAACAACTCCGTTACTCTAACAATAACGACTAACTAACCAACAAAAAATCAATAGGTCATAAGTACTGATAAACAATTAATGAACCGCTTTCTACAAATTACGTACATTCCTGCGTGAATCATATTTTACAATTAAAATAAGTTTTTATGCAGTACTTATTTGCTGAATAAACCGTTGCGTTTTTATTTTCAATTAATGTATGCTAAGTGAAATAATTATTTCTTCAATTAAACAAATATTTGACGATTGTACAGGGTGGCCAACTAAGAATGCGAGGTACTGTATCTGGGAAACTATCCATCGTAGAGGCTTGCGCAAAAAAAAAGTTATTACTAAAACGGCCAATACAAAAACCTGGAAAATATTTTCAAGTTTCTGAAATGGCCGCTAGGGGGCGTACCTGAAATCTTGAATCTAAAAAAGTGATGTTTCTGTGAATTCTGCTGTATTAACCTAATAAAAAAATAACTGATCTTTAAAGTCGAGGATAATCTGAACTTTTTTTGTTTGGCACTTTTTGACGTATGTCTAAAAAATAAAGTGGTGGGGGGTATTCAAAGGTTTCCTTAAATAACCCCCTGTATCTTCGAAACGGCTAAGCCGATTTTAACAAACTTGGGCGCGTTGAAATGAACTACTCTTGGGTTACAAATGTTATAATAGTTATAGTTATAATAGTTTTGTTAGTTTCACATGTCGTCGCTAGAGGGCTTTGTTCGACATTCCGACAGAAACGGTTAATTTTCGCAAAAAAATTAAATGCATTGGTATGACTTTTTTTCATGAACAAGTAGCTAAATGATGCCTAAACAAGCTCGCGAAAACCGCATCTTGATATCTTGTTCCTAACCTAAAATCTCGGCCAAAGAAAACTTTATACGAAAATCCCTTAAAGGACCCTGCACACCTCTTATGGGTTTTTAGACCACAGTCAAATTTAATGAGATTTTAATATGTTATAGACTAAAACTATCTGAACAATATTTGTCATTGGACCAACTTAATATAATGGCTAGTTTTTGATATACAGGGCGTTAAAGTAATAGTGCCTAATAAGAATAATGGCTGTTCAGTGGGTTTTAACATTGATATACGCAAGTGTTACCATTACATATACTTTTTTGTAATTTTTATTATTCTGTACTTTCTAACATTTTATACAGGGTGTTTCAACAAAAATTAGTATTAAATATGATTATTTACATGATAAAAAGTGGAACTTATACATACAATAAACAACCTAATATTTACATGATTTATATACAAGAAACGGAACATTTATATGGCAGCATGTCTGTTTAAAAAATCTTGAATAGCGGCTAGCACTTTGGTTTGCGGTAGCCTAATAACTTCTTCGTGCCTTGCATAGCCCAAAAACCAAATAACTGCTGCTATATGTGCACACATTCCTATAGTTCGCGCTCCTGTTTTGCATTGGCAATAGTAGCCAAATATAGGACCATCTTCTTGTTCAGCATCATTATCAGGAACAGGGTTATAGCTAATTATTATTTGATATTTAATTTGATTTCTATGTCTATATCTAATTCTAAGCCGAATGAGATTTAATTCGTTGAACGCCATATCAATTTCGAAAAAGTGGTTGCCCAGTTGGTGATTTGTTATCCTGTATATAAGAAGGTGCTAGCATTGAGTACATATATTGGGAAGAGACGCAACCTTACGCGTGTATTTGAAGCTCCGCGGGTGTCATGAGATTTAGATGGCCTTACTAGGCGTGAGAATTTTAGGTGTCATGAAAAATTCAGTACTGTGCGAAACACGAAAGGGGTAGTATCGCGCGTAGTAGCGAAGTACGTTTCAGAGACGGATTAGCCGATATGCCTAACGCGGGTCATCGTTGCAGTTATTCAGACTGCTATAACACTGGAATTAAAACAAAAAAAACATTTTTCACATTTCCGAAAGATCCATAGCGGTTAAAAGAATGGGTTAAAAATTGTGGAAATGCCGATTTATTAACAATAGAAAACAATAAGTTGAAGAATAAATTTGTGTATGAAGATCACTTCAAAGAAGGTGATATTTTAGTGGGGAAGAAACGGAAATTACTTACAAAGTCAGCTGTACCAATACAATATAAAACGGGTTAATATATACATATATATTATCTACAGGGTGCGACATATCGCTTAGACAAACTTAGCTTATATAAATCTCTAAATGAGACCAACATAAGAAAAAAGTTTTTAATATTGAAAGCATTGATTGTGTGTATAATTAATGATTGAAAGTAAAGAAAATATTTTTTTCTGTATTTAGAAAATCTTGGTAATTGTTGTCAATTAAAAATGAATCTGTGTGCGTTTCGTTAGGTATAAAAGACAATAATGTCTATGCGACTTTTATTATCGCTGGAAACGGTGCCAGTGAATTTTACAAAGTAAATATGAGCAATCAATTTAATTGTTTTGAATCTTATCATTTCTACAAATTGTTAGGTCATGTGAGCACACGTCAGGAATTTATTTTTTGTAAGCATAAAAAATTTAATGAAAAGCTTCTTTGTGAAAATTTCATTTGCAAAGTTTTATTGTTGTTATCTTTAAAAACTCAAAATATGTACGGAGTTACAAACGAAATGTATAATTCTTGAAATTAAAACAGCGTCCTAATTGATAAAATAAAAACACGTTATTTGACATGTAATTTCGCACTAATTGTGATTTAAAGTATCGTTTTTCCGAAAAATTTCAATAAAACCCATAAAAAATTAATAATCCAAAACATATTAACCTGCAACGGCTACGGTGAAAGATGCGATCACATAGACTACGCGCCGGTCTGAGATACCGCTAAAGAAAATCTTTTTCTAGAAGCGATAATAACAATAAAAATGGTCCTATATTGATAGAATTTTATTACCAAAGTTTCAAAAATATTTTTCCAATATTTAAAAACAAAGAATTTTGTGCATATCTACTATTAAAAAAGAATTAAAAACTGAAAATATAAAAATATAAAAGATATTTGTTTTTATTTTTCTCCAGCGCCTACACAATTACTGCACATCTTTTTTGAGTGTTCCAAACAAATTGGCTTTTCACATATACGACACATGTAAAATGTTTTTCTTTTCAGGTGTCTGGGACATAGGTAACAAGTTTTCTTTTTTACTAACTTTCCGTCTAATTCTGCTTTCTGTTGAGAGTCATCTTCCTCTATCCCTAACATATCGCCAATGCGCATTCTAAGGTTTTTTGGTAATCTGGGATTGATAAATCTTTCTCGTAAATGTGGTTCAGTTAAACTTTTAGCTAATCTTTTGAGAAACTCCATTCTATCAATTTCTTGAAAATGTTCATAGTTTTTATATAAAATATAAGCGTTAATTGTGCTTACATTTAAAATAAAATAAAATACTGCCATTGGCCAACGTCTAGTTCGCCTGCTGGGAGAGTAGTTTACACATTTTATATCTAAACTATCGACTTTTGTTAAATTATAGTCCATGATGATCTCGGTTTTCCTGTTTCTGGATCGTCTTCTAGAGCGTGATGCATTGAGGAAATTAATACAACTGCTTTATTTGGCTTAGGAACGTAAGAGACTAAAGTAATGTCTTCATTGAAACCGTAGAGCTTACTCTTAACTGCTCGTTTTCTGTTTGGGAGAAAACAGAAAGGAATTTCGGGCTGCCGCTTGTTCAAAGTTCCCAAATATGTCAGACCTCTTTTCTGTAATGCTACTACTGTCTCCAAAGATCCAAACCAATTATCAGCCGTGATATTCCTGCTGCTATTTTCAATTGGTCTCACTAATCTTACCACTGCTTGAGTTGGAATTTTAAGCTTTTTCTTCATTAGATAAATGTTTACCATCACTAACTTTACCACTATATATATATATATATATATATATATATATATATATATATATATATATATAGGCATTATAAAGGTAATTGTTTCTGGCATCGGTCAAACACAATATTTTGATGCCGATTTTGCCGGCTTTTTAGGCATGTATATTTTAAAATGACACCGACCTGAACGATACAAGACTTTCGTCTATAGAAGCGTATGAACCAATAGTAAAATTTGTATGACTATTTTGAATAAAGTTTTGAAATAAATCGCTTATCGCCGCTACAGGATCACTTTTTTCTTTCCTCCTGTCTATGGCATTGTCAAACCTCAAACAACACAATAAATTTTCAAATCGTCTGTTAGGCATTGTGCATCTAAATATTTCACGTCCAGTGCCATCAGTGGCATAAAAGAGTCTAGGTTTTCATTTCCTGCTTTGAAAACTTCCGTATAAACCAAAAGGCCTAGAAAAGCTTTCATTTCTGTCATATTTGCTTCTTGCAAAGATGGATGAGTACAATCTTTATATTTTGTCGAATTAGCTGTAACCTTTGATTTGTACAAATTATAATTTCTTGGATCATGTCATCTGTGAACAATAAATTCCAAACGTCTATTATTTCTGGATTTTCCCCTAATTTTTGTGCCGGTTTCCGTAGTCCCGGTAAACTTTTTACTAAATTATGCTTTCTTGTTCTCGTATTACGAGGTGCTAGGGTTTTTGACCTACAAAAATAAGCACAGTCAATATTTCACCAGTTTACAAGCAAAACTTACCATTTGCAGGGATTTTTCTTCTGACGTCCGTAGTAATACTCTATCTTTTTGGTGTTCTGATTAACATTTTCTTCGGTCGATTCAATATCACATTCATTCTCAATTTCCGATTGACTTTCGTGTTCACTGTTTAGTACAAAACCTTCATCAGCGTCACTACACATTTCATCTTCTTCAGTCATTAAATTACACCACTCCTCAAATTTGGGATCATCAGGATGAATAGATGATGGTCCAGGCACCTGAGACATTTCTCACGACTGGCTCAAAATACGTAACGTTAACACTACGCGCCGGTACCATATACCGCACATACAATTCGAATGGCTGTAATTTTGAGACGAATGTACTTGAAACGCTGAAATTGTACTGACGTCAGTCTCGTTCAATTGTGAAAAGGTACTGAGATCGGTAAAGTTCGGAGAGCATCGTTATTAATACAAATTAGATTTGAAATTGTATGCCGGTCTGAGATACCGGCGCGTAGCCTTTGCGGGTTAAGAGGAATATTGATATAAATCACACATTTTGCACTTATTTAAAGTTAAACTCTTATCGCGATCTGCTTGGTCAACGCGCAAGAACAAGTTCTTTATGGATATGAGGACAATTTTAAAAAATTGTTTTGTCAAATCCTCAAAGAGTACATAATAATACATACCATGTCCAAAAATTGGAATGTAATTATTTTTTATAAGACCAGAAAATGAGTTTGAATTTGAATGTTTTTTGGGATCAAAAGATATAAAAAAAAATTTTTTTTGACACCCACAAAAAATTTGTTCATGTGCATTAACCGAGGAGATCGCGATACGCGTTTAATTTTAAATAAATGGAAAATGTGAATTATATCAATATTTCTTTATATGTTTTGATTTTTAATTTTTATAGATTTTTATTGAAATCTTTGGGAAAAACGATAAAAATTTATGGTTGAAGTTTATTGCTAACTTCACATAGGTAATTCGTTTTTTTTCCAACGATAAAAATGGAAATTAAATTTAAAAAATCGATTTCTTTCTACCTTTTATATTTATTATTTATTACTATTAGCATTACAGACGGATTATAACCGTTTATTAAACAATCTATAATTTATTGTTACTTGTAGTAATTACCTGTAATTACTTGAATGGAATTGCAAATTAATTTATTTCCGCCTTAACCTTTGTGCAATACTCCTAATTATACTAATAACAAAATATGCCAAATATACCAGAACAATAGGAAAATACATTCTTATACTTTTAGATTGATTGATTTCGATTACCTCTTGTATAATTTGATAAGCTATACATTGACTTTTTATTGACGTCGGTGTACCTGTATGTGACCAAAAATAAGCGAACACGTTTGTCCTTTCAGATGAAAAGACAATGTCACTTGCTGGTCCAAATGCTTCACCAATAGGAAAAAGAAAAGGATCCTTACTAGAACCCTCTTCCAGTAAAAAGTGAAGGAAACAAAATTTGATTCCCCAACCAGTCCAATCGGTATGACGACCGAATTACCTGTCAAAGCATACAACAAAATAAATTGCTGCTAGGTCATCACCTTGTTGTTCGACAGAAGATGAATTGGAACAAGCAATCTTTAAGGGATCTGATTCGGATTCATCTTGTATTAGTGACCGAATTTTAAATATGCCGGACAAAAATACTGAATTATCGCCCAAATGCAAGAAACTCTCTATTACGTTAAACGTGTTACGAAGGCGATTACGATCATCTTTACAGAAAAATAAAAGATACAAATCTGCAAAGAAGAAGTTTTCGACGAGATCGATAATTGAAAATATAGTGTCAAAAAAAAGTGATTTTGTGAAGACTTTTATAAAGATGCAAGCTTTTCACGAAAAAGAATGCCTTGGACAAATAAGGAGAAACATCTAGCGCTGTCCATATATTATAAATCTCCTTCGACATATAGGTTTTAATCAAACATTTTGGATTTGTGTTGCCCGCTGTTCGAACTGTTCAAAATTGGCTGAAAGTGACCAACATTCCCACTGGCATTAACACTTACCTTATAAAGAACATTGGAAAGAGAGTGAAATATATGACTAAAATGAGAAACAATGTGTGATACTCATGGACGAAATTAGTTGTAAAATGAATTTAGAGTACAACCAATACTTAGACCGGGTTGAAGGTATTGACGATTTGGGCCACCTAGGAAGGAAAGACAAGCCAGCCAATAGCATTCAAGTCTTTTATTTACGTGGTCTTTTGAAAATTGAAATTGCCTTTATGTTACTATACGTCTTCAGGTCCAATAAAATCAAATGACTTGCAAAATATTATAAAAACAGTTATAAAAAAGTTATTGATCTAAAATTAACCCGCGAGGATTGGTAGCAGATCAAGGGCGGCAAACCGAGGAGCGTTTAATTTACTGGAATCTACAAAAAACGCGCCATTTTTCTTCGTAGAAAACCACAAAATTTATACGCTATTTGACACTCCCCATTTATTGAAGTCCCTTAGAAACAACTTAATGAATAAAGAAATTAAATTTTTTTATAAAAACTGTGAAGTGTCATGGTCGGACACAGCGACAACCTACGAATTGGACCTAAAAACTACGTCGACTCGTGCATTGCCTAAAATTACCGATAAACACCTAAATCCTACTAACTTCCAAAAAATGCGTGTTTTGTATGCAGCTCAAGTACTCAGTCATTCAACTAGCGCTGCTATTCGAACTGTTACTCATCTTAAACAACTGAAAACTGAGACTAGCTTAAACACAGCAAATTTCATTGAAAAAGTGGATAATATTTTTGATGCTTTAAATAGCCGTCACCTCACCGATTCGAATATATTCAGGCGACCGATTAAAGACGATAGTGTAGATTTAAGCACTCTTAAGGAATCGTTAAATTTTCTTTGAATCCAATGAATTTTATTCGAGAAAATCCAATAAGAGATAAACAACATCTACTGCATTGAAGGGTTTCAAAGAACAGTAACTGCCATTTTAAGTATTTTCGAAGATCTGAAAAGAATTGAATATAAAGTTTATTTATACTTCATATCTAAACCAAGATCCACTAGAAAATTTCTTCTCCGTAGTGAGAACACGTGGAGGGTATAATCCATATCCAAGTGTCACCCAATTTCGCATTACCATGCAGCACAATTTATTCATTCGTTTGAAACATGCCGAGTATACTGTCTCTAATTGCATTGACGACTCTCTGGAATTTCTGGATATAGAAGAAAGTTTGTTCGAGACAACCAAACAGCGAGAAAAATGAAGTATTTAAAATGTAGAAGATCCTCCTCTTATAAAAGATTCCTTTGAAGAAGTAGCATCTTTAGAAAATAACGACCCTAATTAATGTGCGCACACACCAACTTTTAAAACTGTTAATTTAGAATTTTCAGAGGAAGTTTCTGTCGCGTCATTACCATCTGTGAAACATAATGAAGATGTTGAAAGTGGAAATGTTTCTGTAGACATCTCAATTAATAATGAATTTGTTGATTTGGAACTTACTAATAATTTTATGTGGCTGGTTACATAGCCAATAAATTAGTCAATAAATATAAGTGTGACAGTTGTAAACAATGTATGCTAAAATTAAATAATGAAGTCGAGAAGAAAGTGAACTACAAATTTTCTATAAAGATTACGATTTAGAGAGAATCAGTTATTTAACGCGCCCCACAAATGAATTTGCTTATGCTATGTCTATGCTACTTGTGAAATTGCTGATCTAATTAAAACAAAAATGTGTAATTAATTTAAAAACAATTATTATGTCACAATTACTAATAAAGACAAAGACAAGTATTTATTTTAGTAATTTTAGCTGCCACTTAGATAAAGTTTTAAATTTAATGTTCAAAATGATGATAAGACTAATGTTAAAATTTGACTCGAAAAATTAAGGGTGAAAAAGTTTCAAACCAAAAAAGTTAGGAAACTTTCATCGATATAAATGTATTATTTTGTATTAAATATTTGTTAAAGAAATAAATTTAATATGCAATACTGTATTTCTTTTAGATTATTAACCTTTACAAACACAATTATGAAAAATAAAATAAATAGGCAAGTAAATTTGAAAATAAATACTATTTATTATAATTGTTAATTATAGCTATAAATAGTGAATAGCATTTTGGAACGCTTCATGATCGTTCAATTTTTCAGTACGGTACTGCAAGAGCGAAAACATTGCGCACAGCCTTTAGTTTCATAAAGTCCTCGTGCGAACGATGCCGCCACTTCTCGATGCAGCAACTTGTGCGCGAGGGAAGGAGAAAACACTGTTCAATAAAGACAGATATACTTTACATTTTTCAACACGGTAGTTGCGTCTCTTCCCAATATATATACTCAATGGTGCTAGTTTAAGTTGGAAAGTTCCGTAAGTTATGCGTCTTAATTGAGTTTTATTTAGAACTGGAAATTTTTCTAATTGGTTTTGTTCTAAAGGTGCCCATCTGCCGTGCCGCCTCAACAAGCCTTCATTTTCCGCTCTAGCTTGTACATGATTAGGTTCGTTTACCATTTGAAGCATTTCTTGTGCTAGTTCTTCATTTGCTTCTTCCATATGTAATGGTGGATGGTAGCGGTTTATTAGGGCACAGGCAACACGGAAAAATGTCCGCAAATTGGGTATTTGGGCGATTGAAAAGCCTTTACGAAAAATTTTAAATATTGACTGAACGTGTCCGTTTCGAGCTTCTAGTACCCACCTTTGCTTAGTAATAATTCTGCTAGCGTTGGCTTCTACAGTTGGCAATTGACGTCTACCTTCTAGCGCTGGTGGAATTTGCACAGATATGCGAATATTATTTAAAAATTCCCGAGCATCTCGGTAGCCTCTATCCACAATCACAACATCGCCAGGTTGCAGCCAGTGTCTTAGTTCTTGATCCTGATTATATTGGTATCTTAATATACTCGCATCATTATTTCTTGGGTCGGAAAAGTATGGACCATGAACATCCAAAATATACCCATCTGGGGCAACAACTAGCACTGGCTTAACAAGATGGCAATGTTTGTGAACTGAATAGGACTGCCTGAGGGTCTGAAAATTTTTGCTACGCTCTATGTTAACATAAGTGGCATCGATACAAATAATGGCTTTTGGGTTTTCAGGATCCTCATTATATAACTCATTTGCAAATCTGGTAACGTGTTCAGTAATAAATTGGTTACGGTTTATGTGACTAGGTCCTAAATTCTGGGGCACAAAATTATTGGATGATTCCTTAACTTTTTGAATTGCCAATGAGACACCCTGTCTGCTACCATAAGAAAACATCGCCGCTAAAAACGTGTCTGAAAGTCCTGAACGTAATTTACATAAAAAACACAGTAAATCTTTTTTTTTAACTTCTCTCCTTCTTCCGTAAATATTAACATTCGCACAAAGGTTGAATAATTCCCGAAATTGATCCCTGTTTAAGGATGACAGCGCACTTAGCTCCTCATCACTGAAATTGTTTTCATCCGAAAAAGTTTCATTTTTTGTGTTACTTTCTCGTATTGTTGTCAACAACTGATCCAACTCTGCTCCTTTTAAATTGTATGGCTTTTTAATGGACCTTATACCATTTTCTAATGGAAAAAGTAATAAACCATTCGCATCAAGATGGACAGGACAAACCTTACAAACACGAGGTATGTATACTTCCTTTCGCATAAAAATATTTGTCCTTGCCTGTCCTGATAAATGTTGAATATTTGCAGCATTATTGCATATTAAACAATGATTAGCACTATATTTTAGAGGAAGCTTCATAATTGTTGGATCTGGATCATTTTCATAGACCTGAATTTCATCTATGATACCTTGATTGCAATTTGTACATAGCCTGGTATTACCATTTATGTCCATTGGCGGAAGTGAAAGTTCCTGTCGTCTTCTCTGAGCAATATTTATCTTCTGGTCGGCATTTTGTCGTAAAATGGTCACTATTTCACATTCATAACACTGAAAGTTTAATCAAAAAGCCATTTTAATGCAAACTTAAATAATGACTTTAAGGAAACTTAGTTACAGGTGACATTGTCATTTTAAGTAATTGGTTGTTATTAACAATCGAAAGTGTAGATATGTATCAGGCTTATGGCTATATCTGTAATTTTTAATAGTATTAACTACTAATTTTTATTAAAACACCATGCATAGAATGATAGAAAGTACAGAATAATGAAAAATTTCTAAATAGTATAATATGTAATTGTAACACTTGTGTATATCCATGCTAAAACTCACTGAAAAGCCATAATGCTTATTAGGCACCACCACTTTAACGCCCTGTATATCAAAAACTAGCCATTAGATTAAGTTGGTCCGATGAGAAATATTGTTCAGATAGTTTTAGTGTATAACATATTAAAATTTCATTAAATTTGACTGTGGTCTAAAAACCCATAAGAGGTGTGCAGGGTCCTTTTTTTTTTTTAACTATATTTTTCTGGAATTGTTTCTATTATGTAAGTTGTGGCCCTAAAAAGGACCGATTTAAAGGAGGAAGGTTTTTAATGCCCCCGTAAATGCTCCAAACGCTGACCATCACGCTCTATGCATTACTGAAGCCTCTCATGACTAGTCAAAAAATAATACAAATTTAAGGGATTTTCGTATAAAGTTTTCTTTGACCGATATTTTAGGTTAGGAACAAGATATCGAGATGCAGTTTTCGCGAGTTTCTTTAGGCATTATTTAGCTACTTGTTCATGAAAAAAAGTCATACCAATGCATTTAATTTTTTTGCGAAAATTAACCGTTTCTGTCGGAATATCGAACAACGCCCTCTAGCGACGACATGTGAAACAAACAAAACTTCAATTATTTTAACATTTGTAGCCCAAGAAAAGCTCTTTTCAACGCGCCCAAGTTTGTTAAAATCGGATTAGCCGTTTCGAAGATACGGGGGGGGGGGGGAGATTTAAGGAAACCTTTGAATACCCCCCGCCACTTTATTTTTATAGATACGTCAAAAAGTGCCAAACAAAAAAAGTTCAGATTATCCTCGACTTCAAAGATGTTATTTTTTTATTAGGCACAAGCCTCTACCATGGATAGTTTCCCAGATACAATACCTCGCATTCTTAGTTGGCCACCCCGTACTAAAACTCGACGAAGAAATTCTGTAATGTCATTAAAAACTTGCTCGTTAAAGTTCGAAATATGTTTAAGAAAATGCATGGTTGCTTTATTTTTTATTTCTTTCTAACCTGACGGTTGTTATGATGAATACTTTCAAATGTATAGTGTAATTCTTAATTCAGATAACTAATGCACGTTATTGCTTTACTTGTTGAAATCATACATGTAGGAGGGAAACGGCAATAGTGTACGTATGTGGGTGTTAAATAAAGTGCTCTTCCGAAACTGAAGATTAGATTTTACAGATTATATAACACTGGAATCGAAAATAAAGGAATTTTAATACGTCATTATTACTGTTACATTTTTTTTATCAAATTAAACATTCTATTGGTATTTTGGAAGATAGGTATTTACAATAGTCGTGTAATAAATTATTCGTTAACACTCCATGAAACTGGCCTTTAGTTTGACAACTCGATTTCATTTAAAGATTAGTAGGTACTATATTACCATCAAATGTTGTGCACCTTTTACTTTGTTCCTAAGTTTCTCTAATTTACAAATATTTTGTGACTAACACATGATTATAAAGTAAAAATTTCAAACTATGGCATGAAACAAATTTGATTGACATACGTTCAGTATAAACCATTTAAATTTATATTTTAGTTATCGTAAAAGATTTCCGCACTCTTCATAAAACTCTTAAGCAAAAACCATTTATTGAATTAAAAGAAAAAATATTTCATGCAGTAGAATAATAAAATAACTTCCATATAAATCTTAAACTCATGTTTATACATTAAGTATGTACTTTTCGAGAAACTTGGAGTTTTCAAAATTAATACTTTTTTTTTAACAAAGTTTACTTGTAATTGTAACTTATTTCTATAAGTCACAAGTAAACTATTACAGTACAAAAAATTTTAACACCGGAACCCCGTCAATGTAAGTAGGATTTCTGCATATTATAAGTTAATAAAAGATGCCCATAATATCCTGTCTCAACATATTTGAACTAATAGTATATTCAATAAAAAAATTATGATTATTTTCTTTACTTAGTTTCAATAGTCTAGTCAATAATGCATCACAGTTATTATTAGTATGCAGCAATGTACAACATGTAAAGCTTTTAATCAAACACTAAAGCATTTCAAGTATTTCATTCTTTATATCTTAAGTATGTAAGAAACATTTTAGTTTAGTCAAGTAGGCCATGGTCTCTAACTCAATAATTGTTTTGTAATTATTAAGTCAAGGTGCTCACTACGAATTTAATTTGATAAAAAAATGTAACAATTCAGTAGTACTGATATTCCATGTGCAAACTCTAAAATAAAGAAACTATAAAAATACTGTATGATTTGTAATAATATAAAATATCTATATTTTATTTATCTTTAAATAGTGCTATCAAAAAATAATATAATATTATATTTTAAGCAATCTCAAAATAAAAACAGGCAACGACATAAAATTAAAATTAGAATCAGTTTATTATGCTGCTGAGATACACTCACATGCATTCAACATTACTAAATCTTTACAGTTTAGCCAGCTATAACCATGTTCCTTTTTATGAAGTAGTACACTTTTACCAGGAAAGTATCATATGACATGGCTTTCTGAATTTATTTTATCTATACCAACCTTTGTAATTCCTGGTAAATCAACTAAAGTAAGATTGACCACTTTAGTAGAGTAAATTTTTAAATTAATTGGGTCCGGGCATACACCTTTATTAATTCCAGCAACCCGATCAGTTTCGTTCTCGATTTCCTTACAAATGTCTAGAAAATCTTTAAATATTTTTCCCTTTGCATGTAAAAATGTGGCCCATTCTTCAATATCCACTGTACCTGAAAAAGTTCTTATATGTTCATAATTTTAACTTGTAAAAGAAAATAATGCTTAACATTATGTGCAGTCATCCGTAATACTTATGTAAGATATATTAAGAGAAAACTAACCATCCAATGCAGATCGGTGCTCTTTATCATCTTTAGGACAATAAATAAGTTGTAAAATAAGCGGCCTTCTTGTAACAATACCCGTACCTCTAGGTAAAAATGATCGTCCAACAATGCTTTCAATAACAGAGCTTTTACCAGAACTCTATGAATTGATACAAATAAAATTACGTTTGATTTAAAACTTGCTTACCTGAGTTCCTAATACAATAATTTGTGGTAATTGTATAGCGTCTGAACCAACCGTGTTAAAAACGTCTTGCAATTTGTTAATCACAGGTATGAGGGCCTCCATGTTTTCAAAAACCCTAAGTTAAATATTGTTAATTATTCGTAGTTATTAATATAAATCACAGATTAAAGTGCAAATAATAATCGGTTAGTTAAAAGTGGTTTTTACTTTTCTTTATTTAAAACATAATTGATATTAGTAACCTCAAACGTACAATCAATACCAACTGTAACGCGCCACAAAAATAAAAATTACCAACAAAAGTATAATACTGTAAAACTGTATTCAGTGTATAATACCATTAAATTAGTATAAGTTTTATTATGAACGAATGAGTTCAAAAAATAATAATTTTTAATTGTATAATACCATTGTTTATTCAGTTTTAATATGGCAAGAGCATCGAAAATAATCGATTATTTTATGAGTATCAAGACTCATCCAAAAACCACGAGAGCGTAACTCGAGTTGTATTTTAAGGATTATGTCGAGTTACGATTGAAAAATAATCATAATTTTCGATTGCTCGAGTTGTATTCGTTACGATGATATAATGAATATACCGATAATAATAAATTATTACACTTATCATTTATTTTGTATTAATATTGAACGTACAATTATTGTAACCAATATTTGAAATATAGCTAATTATTATGCATTCTTTTGCTTTGTTGGACCCACCGAAAAACCGTTAAACCACGTTGCCAAAGGTATATCCGTTTATCAATACATACTAACTATGTAACATTTGTGATGAATCATATAATCATCTGTATAAGTATACTCTGTTCCATATTTTGCATTATAGCAGGCCATATTTGTGAAAATGGAAGTAACTACTCGTGCTGTGTTGCCTACTTTAAGTAACGCATATGATGATCAAGTCTCATATTAAATTAATAATAATAAGAGCACAGAGTTGCAAATTTTAAATTGCTATAAGAATCTTAAAAATATGCAACAGGGAATAGCAATGGAGAACTTATCGTAATGGTCTCGGATATTTCAAGCACGTAAGAACTTATATCACTTTGCCGTGCGCACATTAAGTATGTATTTGGTTCTAAATTTCATAGCGAACTATCCAAGACCCCAAAATTTAAAATCGACATTTTGTGGTAAACGCGGGAAACCTCAGTTTTGGGATTTCGCTTTTCGGAATGATCTACAACAAATAATATGGCAATTTAATTGGAAAAATGAATATTTTACTTTGGACAAGTTGTATCATCACGTTAAAACAGATTTCGGTTTTGATGAGGGTCGAACGACATTATTTAGATTTTTTAAATCAATGGGTTACAAACACAAACCTGTCAATGGACAGAAAATATTATTTGAAATGAAACACGTCGTTGTAGCCAAAATTTAAGTTTTTGAGAAAATTTCTACAGTTGCAAAGTTCCAACCAAGATGTCAGATTTGTGTATGTAGACGAACCGTAGATTTATGAAAATTATTGTAATATCCATCGTTGGGTGCACGAATCTAACATCAAAAGCAATCGATCCAAAATTAAAGGTAAAGGTATACCATTTTACACGCGGGGTGTAATTTAGGGTTTTTGGATAACTTCCATTATTTATTCGATTCGAGATCGGTGTCAATATTTAGTGACTAAGCATCTGTTTCCTGCGCTATCCAAACTACCCGGAAATTGTGTGGTGGTTATGGAGAACTATCTCATTCAGTGCAGTTAGGCAATCCACCCTCATTTTCTAGTAATAAAGATCAGCTGTAGGAGTGCACGGGGCCGAAATTGACGGCCTTGTAGGTCCAGTGGGAAAAATTGTGTAGTTAATAATATTTTGATTAAGCATGCGTATGAAGTTTTACGATTGCCTCATTACCATTGTCAATATAGCGCTATGGGAATGGCATAGGTTTTTTGTAAAAATTATTACTTACAGTAAGCAAATAAGTTCTGAACCTCTATCAGAAGATAGGGTTAAGAAATTAATGCTTGAGACTTTATCCAAATGTTCTCCTACAATACAAAATGTTTGTTCGCTCACATAAAAGATTATTTCAAATGATTGGGAGAAACATATGGGAAATTTTTCTACTGAAAATATCCCACCCATTATTATAGCGTTCAGATTCAGATAGTGATATGAATTCAGATTCTTGTGGTGATATAATGCAGTTGGAATAAGACCCCATTGTTTAGCATCAAAATTTTAGTAAAATTTGTACGTGTGTGTACGTAACAGTCAAGAAAAGAACGTACTGTTCTTATATATATATATATATATATATATATATATATATATATATATATATATATATATATATATATATATATATATATATATATATATACTCAGGTGCGGCCTTAATGCGTCGAAGTACGATATATATCCGTTATTAAAGGAGATACCAAAAAAAGTTATTTACAAAAATTATAGGCAACTTCAAACTTCACATTATAAAATTATTTTCGTATTTACAGGGTATTACGTATTATCAGGGTGAACCAAACATACTTTTTTTTAAATGGGACACCCTATATATTATTTCAAATTTAGATTAGGCTCATCTCCCCCATACCTCCAACATAGGGTTTCAATACGTTACACAGAGTATTTCAAAAGTTATGGTCAATTGTATACGAAAATCATTCTCATTTCAACGTCCTGTATACCCTAGACCTAACAATAATTTTTTCCAGGCATAACTTTTTGACATTGGTACAGTGTTACGAGAAAGTGCTATTTCTTTATTATTGCACCAATTGAATATAGAGCGAGCCAAAACTCGAACGCATAGTTTTGTCAATTTTTTCAAATGAATCACCCTGTATTTTATTTTAAAAAGTGAAAATACATTTTATGTTCTTTCATTTTTATTAAGCACTTCCTATAGCTAAAATCGTTAATTTCCGAGATATTTTCAATGTGATAACAGAAAGGGATTTTTTTTTAAATTTCTGTCATTCATATGTATTCTTTAATGCTTCTAATGTCGTAGAAGGCAGTAGCCCTTTTTTTTTCAAATTGCACCCAGTTGGGAATTAGTTCACATGCTCGCCGCACACTTAGAATCAAAAAGTAATAATGGTTGGTACCATTCTCTATCATCGCAATTGTTCTGTACTGGGCTAGCAGACATACTGGCACTGGTGGAAATAACACGGTACTATATGTGTAGTTATCCCTACTTTTAAAGAAAGGAAAGACATTGTATGTGTAGGAACCTTGAGGTTGTGACAACCTTGAGCTCTTGTAAACCTTGAAAATGATAACCTTGGAATAGTGGTAAACATGAGAATGGAGGACATTGTGATTGAGTGAACCTTGATAATGGGAAACCTTGAAAATGTGGGGGGCCGGAAAGGTGAAGGGGACATCCTTGAAATGATTGGTGAGATCCCGCCAACCTTGCAGAATCGCCGTGAATGAAGGCCTTGAAACGGTAGGATTGCTGAAGTAACGTGCAGTGTGTCGGTCAAGGTGAATCAGGTAACCCTGACGGTAGAGATAGTGGGGAAATTAGGATATAACTGCAGAGGGAGTACATGTGAAACCAGTATTGTATGTAATGGAGAACATATTACGTCAAGCGGTAGAAAAGGCGAAGATTGTGAGTGTCACGAATTCAAGTGGATATCGTGATATTTTAATTAAGAATGTGCAGTATTTTTAAAATAAAAGTAAATAGAGGTATGTTAGTGTCGGTCTGTCACCCTAATTCAATTTTGAACTAGTCGTGAAACTTGGTGGATCTAAGAGTAATGGAGTGGTGTTTGATAAGCAGGAATGGCGCATACTTATGGACAATGAAGGGATAATTACAAATTATTTTTACACACCTTAAGAGACATGGCTACCTACTAAGATGGGTTCGAAAACAATATCGTATGAAAATATTAACAAGAAGAAAATTATACGCATCTCTGATTGTGAAGAATCAGAAATCTATTCAGGATGGGAGTCTATAGAGCAGTTATGGAGACTTCTTAAGATAGTCAGTTACCGATTGGATTTAGCACGTAGTATGGAATTTCCTCAATTTTATAATAAAATAATACATGTGGCAGCGGAAATGCCTGATGTTGACATACACAGGTTAACAGTTCCATTACAAGATATATTTGATCTCAATGTAACATGTGTTATGGAAATTGTAGAATTTGCCAAGGAGAAAATTGATGTTGACGTAGAAGTTGCGAAAGCCGTTAAGTAATAAGTAGGGGTAACGACCAAAGCGAGAATAGGGATAATAATAAAGTTTAGTCAATATGTGGATGTGTTATAGTGCAGAGTCGTGGCCCAAGGCTGTGGATTGTGTTAGTGCAGTGCAAAGACTAACATGTCAATTTCAATCATTAGAATTTGATGCTGAACATGAAAAAGTGTCTGGGCGGGGTACGTTTAGTGATGACTATTTAGATAATCTAGTTTATAAGTATGGTAGTGAAATACGCCTGTGTGAGAAATATTTTCTATCGCATGACGATGGTGTAGAGTGCATTTGTTGTATTAAGCGGTTAATAGAAGACCTTAGAGAAATATCTCTGGAACAATTTGTACATGAAATAGAATGTCATTTACCGAATTATATTTCAACAGATGACAACATGACAAGTGAAGGGAGTCTGCATTAATGAGCTATAAAACGTAGTTCACGATGTAGTAAAATGGGAGCGAAAAGGAAAATGGGAACAGTTAGCAAGAGACTGCACGCTTTAGGAAAAGAATAGAAGAGTGTAGTCAAATACTTTCAACTGTCCTGGAAAAGCAACATCGTGATTACGTATTTATGAAACGCTTTAGTAGTGTATAGTATTGTATATATTAATAATAAATAAAAAAATTAAAGAAAAGAGTTATTTATTACATCATAATATTACAATATATAAAAGAAATCGTACTGAGTGTATTATATAATGTCTTTGTTAGAAATGCATGAATTGTCAGAATTATCAAACCCTAACCATTTAACCAGAGACGTATTTCCTCGACGTCGTATTACACGTTCAACTAGGTGAATGTCAGAATGTTTAACACTTTGAAGTTCTGGCTCATAGAAACGTCCTTGTATCTCTCCATCTCGACTATCACATACTGTGTAGGTAATTGGACTGGAACGTTTCACAGCTGTTATTCGAAAGACTTTATAACTCCAATTACGCGTGTATCCCTTAGAGAATATGTTTCTGTATTTGCTAATACGTGCATAATCCCCCACTTTAAATTTAGGCGTCTTATGGTCAAGAACTTTATGACATTTAAAATGTTTCAAAATAGAGGTAGCATTTTGTCCGTTACGTCTATAGGTTTATTTCCGGTGGTTCTATGCGTTCTGGAATTATAATCCGCAACAATTTAAGGTAATATTGATAGCCATTTATAGGAACCTTGCATTCAGCATTATAAAACTCCGTTCCCATGTCAGTTTGTATATGTGTAGGAGTCATTTTCAAACCAGGCAAAAGGTTATTCATTACATCTGCGACTAGTTTGCCATCCTTGCGTTTGATAGGATAAGCCCAGACATATTTAGAAAATGCATTTATTACTACTAAAATGTATCGAAATCCTTTATTTACCCGAGCATAAAGTATCATTTCTACTAAATCAGCTTGAAACAGATCATTTAAACCTTTAAGTACCATACAACGCCGCGGAAAATTTCTTCGTATTGGCTTGTGCAGTTCTTCAACAACTTTACTCATTTTATCAGTTTGGATGTACTACGAGCTCTACACGGAACACCGTCGTAGTTGCAAACTGTATAAACTCTGGTATATACACTTTAATTGCGGCATTCCTAGTTATGTGGTGACCAATTACCATCGCTAGCAAACGTAAACCTTTATCGTTGATGTTATGCTCCAGACCTGGATGACTCCACTTGCAATACACTACGGTGCTCTCATTACAGGGAAAGGTATAGGTATCAACTATACCAGTAGGAATGCTAATTCCCTTTTTAATGGCTATTCCAGAGAAAGAAATGAAATTTTCATAATGAAGATCACCAGAATGCTGAACAATATGTTTAAAATTTGATGATGAAGGTGTCCACCAAATTTATCTATTGACATCAGTGCTGGATATGTAGTAGTATCTATAGTGATGGTTGTTGTAACAATGAAATAAAAAATATATATAGTAATAGGTTTATAACCAGAGATCCTACTTTATTACTTTCGCTTTACGTAATTCGTCAATTATACTCGTATATATTATTTCGTTGTGATTGCTAGTATTTCCTGCCGACATTGATCCCGATAACTCCCCCAACCAATCCACTAATTTATTCGTATCATTCCAAGGTACAAACTCAATCGCTTTGTTATTATATCGTAATAGTTGCATTCCACCCCCTCTTTTGGAGATAGAAGTTGTGCGGGATCTTGTGGCAGGAGGTGCAATAGCCGATGTAGCGGGTCGTTTTTTAAGGTGAAGTAATGGTTTAATGATCTCAATGTATTTTCTGCTATTAGTTACTTGGATTTGGTCATCTGGGTTATAATTATGTCGAGCAGCATTTGTGCGGCGCAAAATGTCATTGTATTGCTGCAGATCACTCTTTTTCTATCCCGTAGGAGCTTTTTTAAATAGTAGCTCATATAATCCCGGAGTTCCATCATAGTCTAATGATGATCCATCAGGAAGAGCGATACGAAAATTATCTCCAACAAAGTCAAGTTCAGCATCACCAATAAAAAATTTCTCTTTTTCGGGAAGAAAGTGTACACCGTATGTTAAATCATACTCGCCGCCGGGATCTCTAAATATACCTTCCACATAATATTTCGCTAATCCTTCATACTGAGTGAGGTACTCTTCAAAGGCCGGTTGAGATCCGGCAGCTAACAGCTCTGATTTCAATTGTAAAGTAGGAATCTCCCTCTCGTCATCATGTGTGGTATCAGCAATCACAGTTTTCTCTAAAACTTGTGGAATGACGCCAGGAACAAGAATACGTGGTACCTTCCGAGTTCCAGATGTTTTAGGCGTATGATGTAAAAAAAACTTCCTTTTCATGTGCAATAGGCTCAGTTTTTACGAATTCTGATGTGAATGGTTCAGCTTTGACGAGAGAGCCATCTTGTTTAGTAATCAATTGTTTCAATGGTTGTGTTATAGGTTTAAAGTGCGCCCCCATTGCACGCTCTGTAAGTGCAGTATATTCCTTTAAACTAGCATATTTTTGTTGCACACTCTTGCGAGCTCGCAAAATGTCTTGTACTAGGCGCTCCTCCATTACTACTGCATGTTTACATAACAAGTGCAGTATTTATAATGCAATGTAACAGTCAAATCCCTTACGAAAACAACCTGCATTAACATCACTCTCTTTATCAATCACAAGAAATCCAAATTTGTCACGCCAGCAACAGAAACACAAGTCCTTAAATCTAACAAATGTCATATCTACATTAACGTAATCATCATACACATGCTTAAGATTGGTGCTATCTTGTTGAAACAGAACTAATAGATTCGCATTATCACGTATAAGCTGTTTTGGTATCGAAGAATACGTTTGGCACAGATAGAAACAATCATTGTTTTGGTGTCTGCCAAAACAAAAATGACCCCTTGTTTCATTCTGTTTACGGCATGCTACATCATCAAAAATCATAGAATTTTTACGTGAATCACTAGGGGATATAACGCCACTGTTATCACTGTATTCGAAAGGTGCAAGTACTGGTATTTGGCTTGATATAAAGATTTGCAGTACACCCAAACATTTTCAAAACGTAAACCATTTGGATGTTCTAATAAGGTAACCATAACATTTGTTTTCCCGCAATCTGATGGGCCGACGATTATACCTCGTTTACAACCTCCTTCTAGTAGACCACTATGTTTTGAGTAGTGATTATTGTTAAAAGGAATGTCATAATTTTTTATAGGTAATGCAGTATCTTGTGGAATGAAACGGATGTCACCCATTGTAGTACTGAACTATAACTTGTAGGTGGTTATATATATATATATATATATATATATATATATATATATATATATATATATATATATATATATATATATATAATTGTCCCAGAAATTTTGAATACGGGCATTTGAGTGCATTATTTGGCTCTTAGCAACCACTCCACTCTCATTTTTTGTATAGCTTAGTGAAATATTTTAAATCACTAGGCAACGGGAAATAAATATTAATTTCTAATTTGTAATAAAATAGAAAATCAAAGTGAAAAACAACCATACTTTAATATAACTAATTATACATAAATTCTATAACACAATGCTAACCTAACGAATAACAATTAACCAAGACTATCTTATTAAATGTTCGAAAACATCTCCTTGTTGAGCTAAACAATATCCCAAACGATTGTAAAATTTGTCTCATTTTTCTTAACATCTCAGGAGTGATATTTTGAATGGCTTTACGAATTTTTAATTTCAGGTCATCCAAGTTGTCAGCCCTTTACTGCTGATGCGTATAAATTGCTTGCTTTATATCGCCCCAAAGAAAAAAGTCATTTGGGGACAAATCAGGAGATCTTGGTGGCCATTTTATGTCTCCTTTGGCGCTAATAATGCGACCAGGAAATATTTGACTTAAATATTCCGTTGCGGCATTATGAGCAGGACATCCATCATGCTGATACCAGATGTGGGCCATATCAACATCCTGTAATCCTTCAACTGTTGGTATCACTTGGTTCTGAAGGAGTTCCAAATACTTTTGGCCATTGAGATTCCCGTCAATAAAAAATGGTCCTATGATATGGTCCCTCAGAATATCGGCCCAAACGTTAACTTTTTGGGGATACTGAGTTTTTAAGGTTATTCTTCGGTGCTTGTTCGCTTGGGACCAGTATCTCACTACGGAAGGATTATGACGACCATATAAGGGGAAAGTCGATTCGTCACAAAACAGAATATTTCTAAGAAATTCGTGAATATTGTTTATTCCTTCCATCACATCTTCACAAAATTCCATTCGACGACCATGGCCATCCGCGAAAACCTCTTGTGTCGTTTTAACTTTGAAAGACTTAAAACCATTCCGTTTAAGTATTCGACACACTTCTGATTTTCCGACATTAATTTCGGGATTTTCTGCAAGCGCCCTTGTTGATAAAGTGTCATTTGCTGATAACATATTGCGAACCATAATTTCTCGCATTTCAGCTTCTTCACTTTGAGGTCTCCGTTCCTTTGAGCACTTACATGGTGTATTTACAGAACCAGTTTCCTCAAATAAATGTATAACATGAAATATCGAACTGGTATTTACTGTCAGATCGTATGCCAAAACAAACAAATTATTTGAGATTTCATTCATGGAATGACCTCCATAAAACCATTTAATAATTTGGGTTTTTTGTTCGGTTGTTAACATTTTGAAAACAAGAACTTCACTTAAGTGTAGCAAATTTGAAGCTATCTACTATAAAGTTTAATTGACATGCATTTAGCAGTAACAACCATGGCAAACTGTTGTAATAATTGAAAAGAACAAAATCACAGTGCCTGGAAACATATTTTACATTATTGCTCGTATTCAAAATTTCTGGGGACAACGTGTATATCAGTCAATGTGGTATGAAGCATAGTTCACCGTATAATAGCTATAAAAAAGGTTCTGGATTAATTAACACCTTAATAAATAAATTACCCGTGGAGTAGCATATACCTGGGTACAGATATTGTGGTCCGGGTACCCGTTTACGAGAACAATTAGCTCGCGGTGACAGAGGTATTAACGAACTGGACGAAGCGTGTAAAAAATACGATATTGTATACTAGCAGTCAAACCATCTAAGGCATCGCCACAAAGCTGATAAGGCTTTGCAACAAAAAGCTTGGAATAGATTTCGTTCCTCAAACGCTACCTTTGGAGAAAGAGCAGCTGCATTAACCATAGCCGGTATAATGAAAGGAAAAAGAACAATGGGAGTGGGAAGCAAATCACGACATAGGAAGTGTTCTCACAGAAACAGACCAATTTCATTCAACAAAGCAGTGCTTCTAGCGCGACGTCGTGTTGGTGGTAAACTTCGGTCATCGTTAAAATCTACGGTACAACAAGCCTTAAACGTTTTAAAACATAAAAAATCTTGACACCCAAGAGAAGAATATTACCAATACCAAAACATGGGGGATTCATACCTCTTATTCCCCTATTTGCTGCATTAGGAGCTTTAGGTTCTTTGGGTGGAGGTGCAGCTGCAGTTGCAAAAGCGGCCACTGACGCAAAAACTGCGTCAAAAACGTTAGACAAAACCAAACGACCCAATCAAGCAATGGAAGCAGCTACCTTAGGATAAGGCTTATATATAAAACCATATAAGCGAGGTTTAGGGCTATATCTACAACCATATTAAGTCACGCCTTAAGCAACGTTGAGCTATCAAAATTTGTTGACAAATTAAAAATCCCCTATTTTAGAGGGATATACATGGGAGATAAATTATCTACGAATCCATACGAATGAATGTGGTATCGTGAATCTGGACGATCAAAATAATAGGGAACACACTGGACGGCTTAGATCAAGCGTAATGGGCATATTACACATTTTGATAGCATAGGACATATTAAACCACCATTAGAATTAATTCACTATTTTAAAAGTGATGGTAGCAGAAACACGATTGACTATAACTATACCAAGGTTCAAAACTTCAATACATACAATTGCGGTCATTTAGTCTTACCATTTTTATATGACGGTTCGTTTTGATTCTCAGCAGTCGTTGCTTGATCGTAATGTCGTACACATTTACATTTACCGATGCAAGTAGTATTTTGCAAGCCAACTTTAACCCACCGATTTATCTTGATAATGAGTCGGAATATGTAATGGTGTTAACTAGTTTTGAATCTTTCAATACTGTACAAAACGTCACTTACAAGAATAACTAACTGATATTTGAAGGAACTAGAATTACAATACCGCCAGAATCATACGAAATCGCGGATGTGAATAAACATATAAATGATACAGTGAAGGGTTCGAATGAATTTTTTAATGTACGGGCGAACAATAACACTATGGAAGCAATTATGAAAGCAACACATGATTTTAACTTTAAACTAAAAAATTCTGTAAGACCTATGCTGGGATTTAACAAAAAAGTTTACAAAGGTCATGAATTACATACCTCTGAAAATCCGATTAACGTTATTAAGATTAATTCGTTAATTATCGAATGCAATATAACAAGTGGAAGTTTTAAAAATGAAGAGGCGTCACATATGATTCATCAATTTTTTGCCAATGTACCAGCGGGATACAAAATAATTGAATCCCCTCTACATGTCATCTATTTACCTATAAATACATCCACCATTTCAACCATAACACTTAAAATAGCAGACCAAGACGAGACCTCGTCAATTTCAACGGTGAAGTGATAACGATAGTATTATATCTGAAGAAAAGATGGTGACGCGGTATAACACATGTGCGAGTTACCACAACAAGGTGAACTATAAAAGATCGAAGTGTGGAAATGCAAGAGTCAGTAAGCGGTCAACCCTCAAAGCATTGACAACGCAGAATAGAGCATACTTGCAAAGTCTGGTTTCATAGTAATACAATGAGTATATTAAACGTAAACGAAAAAGCTGTTGTTGATAATGCCATAGTACATTCCGAACTCCACACCCATGAACCATGTACTACGAGATTTGGAAACAATGATGAAATCAGAATACCCATTCAGGAAGACATGTGCACTTTCCCATCAGAAAGTTATGTCTACGTAGAGGGAAGATTGCTGAGGGCGGATGGTGCCGCGCCGTTTGTTAATAATGGTATTGCATTTTTATTCAGTGAAATTAGATACGAAATGAATGGAATAGGGATAGATTCCGTGACGAAGGTTGGATTAACGTCTACAATGAAAGGATTGGTATCATTGACACCTAATGACATCGCTCGTCAGGAAAACGCAGGTTGGTTTCCTACCTCAAATAGCATACTAACAAATGCGTTAGGGTATTTTAATGTTTGTGTCCCTTTGCGGAAGACTACAATAAAGTGATTTTGAACATCAGACAAGAATTGGTTTTAATTCGCAGTAACATTGATACCGATGCGGTAATTTCAACTGTTGCAGATGAAGCACTAAAAGTTAACATAGATAAAATATATTCGAAAGTTCCGCACATCATTCCAGCATTAGCGGAGGAATTGACGTTAACGAAGTACATCGATAAAAATATGAATACCCCAGTACTATTTAGAAGTTGGGAAACACATATATATCCAGCAGTTCCCGCACAAGATAAACATACATGGGCAATCAAAACATCGACTAGTATAGAAACACCTAGATACATTATTATCGGATTTCAAACGGGGCGAGAAAATAATGTGTCTCGAGATACGAGCAGATTCAATAAATGTGCACTAAAGAATATTAGGGTATTCCTTAACACGGATCGTTATCCGTATGACAATTTAAACTTAAATTACGATAATAATTGCTTTGCTGCATTGTATGAAATGTTTGCTAAATTCTAAATGTTCTGTTATAAAAGAGATGGTCAACCATTACGCACACCTAATCAATTTACGACAGTCGCACCATTGATAGTGGTAGACTGTTCGATTCAAAAAGAGACATTACACTCTAAAGCAGTAGTACTTCGTGTAGAATTCGAAACAGCAGTCAACATACCCGAGAACACCACTGCATACTGTGTTATACTCCACGATCGCTTAGTTACGTATAACGCGTTAACCAAAGCAGTAAGACAGCTGTAATACGATGCCCATCATAGTCGACGTACAAGGATTTAAACTTTCAAAGGTTTTTATACCGAAAGAACTCGCAATTTTTAATGGAACACAAATAGCCCACTATATGTTTAAATCACCGTATCCATAGCATACGTTAGATGCGGAGAGTCACTGTCAAACTACTTGCTTAATTCATAATCAACACAGTATAAAATGGGAAGAGGAGCATACACCAACACACTAATTTCGCAGAATTATCAGTCGCTTGATTCAACCTACAGATACTGTCTACGTCAAGGGCAGAGAGAAAGCGGATTACATCAGAAAATTTGTTACACAACCCGTTATAGAACTTGAGGAACATCCTATTCTTCCTGCTTTGCAATCAGTTTGTTATTATCATTGTAAATCGTTATGTCACTGCGCTCTATCTAATGTACCCCATCTGTACGATACTTATGTAATGCTTTAAAGCTTGTACACTTTTTAAATAAAAATTGTAAATATATATTTTCTTTATTTCTTTTATATATCACACAATATGAGTACATTGTATATATATATATATATATATTATATATATATATATATATATATATATATATATATATATATATATATATATATATATATTTCCTCGATAATGAATTATGGCATAATAATAGTATGTATTTCACTAAAAAGTTACTACATTAAGTAGCCGACCTGTAATGGTGTATCGATATTATACATATTAACATGTATGGTTATACATGTTCATACCTTCATTATGGAGATAATATATACACAATTAAAACTAACGAGCACCAGTACCCAACCTATTAGTTACTAACTGGATTATACAAATTCATTTGCCTAGCAACTCCTAGTAGACCACTCAAAGTATCGACATTCTCCAATTCCAGAATTCGCCAATGCCAATGTTGTACACGTGCCACGCAATCGATACCGTTTGTCATCCTGGAACCGTAAGGCGATTTTGTTTAACATCTCAGTGTATATATCACGCAAAGTTGATCTAAACACGAACATTTTACACATTACTGTTTTATCAGACGCCTCCGCAATAAATTTGTAGTCTACCTCCGTCAGCACTTTTGAATAACGATTTTCTTAACACCTTTCGCTTTCTTAACCGCTTGATCATCAGCAAGCTTTAGACAATAAGATTTTGATCCTGCTCCATAAAAATATTGAATAGCTTTCCCTGCATACTCATCTTTCATTCTTCCGACGACGGATGTGTTCGTTGTAATACCATGCAGACCGTTTTGATAGTTGGATGTGTCATATTCATCAACATTATTCCGCATATGGGCATACACATCATCAGTTGTTATCTCGACAATTAAAGAATCTGTGTCTGTATAGAGCAACGTTACATTATTACCGTAATGACTGCGCAAGATATCGTAAAAAAATCAAGGTTCTGAATTCCCTCTTCAGTGGCATCTAAATACTGTAAAAGACTTTCGGACGATTAGGATCATAATTTGGGACAAACTCGTTGTTAGCAGTACTTCTTCGCTTAACACAAGTACTCACTCCACCACGAATACCTTTCTTAAAAAAGTGGTACATATCCATATCAGTGAACAATTCTAACTCTACTTTAGTACACTTCAACATGGCATCCCACGCCAAACCAGGTATTGTAACATACTGCGCTGGTTCTAATCCATACATGTCTATAAATAGCCGTCTAAAGTTTTCTAACACGTCAGCCAACAGCAACACGTCTGATTTTAAATATATGTCAGCTTAATCCCCGAGTGTATTACACTTACACTTACCCACCAGTAGGACGCGACAGTATTCTTCATCGGATACATTTTCATCACGCATTTTATCGTAGAATTTGTTATAGGAAGGTACTGTTACATCGCCTAATTTATTAGAATTGTACACGTACGCGTAGGGGAAATTACCTTTCTTTCTAACTAAGTTAAAGTCATTATCATCAACAAAATATTTCCTTACCTCTCTGCATTGGTCATCTGATAAATTATGAGATAGAGAATCTAAGGATGCCTCCATGCACTTACAACTATCGACGAATCGAAAATGTATGTACTTCTCTTCCCTATGGCGCGACCATTAATAAATTCGTCTACATAAATATGTTTACCGAACGTTATACATTTCTCACTATTAACAGGGAGTACGGTAATTTCTACAGTTTCACTCGTTAACTGTTTGATGAACAGGTGGATATCATAACCACTGAGATTATGGAAAAAAACTGGGATAAATGTTGGTAATTGATAGTTTAAATTGCAATTTCAATGTGCCGCACCACGATATATACCAGTGACATGCAGTGTTCAACAATTACGACTTTGCTCATGTATCACCAGTTGTTGATCAGTTAGTGGTAACATTGGAACAAATTCCAATGCTCATTATATATCCATTTCACATCACTCTCGAGTCGTGTATTAATACCTCCGCGGCATTAACCCCCCTATAAAGTTCTAATTTGGACCAAGCATCGTTTACACCGCACTTAATATAATAACTGAATGAGTATGGTTCATGTTTATATGTTTTTATCGTGAACTGTTGTTCGGGATCACGTTCAACTGTAGTTATCGGTACTAATAGCGCTTCAAAATCTGCTTCCGTCTTTTCTTTGCATTACACCAGGTAATTTAGTGTATACGAAATTAGTCATGAGACACGTGTCGAGTTAATTGCTCCTGCATTCTAAAGTAATGAATACATGAATCACAAAATATTTTGCCCCATTACGTCGACTTATTTAATTGCTAAGTAAACGAGAAAAAGTTTTTTAACCATTTATAATGCTGATTATCCGTTTGGTTACTGACTAATAGCAACAAATTAACATGAATAGGTTGTTTAGCTCTTGTATAGTACAGAGGACCCACTACCTCAGGAATACGATGACCATCACGATACGTATCCTCCAGTCCATAAACATTCATCGAGATATTATTGTTGGACTCTAAGGTTGAGATGTTAGTCGGCTTAACAGGAAATTCTACACCGTTCCAGTTGAATAACGTTCTGAAATCAGGGTAAGAAATCGTCCGTTGTGGTAACCCCATCGGTGTCACTAATGATGATACAATAGCCCACGCAAAGCAGCAATTATCAATATTCTTCACATTCATTATGGCATGTTTATACGAAATTTCAGGCGGGATATTCATACAGGATGAACTCGTAGTGGGAGAAGATTTCATCATGTTTACCTCTAAATATACGAAATTCACCAGCGACCACCCTACGAAACAACATATATTAATAATGTACTACTCATAACTCATAACTCGCACTTACCAGAATCTTTATGCTGAAATTCTGATTGCTTAGCATCCAAGATTTCCATTACTCTGAAAATACTCTTCCAACACCATCCCGACACTCAATATATCATATTTCGTTTGAAAGGACTTTAATTCGATACTTTATCTACTGTTCAGAAAGTGCAACCCAAACAACTCAACATTACATTTCAACGAGAAGTGTTTCTGCAACTGAATTTGTATTAGTTTCAAAACATTCACTTTAACGTCGCCCATAAACATCTGCATATCCGTATGGGTATTGCACGGTGATAGTCTATACGAAACAATGCGTTGTTTAGAAGCATTGCGAATCACTTCAACCCCAGTATCAACGAGTAAACACACATTTGATTTGTGCCTATTGCTTCTAAGGTGTCCTTGATAAGCATATCGAGAAACATCAATTGAACAAACAGTGCAGTGCACAATTTCAACACTTGCTACTTTTATTTTGTACTGGTTCGCTGCTTTGGTCTGAATTACGCTTCCGTAAGTTGTTTAAACCCGATGGTCCTTGTTCTGCAAAGGAATCATCAGCATGTGTGTGTTGCACATTATCCTTTAAGTTGTTTAACCCTGATGGTCCAGGTTGTGCAAGACGTTCAGCAATATGGCTATGTTCCGTTCTGTTCGTATCGGAAGTACTTGGTTGCACCACATTCCTAAGTGCGTTACGATTTTGCGGTACAGGCTGCGGCACCTCTGAAGGTGGAGAAGTTGGTATACTTATCCAACACGCAGTTTTTTGATGTCCCAGTAGAGAGTCTTTTCTTGAAAATTTGCTCAGACATTCACATTGAAACGTTTTATTGCGATATGTAACAGAGATAATGTATAAACAATGTATAAGTGAACGGGTAGAGTTACGTGTTTTGTTATAATTCCTTTTTTAACTCTTTATTGTTCTTTATTAGTTTGTAGCATTACTATCGTATATTACAACTGTTAAGCAGCGATCCGAACGAGGATACAACGTAACATATCGCCAGGAATAGGATAATATGTATGATGGATATATCAGGTTGAGGGGTAGAGTAGTGTACGGGTAAGGAAATAATAACAATGATAGTCTGGATAGAGTGTTGCTGAGCACACATATTCCACCCAGCATTGTATCTCACCCTGCCATGTGCTTTGGGATGGATTCAAGGTATTACCCCCACCTGTTTTCCAGAAACTCCGCAGCGCATGTAGGGCTCAATACGCTCTGGGGAGAAGATACTGCATTTTCCACTATATCCCTCACCGGTGATTGCGCAGGTAAGTATTGTATGGGTGTTGCAGGACTCCTAGATACTGATAAGTCATTTAGCGACCGTTCATAATCTATAAAATCAACAGCACACACAGAACTGAGGATACTCTCTGATGAATCATCCATTCGCTCCACTTGTATCGAAGAGTTCATAGGACTCCACTCTTCAGCGAACTCTGCAATACAAGTAGGGCTCAGGATACTATCGGAAATGGGCCCCCTGACCTCTCCACCTACCGTAGAGCTACTGTATGACCACTCCTACATAAATTCTACGGTAGAATCAGGGCTCAGCAAACTTTCAAATGGATTCCCTACTATTCTGCCCTCTGCATATGTTGCAGATGTGGACGATTGCTCATCTACAACGCTTGCAGGTGTCAGAGTAATCGTATGAGGACGGTCTCCCAGCAACCTCCTCAGGATGGAGTGTCATCCCGCGGCAGTATCACAACGTGACATGATGTTAACTCGTCCACCAACCGCTACGGGACGATCATAAGCCACGCATGCTCGTGACCTACCTAAAAGCAAAAAAATTGAAATTACTCATCTGTGGCAGTAATACATGAAAACGCTTTCTTACCTTGAAAAATGTCCTCTAAAAATGCATGAAAAACGTTGTTTTTAGTGGGGGAAACACCTATATTTAGCGAAACGAAAACGGCACAAATTATTCGTACAACTGATTCTATAGTTGGCACTACTGAACATACAATGACTTCAAGAACAAGTTCACCATCATCTCCCCAGGTAAAAACCACCAAATTTTATGTTTTAAAATTTTTTTTCATGCTTGGTACATTTCTAACGTTTTATTTCTTTTTTACAGGTTTCTGTTACCCCCCGTTCTCCATCGCCTGGTGAACTCCTGTATCCCTTCAACTTTATCTCGCTGGCGTCCACAACTCCTCTCCCCGATGTCCCGCCAACTCCTACTCCTCAGATTTCCTATACAATTGACATTGACCTCCCTTCAGCTCCCACACTTTGGTAGAGGTGCGCGAGAAAAATTCGCCAAATAATTTCTTATAGTAGTTGCCGAAGAACCGCCATGGATAAAAACTTGCCTAGAATGGAAGCGCTTATAGTTGTAATTTTCAGAACATTTATTTGGAAATTTCTCTTTTCGGATATGCTTCTCGTCCAAAGCTCCAATGCAGTTAGAAAGGTTCCATAACATTTCAAAACGACCAGTCTCTTTGACAATGGCCCCAACTGTAGTCCCCCCTCTTCCAAAGTATAATACAAGTATATAAGTTAAGAGCCAGTGGCCAAATACCTGTGGAGATATGAATGTAACGAAAGTAACAAACAAAACATCAAATAAATATTAAATAAATGATTTGTGAGTTATAATGTTTATTCCTGTTTATTTCAGTTGAGTGCAAAGAGAAACTGTGTAATTTTCGCACAGTTTGTATGCGCAAAATGAAACCTCCACCAAGTGAGGCTGGAAAGGAAAGCCGTACTATTTGGCAAAAGCAATCCAGTTTTTTTGTCGTTTATAACAGCATTGCCTTCTCTCTCATCTGGGAATTTGCCCGTAGTTTCCCAACAGACAACGATCGATATTTCAGAAACAGAAAATTTTGATAAATATTTAGAGCATACATCAGAAATAGAGCAGCCCTCAAAAGTGCCCCAGACACCACCCTCCTCCAAGTCTTTAACAGCCATCCTCCACTACAATCCTTGTCTGCTGATAGAGTTAAGAAAACCAGAACATCGAGAAATCACCCAGTCGATAGAAGACGCAGATCGATTTGTCGCTGACTATGTTATGACTAAAAAAACAGTACTGGAAGCAAGTGCAAACAAGTGGAAAAAAGGATATCATAACACTCACAGTATTGATAGAAGGGAAGCACTTAGTATGTTACTACTAATCTTTCTGCCAGAGCTATAAGAGTTGACTGTTTAAATGCAAAATTTTCGGAGTTATCGATGATGTACCAATTCAATCACAGCCACAATCATTTGTCACATTGCTCTCACCTCAGTCGGTTTCATCACATACCTAAGACCGCTCAAATTCTCTCTGGAGTCTGCCCTGTATCAGATCAAATACCAATACAAGCGTTACCTTCACCACCCACATTCAATCTCTGAGGTTTGCCCGATATCAGAACCCATACAGTTACCAGCATTACCTTCATCATCCATATCGCATCATTCAGATGTACATCGATTCTGTTCTCACTTCACAGAGACTCTCAACTACAGCGATTATGATTTACAGTAATTAAAATACTTACCTTTTGGGTTTAAATGTTGAATTTTATATTTACATTTATATAATTCTATACGTTACGATAACACTTACTGTCATTGTCCTCAGTAGTAGTAAAATCTTTTAGAATTGTTATGTTACTATATTAAACGTACTATACTGTTTTCTCTGTAAAATAATACTTACAATTATTCACAAAGCTATTTCTTTATTAGATATGACTATACTTTTAATTGATGTTAAGTTTTATTTGTGAATGCTTTTACCAATTTCAAATTAAAGTTTTTCACAAATTTACACTTACATCATAATTTGATTAATTTTTTTTTATACTTGCTTCTTGATTATGACGTTTTTAATTATATTGATAAAAAGATAAGTATTTTAATTATGTGTAATAATAGTGAAAGTTTACATTTTCATATGATTTATAGTAATTTTTAGATATTCAGATTTTCAATTTTTTTTTATTTCTTTCCAATTTTCAGGCTTTTTTTTAGTTTCGTAGTTGAACCGATCAATAAAAGATAAATAAAGTTTACCTTAACGTTATTAATATTCTTTCTTCTGCCGTCACACATTCTCTCATATTTGTGTCCACCTCCTTTATCTCTATAAGGATGGCACCAATACTCCCCTCGTACTGTCATTCGCTGAACTACTACTTGACATATTGCCAAAAATTATGTAACGATTTAATTCCACACAATTCCATTGTCAATATTTAAATTTTTTACATGTATACGCCAACTTACAATAGAATAGTCATAAAAAAAATATGACAATAAAGAAGGCACAAAAAAAAATGAGGAACGTTGTCTAAATAAATATTTGGGACAGACGATTTTTTTTTAAAGTAAACGTTGAGTTTACGATTACCAAAGTACCGGTGTGAAAACAGCAACTAAAACTAGCAAGCCATTATGCCGAAGATATCCGAGGGTGACGTCACAGCGTTAATGTTATACCACTGTAGTGACGTCAAAGTTTAAATGGCATATTCCTATAGTTATGTCACATTACAATTTAAATCTCATGCAAATGATTGGGAAACATCCAGGAGCGTACCTAAATTTGTACTAAAATCAAACCTTCCTTTACATGCAATTATCACATACCTGCAGATGGTTGCTGGAATTCTGTTACATAATTATAAAATAATAAACATTTTTCAACAACAATGTGAAAAATTTGATCTCTCGCAAATGATTGGGAAACATCCAGGGGCGTAGCAAATTTTGTACTAAAATCAAACCTTCCTTTACATGCAATTTTCAAAGAACTGCAGTGGGTTGCTGGACTTCTGTTTTATAATTATAATATAAAACACATTTTCAAACAATCACGTGGAAAATTCATCTCTCGCAAATGATTGGGAAATGCACAGGGGCGTAGCAAACTTTATCCTGTCATTTCTTTTTTTGCATGCAATTATCACATACCTGCAGATGGTTGCTGGAATTCTGTTATATAATTATAAAATAATAAACGTTTTTCAACAACAATGTGAAAATTTCATCTCTCGCAAATGATTGGGAAATGCACAGGGGCGTAGCAAACTTTATCCTGTCATTTCTTTCTTTGCATGCAATTATCACATACCTGCAGATGGTTGTTGGAATTCTGTTACATAATTATAAAATAATAAACGTTTTTCAACAACAATGTGAAAATTTCATCTCTCGCAAATGATTGGGAAATGCACAGGGGCGTAGCAAACTTTATCCTTTCATTTCTTTCTTTGCATGCAATTATCACGTACCTGCAGATGGTTGCTGGAATTCTGTTATATAATTATAAAATAATAAACGTTTTTCAACAACAATGTGAAAATTTCATCTCTCGCAAATGATTGGGAAATGCACAGGGGCGTAGCAAACTTCATCCTGTCATTTCTTTCTTTGCATGCAATTATCACATACCTGCAGATGGTTGCTGGAATTCTGTTACATAATTATAAAATAATAAACGTTTTACAACAACAATGTGAAAATTTGATCTCTCGCAAATGATTGGGAAACATCCAGGGGCGTAGCAAATTTTGTACTAAAATCAAACCTTCCTTTACATGCAATTTTCAAAGAACTGCAGTGGGTTGCTGGACTTCTGTTTTATAATTATAATATAAAACACATTTTCAAACAATCACGTGGAAAATTCATCTCTCGCAAATGATTGGGAAATGCACAGGGGCGTAGCAAACTTTATCCTGTCATTTCTTTCTTTGCATGCAATTATCACATACCTGCAGATGGTTGCTGGAATTCTGTTATATAATTATAAAATAATAAACGTTTTTCAACAACAATGTGAAAATTTCATCTCTCGCAAATGATTGGGAAATGCACAGGGACGTAGCAAAGTTGATCCTGGCATTCCAACCTTTACGTTTACATTATAATGTAAAAAAAAGAACTTGTTTTATTTAATGCTAGATATGCATTGCAATTTAATTTTAGAATAGAATCACTTTATTTCAGATTACATATCACCGAATTAATCCTTTTCGTATGGAACCACTCACCATGTCATTTTGTAAAGCAATAATGAACACGTACACTACAATTTTGCTTCGATGTGTTTATTGTTTTCAAAATAATCTCAAATCTGTATGTTTCATCTAAATTTTGCGTAGAACGAAATAACGGAGCAAGAATTTTATTTCAAGGTTTTAATTTTGTTACAAATTTGATTTAAATTTTGAAAAAGGCGTTTTGTTATCATCATTAAATTTAATTTCGACCGCTAAATTTTGCGGGGGAAAAGCTCGTAATGAATAAAGATTGCCATTTAATGCAGGGATTTACATACACATCTCTACAATGAAGGCGTATTTAAGTAATATTTTTCTGAGAAAAATGATGTAACTGATGAACTAACTGTCCCATTGAGCAAATTTCATTCAACGACTGTACCTACCTACAGTTATTTGAAGATAATCCGCTTAAGAATCTGCTTATTATTTAAACCCCCTAACATTTTACAATGTGTACTTGTTGCTTTTGATTTTCTTAAATATTAAGAATTACCTACTTATTCTCTATATTGCACTGCTCGCAAAAACAGGGTTCAGAAGTGATTTCAATTATATTCAATATTATGTAAATATTTCTTTATGCATACTTGTTCATAATCAGCATTTAGTTTTAGTTACTTTTTTTTCAATCGAGAACTTAATTTTAGTGATAACATTTATATTATTCGTTGTTAACAAATTTGTTGTACTTTTTTACTGGTGTTCTTTAATTCGGGTGGACTATCTAAGTTGATTTTTGTACATGGTTGTTAAAAAAATTAGTACTTTTTGAGTGGCGTGATTAAATATTATTTAAAATTTTCGTGAACGTCCAGTTAGATCGTGTAAGTTATAAAATGAATTCAGAAGGTAGAGCTGTAAATATGACTTGTGATTACCTTAAAACAAATTACCCTCATGTTGTGTTTTGTGCTTCGTTATTTAGCGCAAAAGACCTCGTCATAATTGAAATTGCATCTTCGTTTCGTTTAAACAGTGTCTACAGATATCCTTCAAATGTTGTTCGACTCTTAAATCGAAAACAAAAGAAGTTTCGAGAATTAATGGAGAGTAGATATAAAATAACACCAACCATAAATTCAATTGCAAACCTTCAGTTTTGTACTCCAAAGAGCAGTAACCATCTTTTATCATATAATACGGCGCTCGCAGGATATCATTCAACACCTGTGCACAATAATGTAGATTTAGAGAAAGCCAACACTTCTCCAAGTGTTTCGTCTCGAATAGAAGATGTCTATGATTGTCACGTATCACCCATTACTGTGCATCTTGAGAAAACGTCATCTAGCAGCAATGTTATTAACAACGATTGTGGTAACGGAAGTTTGAAAACCCGAGCTTCAAAGGAAGCATTAAACGAACTATCAAACGAAGATATTATTATACCGAGTGTAATAGAAAACTTATCTATCTCTTTTGCTACCATTTTGCCCAGTAATGCAAGAAATATGCAAAAAAAGTGTAGTACAACATTCAAGTCCTGTTGTTTTATTGAAGGACAATTTTTGATAGAGCAGAAGGTTTGGAACTTCTTATACGAAGAAAGTAAGTTGAAAAAAGGTTATTACACCTATTACTTTCGTAACAGAATTGCAAAATATATCAATAACATTTGCCAAATTGTTTTTAAATCAGTAAAGTATTTGAAAAGAAAGAACCAAATCAGAATTTTTTCCCAATGCATTCACAAAGATTGTAAGAAATTTAAGATTATTATTGACACCAAAGAACTATTAGCAACAGTTTTCAGTACTTCACTTGATTATTTTCATACAAGTAAACTTTCTTCCTACGTAAAAGGAATAGAACGCGAGATTGTGAAGAAACAACTTTTGAAACTAAAACCTTTGGAATATAAAAAACAATGTATTTTAAAAGCTTTGGGACAACTAACCAAAGAAGGTAATTTGCAAGTAATTAAACCAGATGACACATTAAGAAAAATAAGAGCAGAAGCAATGTCCCATTTAGATAGAGATAAAAGCGATTTTTTGGATATTTTGAAAATGTATCACGACCATAAAAACTATATTCAGGAAGTGTCAGTACCGTTTAACATAAAACCGTTTAGCAGAGAACAAATGCTGCTTGCAGAGAAACAGAAAAATATTAACTTACCTATGATTTATTTCGACGCAACAGGGGGAATTGTAAGAAATCCTATGGACAAGAAGCGTGTTTATCTTTATGCTGGTGTTATAAAAGTGGAGAATATTAAGCGTTTATGTCCAATATTCGAAATGATTTCCTCCAATCATTTTGCAAAGACGATATTTAAAATTCTTAACGACTTTCGTATATATTGTGAAGAACATAACAAATGGCCATTATTTCGGGGAGTTGTTACAGACTTTAGTTTTGCCAATATTTATGCTCTTTGTCTGGCTTTGACTAGAATGACTATTAGTGAATATTTACACGAGTGCTTTTCAAAATTACCCATAAATGTATTTAAAGTAAATTTCATCACAATACACTTATGCAATGCCCATTTAATGAAGTTGTTCGTAAATGATATTGAAAAATTAGCAAAAGATGACAAACAGAAGCAATTGTTCAGGCTCATTTTAATAAAGCTAATGACACTAGGTAATTGGAAGGATGTTACTGACTACTTTATAAGGGTTGTAGTGCTTCTAACAAGCCTTCACGAAAATTACAAAACTACGGAAGCAAGAAAATATGTATGTGACCCTACACAACTTGAAACAAATTTTGAAGAAAGACAAAAAATACAGTTAGAAGAAACAAAATTAAAAGGAAACGTGAGATATCAAAATTTGCGTAACAGTAGTCCATTTTATAATTATTTTAATAATGTTATCCAAACCAACAAAGAATTGAGTATAAAATCTTCATCCATATTAAATCTTACTTATAATGCAGACTTCTTAAATCTGATCGCCAATAAATATTTGCCTTATTTTCCTTTGTGGAGTGCAATATTTTTGGATGAAGAGAAAACTGTCAGTAAGGCACCAGTTGAGAATTATTTTGGGTTATTAAAGCAAAACATACTAAATAACAGTAAAAACTTAAAATGTTCTCGATTTGTGAGGAAAAGTAGAATGCATATATTATCCATAATAAAGGAAGCCGACATGGGTATTGCGAAAAATGCATTATCTAACCGACGAAAAATTCAAGTCAAAACAAAAAAGCTTGCGTTCCAAATACCGGAGATACAGTCGTCTCAAGAAATATGGAGCTTTCGAGGAAGTTACTAGAAGAAGAAAATGATGATATGATAACATCTGCAGTAGACAAGACAAGATGTCGTTATTGTGGTGGAGGAAGCCATGACGAACCTACAAAGTGGGTACAATGCGACAAATGCAATGAGTGGGTTCATCAAAAATGTGAAGCTCCGAATGAAGACCTGGCATTTACAGACTCTTTTGTTTGTAAGATCTGTTACGTAAATGAAGAAATTAATGCCAGCGATACACTTGTGAAACAGGAACCTCTCCTAACGAAATGTGAAAGGTTTATACAATCTATAACGTTAAACGAAAGAGAAAAAGCATCGGTTGAACATCTCACTAGAGACCAAACACATAGCGAATTGTGGTGGCTTGAAAGAAGAAAACGGATATGCTCCTCAGAGTTTGGAACAATTTGCAGGTCACGGTCTAGTCAATCCTATAATAATATAGTAAAAAGAATGTTGACAGGAAACGCTACCAGAAGTATTGCAACACTTCACGGCATAACGTACGAAGACACAGCCCTAAAAACCTAGGCTGCACATACAAAAAATGATCCCATTAGGTCGGGCTTAGTAGTGTATTGCTCGTATCCATTTCTGGCTTCGTCGCCGGATGGTTTAGTGGATACAGATGGAATAGTGGAAATTAAATGTCCATTTGGAATAAGAAACCTTCCCCCTCAAAAATCCTCTTACTTAGATTCCAATGGTAAATTAAAAATTCATCACCAGTATTTTTATCAGATTCAAGGAATATTAGAGGTAACAGACAGAAGTTGGTGTAATTTTTTTATTTTCACCTCTAAAGGATTCCTTTAACAGCGAGTTTTAAGAAATAAAGATTTTTGGAAGCACCAAATGATTAAAAAACTTCAAGATTTTTTTTATTTTTATATGTTGCCGCAAATAGTATCATCATTGGAAAATATTCCACTTGAAGGAAGGCGATGGGCATTACCTCAAAGAGAGTTTACATTTTTCGAAAATGGGCTAGTAAATAATGTAAACTACTACCAACATCTTAAATCTTCTACGAACTATGGTTACACAGTGGCATCTTTCAAGGAAATAGAAAGTCCAGTGAAAGAAATTCTTATGGAAGATTACTTAAGTTTGACTGGCAAGAACTATCTAATCGGGTTTGTTATTGATGCGGCCTTACATATAATAAATAAAGACGAAAGAATGTATAACATAATTCCTAGCCCCTTTGCAAGTCTATTATTCCACAAGGATTGGCAAGGAAACAGGGTAGAGTTTACACTTAACGGTAAAATTGTGATGCCAATAAACGTTAATGGAAATCATTGGTGCCTTTTGTTTATAAATTCTAATGAAAAAGAATTTACCTACTTAAATCCACTTGGAACTACGAAACGTGAAAGTCGGAGATATTTAAAAAGTTTTAGAATTCGTTTCAATGTTTATAACAAAAACAGTGATTATCAGATACAAACGAATGGATGGTCTATTCAAACACTTCTACACCTAATTCAAAAGGACTCCCACAATTGTGGAGTGTATGTTATATACTTTTTTTCCCAAATGATTAAAAAACAGTCTGCTCCATGTTCAATGAAAAAATATAGGGAGGAGATTAAATTTTCGATATTGAGAAATTCTGATAATATGCAAACAAAGTGTCTTTATTGTGGGATTAATATCAAAGAAGAAACCCAAATTCAGTGTCAGTTCTGTTTAAGACGTATCCATTTGAAGTGCTTAATTTACAGAAAAGAAGAACAGAAAATAAAAGATTCTTTAATGTGTACTTTATGCGAACAGTACTCTTTAACAAAAAACTAAATTATTATATTTGTTCATAAAATGTTATTGTCATTATTATACCATTATTCCCATTGTTATCATTAGTACCTTTTTTATCATTGTTATCATTGTTGTGAACGTTATCGTTCTTACCTTATCATTGTCACTATTGTTCTTATTAATTACGTTGGTGTTTAATTTATTGGAGAGATTTACCTGTTAGTCCTATAAGCCTAACAGATGATTAAGGAACATATAATGCATATCCTGGATTTCATAGTACATCTGGTAATATAGCCGTTACAGTCCAGCTGGAAAGAAAATTGCACTGCACGCACCGTTTTAATATAACTTTAACCCTTACACTCCCGAAACAATGTAAGTAGAAAAATAAAGTTGTTCACTCTACATGTCAACTCATATGAGAACACAGAGATATTCTAATTGTTTTCAAAATTTTGCTACGTCACTTTGACAGATTTTATCGATACTCACGATTGTGTTTCCTAGGAGTATATGCATGACATGCACAATTGTGCACTAACACAAACAATTAATAAATTATATCTTTCTCTAACTTTTATTAGTAATATGCAGTACACATATTGCTATTTATGACAAAAGTTAATAACTAGTACATTTTTATTACATTATTTATTGTGAAACTTAAAATAACAGTTTTGATTTTTACTCATACAGAGATAAATTTTACATTTGCTACATGAAACTCTTGACCTACTCTTACAGGACTCCAATCTGCAACATAAAGGGTTTTTTAAATCTTCCATGACAGGCCAGTGATTAAACCATCATATCTTTTATCAGTGGAAGGTAAAGGTGATGGTCTCATTTTCTTTGGACGAGGATCTTCCTGTTCATCTTCTGTGTCATCGTTCTCTTCATTCGGACTTTTCGTACCACATAACAAAAATTCTGCTAATTCTAAGCGAAAGGATAATAAATCTTTAATATCTTTTGATTTATATTTGTTACTGTGGCAATCGCGGCGGTATTCCATCCAACTGTTCACAATAGCTAAATCAAAGAGATGTAGAATTACCTTCAATGTCCATTTACGAGTTTTAAAGAAAGTTCTGTAACACTCCATCATTTGATCACAGATATCAACCCCACCCATTTTTTCGTTGTAAATTTTAATTACATTTGGACATGGAACATCTACACGACTAGCACTAGCTTTGTCCCATCTTTTGACCGAGTGTGTGGGTTCGTGGCCGAAAGCTGTAGAGGCCATTAAAACGGATTTATTATCTTTCCATTTAGTAATACATATCTTCTGATTATTACTAACGACCTGCTCAGAATCACCTCTATTCATCAGATTGTCTCTCTTAAATATGAATCCTTTAAAACGATTTGTCATAATAGTTCCAGTGCCATGTATTTGTAACTCTGACAATTTAAGGAGCAAAGTTACCGTTGAAAAATATCTATCAAAAAATACAAAGCTATTAATAGGTAAAGTTTGCACCAATCTTAAAGTGACTGAAGGTCCAAGTTCCAGTACTTTATTTTTTAAGTTTGTAGTCGTTCCTTGGTATATTTCGAAATCAAGAACAGTACCATCACTTCTTGTTAAGACAAAATTGTTTAAACCTACAGGTCTTGGTTTATTCTTAACATATTGCCGAAAAGCACATCGACCAAGGAACGGAATCATCTGTTCATCTATGGAGAATGCAGCTTGAGATTCTCTATTTATTTCCAGACAACGGTTTCTTACCAAATCGATCATTGGTTGAACTCTCCAGAGCCGATTGTTTTTTTTATTTTCTTCTGTGACTGTAGATACATCCACAATATGAAGATTGACTCTCAAGAGATATAACCTATCTCTTGGTATGGTATCCGCAATTACGGGAAATTTAAAGCGAGTGCTCCAATATAAATGAATTCGAGGGAATTTTATACATCCCATTACTGCATGTATCCCAAAAAATCTTTTAATTTCATCAGGAGTTACTTTAGGTTTTAGTTCCCTTCCATGTGTTTTATATTATAATTATAAAACAGAAGTCCAGCAACCCACTGTAGTTCTTTGAAAATTGTATGTAAAGGAAGGTTTGATTTTAGTACAAAATTTGCTACGCCCCTGGATGTTTCCAATCATTTGCGAGAGATCAAATTTTTCACATTGTTGTTGAAAAACGTTTATTATTTTATAATTATATAACAGAATTCCAGCAACCATGTGCAGGTATGTGATAATTGTATGCAAAGAAATAAATGACAGGATAAAGTTTGCTACGCCCCTGTGTATTTCCCAATCATTTGCGAGAGATGAATTTTTCCACGTGATTGTTTGAAAATGTGTTTTATATTATAATTATAAAACAGAAGTCCAGCAACCCACTGCAGTTCTTTGAAAATTGTATGTAAAGGAAGGTTTGATTTTAGTACAAAATTTGCTACGCCCCTGGATGTTTCCAATCATTTGCGAGAGATCAAATTTTTCACATTGTTGTTGAAAAACGTTTATTATTTTATAATTATATAACAGAATTCCAGCAACCATGTGCAGGTATGTGATAATTGCATGCAAAGAAAGAAATGACAGGATAAAGTTTGCTACGCCCCTGTGTATTTCCCAATCATTTGCGAGAGATGAATTTTTCCACGTGATTGTTTGAAAATGTGTTTTATATTATAATTATAAAACAGAAGTCCAGCAACCCAATGCAGTTCTTTGAAAATTGCATGTAAAGGAAGGTTTGATTTTAGTACAAAATTTGCTACGTGCCTGGATGTTTCCCCATCATTTGCGAGAGATCAAATTTTTCACATTGTTGTTGAAAAACGTTTATTATTTTATAATTGTATAACAGAATTCCAGCAACCATCTGCAGGTATGTGATAATTGCATGCAAAGAAAGAAATGACAAGATAAAGTTTGCTACGCCCCTGTGCATTTCCCAATCATTTGTGAGAGATGAATTTTCCACGTGATTGTTTGAAAATGTGTTTTATATTATAATTATAAAACAGAAGTCCAGCAACCCACTGCAGTTCTTTGAAAATTGCATGTAAAGGAAGGTTTGATTTTAGTACAAAATTTGCTACGCCCCTGGATGTTTCCCAATCATATGCGAGAGATCAAATTTTTCACATTGTTGTTGAAAAACGTTTATTATTTTATAATTATATAACAGAATTCCAGCAACCATCTGCAGGTATGTGATAATTGCATGCAAAGAAAGAAATGACAAGATAAAGTTTGCTACGCCCCTGTGCATTTCCCAATCATTTGCAAGAGACGAATTTTCCACGTGATTGTTTGAAAATTTGTTTTATATTATAATTATAAAACAGAAGTCCAGTAACCCACTGCAGTTCTTTGAAAATTGCATGTAAAGGAAGGTTTGATTTTAGTACAAAATTTGCTACGCCCCTGGATGTTTCCCAATCATTTGCGAGAGATCAAATTTTTCACATTGTTGTTGAAAAACGTTTATTATTTTATAATTATATAACAGAATTCCAGCAACCATCTGCAGGTATGTGATAATTGCATGTAAAGGAAGGTTTGATTTTAGTACAAATTTAGGTACGCTCCTGGATGTTTCCCAATCATTTGCATGAGATTTAAATTGTAATGTGACATAACTATAGGAATATGCCATTTAAACTTTGACGTCACTACAGTGGTATAACATTAACGCTGTGAGGTCACCCTCGGATATCTTCGGCATAATGGCTTGCTAGTTTTGGTTGCTGTTTTCACACTACTTCGCATTATCGCGGATTTGATTATTAAGAGTTTGGTGAACTTTAATTAAGTCATTTTGATTGAAAGGTCTTCTTAACAAGGCGTAAGTTACATATATTTTAATTATCCAAAACTAATTACAGTCCTTTAGCTTATGTCCGTACTTCTCATCTCAGATTTATTTGATACCAAACAATGAATTTCTAAACTACCAGAATCTTGGGAAACATGCTAATAGTCGTTTAATGTCGGATAACACCTGGGAACGGAACCTTCTACAGATAAGTGTTTCGCCATTTTATTCCGCAAATCAAAATATTTGTTAATTTAGTTACAAACAGTATAACTGAGATTTTATGTTTTGTTTAACTTTCAATTTAATTTATAGCTTTTTTGATCACTGTGCTTAGTTTTGAGTTATCATTTTACATACTTTCCACTTTAAAATTACAAGTAATATTTAAGTTCAACTTGTTATTTATAAATTTATAATAAACTAACGATCTGTACCATTTAATCTGTCATAGTAAAAAAAAAGAAAGCCGGTGAAAAATGTGAGATTATACGATCGTATATTCATTTCTTTTTGTGCACCCTTAATTGTAAAATTACCATAATTATTTAGATAGCATGAGTGTTACAGTAGTTAACAAATTTCGGTAAATAAATGTAAAGTGATACAAATTTTAATTTACTGCTTTACCATTAAGATTAAAATTGAGATACACTCCCGATAGGCTTATTGGCACGAACCCAGCATAAGTTACCCGTTTACATCTCATATTATTATTCATTATTATTATTAACCAACACTACTGGTTATAATTAGCTATTCGATGACAAGTTTTTTGTATGGATACCACTGACTGCTTCAAAACCAGTTAGGCACGTGTGTCGATACAGGTTACATTCTAGTCCAAAACTGGTTGCATATCTGACTGTTGTGTACCAGTTTGAAACTCACGTTTGTAGTAAGTTCATTTGTTTGCGTAAAATCCAGTGAATAGATACATCAAGATACCAGTGCCATAACTTTGCCTTATAAGACAGCACACTAAATCACCAACAAACAAAATTAAGCGTGAAAATCACAACTAGTGACGCTATGTTAGAGCTTATGTTATTCTGTCGGGCGACAATATTGGTTACGCAGGGGTTTAAGTGGACCGTCTTAAAATATTTACCCAACTACAATCTCGTTTTACAGAAGTACAGAGGCGTAGGTAATGCGTTTCACAATTTTATTTTATACATTGTTTGAGCACCGCGAATAATGTTATTTTACAGCTGGAATTTTGTACGAAATAGATATAGTTATTGATATTAATTGCATGTTGGATATTTTAGTGCTTCTTACAAAAGTTAGTTTTAAATAAATGAACATTGTGAGTTTTAATTGCGTTTTTCCCGGAAAGGGTTGCTCCTAGCGACTTCACTAAGATACACCTTTTTTTAGAAGAAAATATAGGACAATCGATTTTTCTAGTCCAAAATGGCGTACAGTGTAGCACAAAAAAGTTGCAACAATTTAAAGGGGTCGAAATGATTGCCGCTCGCGCACTCTAGAAACCACCACTAAATGATTATAAGTTTTTGTTATGAACGAATAAGTTCAAAGGTAAATATGTAATTAAATATTATTATTAATTTTATTAAATACATAAATAAAGTTTACCTCGTAGGATTCGAACCTACGACCTGTACTTTGCTAAGTACCTACCAACTGCGCCACCAAGGTTCAAGCCCCAATCGATGCAAATTTTGTCTTTATGTATGTAGAACTGATGTAAATTCTAAATATAATGAGATTACAGTCAAATTACTTATATTAATGGAATGTGAGCCTGCAATATCGCAAGGAATTCTACATACATAAAGACAAAATTTGCATCGATTGGGGCTTGAACCTTGGTGGCGCAGTTGGTAGCGCGGTACTCTAGCAAAGTACAGGTCGTAGGTTCGAATCCTGCTCGAGGTAAACTTTTTATTAATATATTAATTAATGATATGGTTAAGATCTATGTGTAGGTATTTTATTATGGTTCGGAAGTTATCGTTGATACTATCACATATCCACACACACGTACGCACCCACGAACTCACACACTGACGCACACGCACATACGCACACACGCACACACGCACACACTCGCACACACGCACACACGCATACACGCACACACGCACACATACGCACACACACGCATACACACGCACACACAAGTACACACACGCACACACGCACGCACGCACACATGCACACACGCACAGGCGCATACACGCGCAAACACACGCACACACACGCACACACACGCACACACGCACGCGCACGCACGCGCACGCACGCACGATCGCACGCACCCACGCACTCTCGCACGCTCGTACGCACGCACGCACGCAGGCGCGCACGCACACACACACACACACACACACACACACACACACACACACAGATGGGCGATCTTGGCGAAACTTTACTAAACGTTGCAAAATGGGGTAACAAGTTCATTGCATAAACTCCTATACCTAGCTACGTATATGTAGGTTTGAAGGTAAAAATAGAAAAAAATAGTGGATTTAGCACACCTTTAGTGGAACTTTTGAGGTCATATACGTTTAATCATAAACAATTTGTGTCATATAGTGGGCACTTATTTAATGCAATGTCAGGATTATCAACTGTAACAGTAGGACTACTTTTTCACAACGTATATCGACTACATAACATAATGTTCATTCCAGTAGATTCAAATAACAAATCCTTTCAACAATGCAATAGGTTTTGCAAAATTTTTACGTCGTTTACTGGACCTCGAGCTTGATACCTGTTACTTAGCCTCATCCTATGACGATTGGTTATAAGTACGAGGATTGTTCAGAAACTGCGTGGCTTAACACAGAGATGCCGCTAATTTGGTTAAACCTTCTTTACCATTCTGTAGAATCATCTATTAATAGGTATGACAGTAAAGCGCGAACTGTCAATAGCAACTTCAACGGATGTGATTGGAACAGTCCACCGTATCGTCTTGCATGACCATCATGAAAAGTGTTTTTCGCGTCTTTTTCTCACATTTTCGCCACAATCTGAACGGTTTTTGCGCTATTTCATATCCATTGATGAAACATCGGTCCACCATTACACTGGTATTATGCCAATTTGTTGGAACAACAGCAATAAAATCAATGAAATCAAACAAAACAGCCTCATTTGGTAAAGTAGAAAGTGCTTTTACATCAGGATAACGCACGTGCCCACAAGTCTGCTATTGCAAATGCCAAAACTCATGAATTGGGATTTGAACTAGCGCCTCGTTCGATCTATTCGCCAGATTTGGCTCCCAGCGATTATCATTCGTTTCCAAACCTAAAAAATGGCTACAATAAAAGCATTGCTAATTAGGAATATCGTTTGAATAAGTATGTTGAGGGAGCAGAGACTGCATTAAAAAATAAAATGTTCTTGTTTCGAAAAAACTTACGTTTTTTTTGTTAAGCTATTTAGTTGACCACAATAAATACATATTTGAATTTTTTTCAAATGGCGCCCATATTAATATACAGTGCTCATTTGACTCAATCGAAGTCAAAATGGCAAGGTATATCTTGTCAATGATCAGAAACAGAGTTGAACTGTATGTGCATACTCTGTAATCGCGGACCCACCGCTGCCCAGTAGGAATTACTCAATCGAGGTAAAATTAGGAAATGCATAAGCTTAGTTCACGAAAACAGACTTTATAAAGTTTGCAACTTTTATCCTATAATCGCAAAAAATGGATTTTGACTTTAACCTCAATTTGTGAGGAATAGGTCATGTGTTCAGGTCAATGAAATGCATATTTGAAATCTCGCAAATGCCTTTGCATTGTCACAAGTCATGCACTGAAGATTTAGTAGATCTTCACATTTAAAGTTATAATGATAACTACGCGTAACCTAAAATCCAGTAATGTAAAACTCTAAAATTTGATATTTTCCAACTGTAGTAACTTTATTACCAGTCACCTAAGGAGGAAATGTGATGTTTCATTCGGTATAAAACAGTGAGCAACACTACCGATATCCATGTATTTGTTAAAATATATTAACTCTGAATCATAATTTGGAGTAATGCTCACTGGAAGGAGTTGGTCTTTTGGCGCAACAGAATTAGAAGAAGTTACTGGTTTATGTGAGGATATGTAGACTTAATCACAATTTCTTCGATGTAATGCCAGTGCACAGTTTCTCTAGTACATGCGTTTACACAAGACACACGTTCATTACCTATTGAATCTTCAACTGTAATAGTAAAAAACTCGTATTCCGCCTGCTCTTCTCTAACTTAACTAAACTCCAGAAAGGTGTTACTAGACGCAGTATCACACCGCATTTGGTAGTAGAAAATCAAATAATCATCTAGTACCTATTTTAACAAATACATGGATATCGGTAGTGTTGCTCACTGTTTTATACCGAATGAAACATCACATTTCCTCCTTAGGTGACTGGTAATAAAGTTACTACAGTTGGAAAATATCAAATTTTAGAGTTTTACATTACTGGATTTTAGGTTACGCGTAGTTATCATTATAACTTTAAATGTGAAGATCTACTAAATCTTCAGTGCATGACTTGTGACAATGCGAAGGCATTTGCGAGATTTCAAATATGCATTTCATTGACCTGAACACATGACCTATTCCTCACAAATTGAGGTTAAAGTCAAAATCCATTTTTTGCGATTATAGGATAAAAGTTGCAAACTTTATAAAGTCTGTTTTCGTGAACTAAGCTTATGCATTTCCTAATTTTACCTCGATTGAGTAATTCCTACTGGGCAGCGGTGGGTCCGCGATTACAGAGTATGCACATACAGTTCAACTCTGTTTCTGATCATTGACAAGATATACCTTGCCATTTTGACCTCGATTGAGTCAAATGAGCACTGTATATTAATATGGGCGCCATTTGAAAAAAATTCAAATATGTATTTCATTGTGGTCAACTAAATAGCTTAACAAAAAAAACGTAAGATTTTCGAAACAAGAACATTTTATTTTTTAATACAGTCTCTGCTCCCTCAACATACTTATTCAAACGATATTCCTAATTAGCAATGCTTTTATTGTAGCCATTTTTTAGGTTTGGAAACGAATGATAATCGCTGGGAGCCAAATCTGGCGAATAGATCGAACGAGGCGCTAGTTCAAATCCCAATTCATGAGTTTTGGCATTTGCAATAGCAGACTTGTGGGCACGTGCGTTATCCTGATGTAAAAGCACTTTCTACTTTACCAAATGAGGCTGTTTTTGTTTGATTTCATTGATTTTATTGCTAAGTTGTTCCAACAAATTGGCATAATACCAGTATAATGGTGGACCGATGTTTCATCAATGGATATGAAATAGCGCAAAAACCGTTCAGATTGTGGCGAAAATGTGAGAAAAAGACGCGAAAAACACTTTTCATGATGGTCATGCAAGACGATACGGTGGACTGTTCCAATCACATCCGTTGAAGTTGCTATTGACAGTTCGCGCTTTACTGTCATACCTATTAATAGATGATTCTACAGAATGGTAAAGAAGGTTTAACCAAATTAGCGGCATCTCTGTGTTAAGCCACGCAGTTTCTGAACAATCCTCGTACTTATAACCAATCGTCATAGGATGAGGCTAAGTAACAGGTATCAAGCTCGAGGTCCGGTAAACGACGTAAAAATTTTGCAAAACCTATTGCATTGTTGAAAGGATTTGTTATTTGAATCTACTGGAATGAACATTATGTTATGTAGTCTATATACGTTGTGAAAAAGTAGTCCTACTGTTACAGTTGATAATCCTGACATTGCATTAAATAAGTACCCACTATATGACACAAATTGTTTATGATTAAACGTATATGACCTCAAAAGTCCCACTAAAGGTGTGCTAAATCCACGATTTTTTTCTATTTTTACCTTCAAACCTACATATACGTAGCTAGGTATAGGAGTTTATGCAATGAACTTGTTACCCCATTTTGCAACGTTTAGTAAAGTTTCGCCAAGATCGCCCATCTGTGTGTGTGTGTGTGTGTGTGTGGTGCGCCTGCGTGCGTGCGTACGAGCGTGCGAGTGCGTGCGTCGTGCGATCGGCGTGCGTGCGTGCGTGCGGTGTGTGTGTGCGTGTGTGCGTGTGTTTGCGCGTGTATGCGCGTGTGCGTGTGCATGTGCATGTGGGTGCTGTGCTGTGTGCTGTGTGCGTGTGCGCGTGTGCGTGCGACGTGCGTGCATGCGTGCGTGCGTGTGTGCGTGTGTGTGTGCGTGTGTATGCGTGTGTGTGCGTATGTGTGCGTGTGTGCGTGTATGCGTGTATGCGTGTGTGCGTGTGTGCGAGTGTGTGCGTGTGTGCGTGTGTGCGTGTGTGCGTATGTGCGTGTGCGTGAGTGTGTGAGTTCGTGGGTGCGTACGTGTGTGTGGATATGTGATAGTATCAACGATAACTTCCGAACCATAATAAAATACCTACACATAGATCTTAACCATACCATTAATTATGTTCTATGTAATTTTAGGATACGACACAAATTTGACGGCAAAAAATTCCTAAAGTGGAATTTAAGTGTATGCTCAATTATTTTCAATATCCGAATTACGATCAACTTCATATTATACGAGCTTTTCTCCCGCAAAATTTTGCGGTTAAAATTAAATTTACAACATTGTAGAAACAAAAAATATAATCTATGACAGAATGACGTTTAAAACTTCATGTCAGATAGAGTATTAATATACGTTAACGTAAAAAAAACTTTCAAAACCGCCCGTTTCTTTAAAAATATCGATAATACAGCTTAAGCATATTTGTTTAATTTTTACATTTATTTAAAATTCTGGTTCCGTTATTCCCTTCTACGCAAAATTACATTCATACCAAAAAAAATATCATCGAACTTCATCAAGCGGTTGTCTGCGTGAAATGAATCCCCATTATTTTGATATATAAGATATCTTTTTTAATAGTTTAATTTTGCATAACTTCTCTTCATAAAGCTTCTTAATGCAAAGCCTAATCTGCCTAAAAATTAATTAAATAAGATTGAAAATACTTAAACTGTATTATAGATATTTTTACAGAAGACGATGGCTTTGGATTTTTGTTAAGTTAGCATGTAAATGTTTATTAACATAACCTAACATGAATGTTAAACGTCCATCTGACATAGATTATTGTTTTGTTTTTACAATATTGCCTATATATGGAAAAATGTGGTCATATTATTTCAGTTGATAAACAAATTATTTTGAATATTTTCCTCATGTATAATTTACTCCTATACAGCAATGTGACTTCGATAGGATTACAGCGGCATTTCAACTGAAATGGCGTCATACTAAAAACTACCATAGTAACAGAGCTATTCTTGTCATGAACAAGACCCATGTGTCTAATACTGACAGCCACGTTAAAACAAGTAGGTTAAGTTTATTGTAAAAATGAAACGATTTTGCAAAATTTCGTGAGAAATCATTAATAGCAATATTGAAAAGAGTGTTCCAAAGAATACAGTGAAACATCAGGCATTTATTTGGACGCAAGTATTGTTCGGTTTCTAAATTATTTACATGATTAGTAATTAAAAGTTTTGTCGTTTTTAAATGCACACACACACACACATATATATATATATATATATATATATATATATATATATATATCAGGGTGGCGCATTAGTGTGACAAAGTCCCATATCTCCTTTATTTAAAGAGATACAAAAAAATTAAATACAAAAATTGTAAGATATGTTCTGGTGCATATTCCAAAAATATTTTTAATTATACAGGGTAGATCATAAAAGCTTAGAAGTAATTTTAAAGTTTTTTTAAAATATAAAACCCTATATATTATTACATATTTAGATTTTACATACAATTTTAGACACATTTTATGTATAATGTCCTATACATAAGTCTAATCGTTTTTGACAAATTTCAAATTTTTTGTCAAAAATGACGTTTGCAGGCCAAAACATAGGTGGAAATCTTTTCTAAACCAAGCCTTTATCAATTAGTTATGGTTGGTTTCCTTGGAAATAGGAACCTACTCTAATGGGCTGTATTGATATTTTTGTAATACATTCATACAGGGTGATCAGAAATGGACAATAAAGAGTACATTCAAAAAAACCTATAGTCTTTTTTTAAATAGAAACCCCTTATTTTTTTAATTCTATCTTATTTAGCATTAAAAATAAGGGTGACTTTGTATAAAAGTGTATATTTCAAAAAATTGTAGTTTTTGAAATAATGACAATTTAACATTTTTTTAATGTAAGGCCAAGCAACAGGCTCTCCCCTCCTAATCCAACATTCTGGATATCTAGCATTTAAAAAAGTTATTATCGGATCTGTATGATGTACTGGGGCCCCATCATGAAGAAACCACATTTCTTGTTGCGTATCCTGTGGCACTTGACGCAACAAATTAGGTAGATGGTTTTGCAGAAAGTCTAAGTATACTTCCCCTGTTATTCGTTGATCAAAAAAATATGGTCCAATTACATGATTACCGACAACACCTCCCCAAACATTTAAAGACCATCTAGTTTGAGAAGTATATCTTACAAAATGTGGATTTTCGGTAGAATAGTAATAAAAATTGTGTCTGTTTACACTTCCGTTTCTGTGAATATGCTAAGAGCATATTCTTATCACTAGCTCCCAAAACAAAAATCACATCAACCATCTCGGCTTGCAAAAAATTCATTATTTATAATTTTAATTCATGTTTTAAATCAATTTGCTATAAAATACACTAATGCATCACACAAATTATCAACTGACAATAAATAATGACGTTTCTGATGATCTCTATTATTTTTATATGCCACGCCTCGCCGTCACGGCCAACAAACACCAAAACTTGAAAGCCGTATAGCCTTTTTACAATAAAAAAATGTTAAATTGTCATTATTTCAAAACTACAATTTTTGGAATATACACTCTTATACAAAGTCACCCTTATTTTTAATGCTAAATAAGACAGAATTAAAAAATAGGGGTTTCCATTAAAAAAAAATGACTTTATAGATTTTTTTGAATCTACTTTTATTGTCCATTTTGATCACCCTGTATGAATGTATTACAAAATATCAATACAGCCCATTAGAGTAGGTTCCCATTTCCAAGGACACCAACCATAACTAATTGATAAAGACTTCGTTTAGAAAAGATTTCCACCTATGTTTCGGCCTGCAAACGTCATTTTTGATAAAAATTTGAAATTTGTCAAAACCGGTTAGACTTAGGTATAGGACATTATACATAAAATGTGTCTAAAATTGTATATACATAGGGTTTTCTATTTAAAAAAAATTTAAAATTACTTCTAAGCCTTTTTTTCACACTAATGCGCCACCCTGTATATATATATATATATATATATATATATATATATATATATATATATATATATATATATATAATTGAAAAGACCAATATTTTTAAAAATTGTTTAAATTGAACTTTATTATTTAAATTGGGGATAATTTGTTATGCACCGGACTAGCTCAATATCTCATAATTGGGGATAGAGTTCATTTAGCTTTTACGCTTATTTGTTGGCAAGTGAAATAAACATAATTTGATCTTTGATGTGAATTTGATTGCATTTAAATGTAATGGTGAAATCATGAAATTGTTCATTGTTAAATAAATTCCAAATTATAATAAATGGATGGTATGTGAAACAGACCTTAGTTACCTCCTGCACAATAACGCTTGCGTAGAGTCTTAACTGAATTAAAATGTAGCCTGTCAAAAATGTCAAATAGAAAAATCTTAAATATGTGAGTTTAATTATGTTGTAATTAAAATTGAAATGTTGATAACAATAATAATAACGGTTCATTTACCTTACAGATGTATATACCGTGTTATTGTACAAACATATGCACATATAAATAATCAACATAAATACACGTAATTACACGAATAATAGAAACAATTTAATGGGCTATGATAAATAAAATGTCATTCACATGTGTATCTGCATATTCCCAAAAGATGTTTTCATTTGGCTGGTTCCATATTAATCTTGGTTAGGCTTCTTCCCATATGTGGTCGATGATACTGGTCTCTTGTTCAAAGTGGTGCTGCATATATTTCCATACTTCATCCAAGTACACTTTGTTGAAGAACGACTTTTCTTGGTGGTAATTGTGAAGTTACGTAAAATTGCTTAAATAGCTTCAACTAAGCACTGTGTTTTAAATTGTATTTTATTTAACTGTTGGTTTAAATGTTTATAAAAATTTTCGATTTAAAATTTTATTTTAGGTTCATATAACTTTAATTCAATTTCACTTTTGTTTTAGATCCCGTTATGGAAATTCGTTTATTAATTACTATACGTCGCTTCAGAAAAATAAACATCGATTCAGAGAACTGAATAATTTTATTAACGACAAAAAGTAAACAAAAACAAAAACACATCAACCGAAATTTGAACACGTAATTTGAATCGAAACAAATTTATTGTAATTGAAAATTACATCGCTAACCTAACTTTTATATTTGATCGTAGGTTAAAAACAATTGTTACTGATGTCTCGACTCTGTACTAACCGCGTTTCAAAATTTCCGATAATAACGTAACTTAAAACCTACATGTTAACACTAACACTATCAACACCTCGACTTTTAGAAAAAAAAATTAAAAATTGTGAGAGCAAAAGTAAGAGAGCGAGAAATCAGGAGCAATTCCTTTTATACTATTCTGTTAGCTACAAAAATTTCAACTTTTTCTGTACCATACAAACAAAGTAACTAAGCCAATGATTGGTTTAAACAAAATTGAAAACTTAACTAAAATACAAATTATGCCATAACTTTCTTAAAATAATTCGGATTTACATTTTACTAACAGAATTGGAATCTGTGCAGAATTCCGCACAAAACGATACCTCACGAGCCCTATATTGCTTCAAAATTGTTCAATTTGACATATTATAATTTAAATTTACTTATATCTAAGAAACTCTAAATTCTACACCTAAACTAAATACATATTCGTAATCTACACGAAAAACTGTATTAGACTACATTTATTTAAACTCATATATGTTAATTCTAACGGAAAATTCTTTTTTATATTAGAAATTTATGTAGTTAACCCCGTTTTTATAATCTTATGTTTATATAGCTTGTACAATGTAAATTTCTACATGAAAACGAGGGAAACCTCCTATTAATTACTCTAATAATTTATTTTATGCTTAAATTATCCTATAAAAACTATAAATTTGCAAAAACCTTAAAATTAAAACTTTACCTAACTTTATACAATTATACTCATAATTTGTGTTTACAACGTCCAAATTTAAAATGTTATTCTAGTATGTTGTTATAACTGTCTTTAACATCAACACTGTTCACTTTTATTTTATTGTCTAAAACTTTGTCAACTCAAAAATCCATATTGTTAAACACACCTCTGCAGAATTTGTACACAAAAAGTATTTATATGTTAAATATCCAAATGTAAAAATGTTGTTTATATTCTCTTTAATGTTTACAACGCACTACCGCTACTCCTGCACTTTTTGTACACTATGTCTGTGAGTGAAAACTAAACCGTGTCCGCACCATAACCCTTTCTTAAAATTTAAATCTTTCCTGCATTGTAACTAACTCGATACATGTTCTACATATTATTGTAAATCTAATCCGTGTGATAAACATCTGGAAGGTTCCTAAAAATGCCAAAATACTTTAAATAAACTGTGAATTTATTGAATATGTTGTACGAACTTAATCGTACTCATAAATATTCTTCTGACCTTCCTCACATGCTCCTTATATAGCCCAATGCTTTTTATGATTAAACAAACTTGTGCAAATTCCACCAAGCCTGTTTCGTTAAATCAAAATCAATTTCTTTCACTCGTCTAATACTTTACTTAATAAAATGCAGTATAAATATACTCTATTCTATCTCAATTTGCCCACTGTAAAGAATACAAGCTTATTCACTCTAGTCCCTGTCTTAATCCTATATCTAACCATTTCAATATATATATATATATATATATATATATATATATATGTGTGTGTGTTCTATTCTGGAAATATTCTACCGAATACCACGCGTGCATGAAAATTAATCAGATAATCCAGGAAAAAGCGTTCGTTGGTTTTCTCTGTTGGTTGAAAGAAGAGCCCTCCTCCTTTGGAGCCTGGTTCTTTTAACTTTTAACCAACAGAGAAAATCAACTCATGCAGTTTTCAGGCAACACCGCTTTTTCCCGAATTATCGATAATTTTGGACGCACTAGTGGTGCGTATTTATATGAAAATCTTTTTATTTATACTCCTTTTCTTTGGGATTAAGGGAGACCATAGTATTGTATTATTCAAACATGAAATCTCACAATTTCGAATGGCCTAAAAACCATTTTCGAGAGGATGACTGCAGTGTATGGAAATGATGGGCTATCATATTACCAAGCTAAATTTTGGTCATTCAATTGACGACGAGCCAACAATTGGCCGGACAGTGAAAGCGAGAACGGGGGAAATTGTTCGCAAGGTTGAGCACTTGGTGCTGCAAGACCGCCGAACAAAGGTTTCCGTGGTTGCCAAAGAACTCAACATATCGGAAACAACTGCATTAAAAATTTTGCATGGGGACTTAGGGATCACAAAAGTGTCTGCACGCTGGATTCCAAAGTTGCTCACACCAGAGCAAAAACAATGCAGGGAAAAATTTTCCGACACATTTTAGCGGCTTTGGCTCAAGACCGTGACTTTTTGAATAAAATTGTTACTGGTGACGAAACGTGGGTCTATCACTGGGACCCCCTAGCAAACAGGAATCGATGCAGTGGGTTCACAAAGGCTCCCCACCGCCGAAGAGAGCAAAGACACAATTTTAGGAAAAAAGTTGATGGCAACTGTTTTCTGGGATTCTGAGGGTGTTTTGTTAGTGGAATACATGGAAAGAGTACAATAAACGCTGAAGCTTATGGAAACACAATTAAGAACTTAAAAACGGCTCTCTTGCGAAAACGGCCGAACTCGCATCGTGAAAAGACATTGCTGCTTCATGACAACTGCCGCGTTCACAAGGCACGCATCGTGCAGGGCATTTTGAATAAGTGCGACTTTTTTAATTCAGACATTTAAAAAAAAATTTACGGGGTAAACGATTTGAGTCGGATGAAGCTCATCTACAAGAAATACAGGATTACTTTGAGGACCAAACAAATGAATTTTTTTCTGAAGGTATAGGACAACTGGAGACACGTTGGACTAAATGTGTTAATGTAGGAGGAAGTTATGTAGAAAAATCAATTTTTTGTTTTCATATATCTGTTTTCCTTCATACTTAGGTAGATAACTTAAAAATCTCCCCTCGTATCAATTTAATAAAATAATTGATTATGAAAAATACTCTTTTACTTTTTGAAATAACGGTTTATTAAATATTTAGATGAAGTTCCGACTGGTACAGTTCTGAAGTTCTGTACCAATCTGATAAACGTCGTAACAACAGTACAGTCAATCTGAAATGACCTAGGATCTCACAAAGACTACTAAAGTTTAGTTACTAAACAATAACAATGAGCTGGTGCCCTTAGTTGCCACATCTATACCCATTTTAAATACGAGTGTAATTGTGTGTATAACTAAAATTACGCCAAAGACAATCTAGACACGAAACATGTAATTGTTGGTAATTATAATAAGAAAGTGTGAACATTTCGGAACGACCAAATACAAAAGACACGCACGTGCATGTGCGTGTGGAGTAAAAGTGCAGTAAGCCTAATTACTTCAATTAATTAATTTAAATAAACTTAATAATAAACAAGAAACCACTATGCAAAGCAGATGACAAAGGGAATGTTATCGTCGATTAACAAGAAATGAAAGATGTCTGGATGAAATACATTTAAATACCTTTAAAAACGATAGAAACATGGCAACACTAACAACGGAATGCAAGTTACAATGGACCACCTATAACATACGACGAAGTGAAACATGCCATAAAAGGAATAAAAGATGGCAAAGCAACAGGGCCAGACAATGTATATGGTGAATTCCTAAAGTTAATAGACGATGAAGGCATACAATGGCTTACCTCTATATTTAATAAAATATCTAACGGCATAATCTCAAATAGCTCAATGCAAGGAAATGCGGAGATCATAGAATAATAAGCCTTATGAGCCACATTTTAAAAACAGTCTTAAAAATAATATACAAAAGAATATACAGCAAATGCGAAACACACCCATCACATACACAATTTGGATTTCATGACGCGGTAGGCATCAGAGAAGCCCTATTCGCAATTCAGGTTCTAATACAACTCAAACAAAGGTATTTTGATAAATGGTTTACGTCCGAATAACCTCAGATACGCAGACAACACAGCCATTTTTGCGGACAACCTCGATGGTCTACAAAGGTTAGATCAATGTGTAGCGGAAACAAAAAATACGGGCTTGAATTCAATAAAAAACAAAATACATGATAATAAATAAAAACCAAATTCATCCTGGACAACTGTTGATAAACCAAGAACCAGTAACAAAGGTGAATACATATACTTATCTGGGTACCAACATTAATGAGCAATGGGACTAATCAAAAGAGATAAAGCAACGCATTGAGATAGCCAGAACGTCACTCAGTAAAATGACAAAGGAGCTATCACCTACCACTAGCAACCAAGATACGACTATTGCGGTGCTACGTGTTGCTAATCCTTCTTTATGGAGTTGAATCTTGGACATTAACTAAAGCAACAATGAATAAACTTGAGGCTTTCGGAATGTGGTGCTATAAACGTATATTAATAATATTGTGGTTAGACCGTGTTCCCAACACTGAAGTTCTACAAAAACTAAACAAAGAATGCGAAATCCTTCTCGGCGTAAAACAACGTAAACTCGAATATTTAGGTCACATTACAGGAAATCAAGAAAGATGCAACATACTGCGGTTAATTTTACAAGGCAAAATATATGGAAGAAGAGGTCCGGGGAGAAGAAGTAATTTCTGACTTCAGAATCTGAGACAATAGTTTTCCTTATCAACAGCTGGACTTTTTCATGCTGCAGCCAATAGAATATCCATGTTGATCGCCAACATCCGTACCGGATAGGCACCACAAGAAGAAGAAGAAACTTAATGGGGGCAGTAGAAGTGATACACCCTACTTTCCACTTTTTTTACGTCACAAGCCCCACCCACTTTCACTTTTTTACATGCCCACGTGGGGGGCCGTATATTCCTCCCCTATGGTTTCTTTTCGGAGGCCTTTTTCAACCTCTTTTCATCCCTAATTATTTTTGTTGTTTTTTTACTCGCCCACGTGTAGGGCGTGTTTTTTCACACCTATTTTATAACCGCTCACGTGTAGGACGCGTTTTTCTACCCCTATGGTTTCTTTTCGGAGGCCTTTTTCAACCCTTGGTCGGAGTTTAACCCGTAGTTAGAGCCCTTTTACTTGTGTTAAGAACTTTTTTGTCGGTTCACACGTATGGCTTCTTTTCGACAGTCATTTTTAACCCCTTGATAGAATTTCTACCCTAATTACCGTCTCTTTGGCAGTTTAGCCCCTAGAAGGTAGGCAAATGCATGCGCGTACAATGTTATAATAAGGAGGCCTAATGCTAGCTTGTAAGACACATGTAGGGCTTCGCAACTTGTTCTCGGGCCTTCGCCCCCTGGCTGTAGATGGTATGGGGACCCTAACCTTATAAGACAAGTGTAGAGCTTAGCCCCTATCGTGGCCCCTTGGTGCAATTGTATGCGGGTTCTAACTTAATATTACAGCTGTAGGCCTTCGTCCCGTCATACAAAATTGTATTCTAATAAGGTGGCCCTAGCCTTGTAAGACAGGACTTGTATCAAGGTCTTTGCCCTGGCCCCTTTGAGTTAACATTTTTTAGCGCCATCTAGTGGCATATAGACTAATGAAAATGTTCTATAAAAGAAGTTGATTATGCACACCTCTCTCTTGCTCTATCTTGTTTCTCTCTCCCTCTCTATGTTTCGGCTCTTTCTCACACACAAACAAATCAATTAATTAATTAATCAATCAATCTCAAACAAATCATGCTCGATCAAATCAACCAGATCAATCTCAATCAATCAACCGAAATTATGTCTTTCAGTTTGTGGAAACCAGATTGCAGTTCAAAACTGAATACATTAAAGTCTAATTAAATATGCCGTGAAATAATAAATAATTTCTACCCTAATGCAATGATGCTTTATATATATATATATATATATATATATATATATATATAGGCAGATTCTCTCTTTCCAAACAGGCACCACTTATACATTCGGAAAATTATGTCTGATTTATTTGCATGTTCAATTACATACACACAAAATTGTTTCATAGAAACGTGTTCATTAACAATTATAAAAACTCATTAAAAAGACTAGAAAGTAATAATTACTTATATATAACATAGAGTTAAATTAAATTAACATGTTTTTTAAGAATATCAAACTGATATAATGGAAATAAAAGGCAAAAGGTTTTAATAGTTTTATTATTATACGCGAATTAACAATAACTACAAGTTTAAAATCCACGAATACGTACCAACTATTTGTAGACCTGATCTTATGACGTCATCCTATAATTTTATGTATATTTTGTTAGCAATATCAAGTAAAAAAAAAACACACACACACACACACACACACACACACACACACACACACACACACACACACACACACACACACACACACACACACACACACACACACACACATATATATATATATATTAAAAATAATACGTTTACCTTTAGAAGCGTTTTTTCTTTCAGTTGTTCTAATGATAATAACCATATGTTGAACTGAAATATTTTTTATACGTGTCCACATGTAGTCTCACTAAACACGTTTTATAAATGGTTCGATATAAACTGGCTATTACATTCCGATCATTAGCTAATTTAGAAAGTAATACACAACACCTGATTACTGCTACTCGTATTTAGCAATTATATTGTACTTATAAAATTTACATTCAAACCACGCGCGCGTCAGCCCACACACACACACACACACACACGTACGCACGCCCGCGCTCGCGTACGCACGCACGCACGCACGCGCGCACGCACGTACGCACCCACCCACACGCACACGCACACGCACACGCACACACATTTTATGACATAAGTTACTTGTCATTTTTTCACTAGTATATTTCACACATTTTATTAGTTTTCTTTGTTTATGTATGTTAAATTGTGGTTGTATTTAGTGTATAATGTTTGAAGAAATGGATGTATTGTTATCTAACGTGTTTGAAAGTCTTATAAATATTACTGAAAAAAAGTGGAAATCTCAAGCATTCGTTTAAACAGAACATTCTAGATTCGGTATGTAATCTACGTAAAATATTTGGTAGTTGTAAACATGAATTGGAGTTAAAAAATGAAAAAATCATGAGCTTGGAAAAAGAGAATCAATTTTTAAAATCCAATCATTGTGTCAATAAATGACACTTTTCCAATAAAAAAATCGGGCAATGTCACAAGAACCGAAAATGAATTAATTAATCCAATTAGTAAAAATTTCTATTCTAATGTTGTTAAAGGAAAATCAAGAAGTAATGAAGATTGTACCCACTACAAATTATTGGTAAAATCAAAAAATTGTGAAGGTTCTGAATCAATGAAAACAATAATTAAGAAGAAGATAAATCCAATTAAGTTAAAGGTCGGTATAAGCTCTTTTAAATCTATTAAGGATGGTAAATTATTGATTAAATCTCAAAGTAAAAATGAACTAGAAATAATTAAAAATTCTATAAATACTGTATGTAAGGATGATCTTCAAGCATACACACCTAGAAGAACACTACCCAAACTTATCATTTTTAATATTCCTGACGAATTGAAGTTGGATAATGCTTGCGACATTATTCTGAATCAAAATCCAAAATTAAATTTGCAAAAAAGTGATTTGATTCCAAAATTTATTATGAAAACTAAAAATGGTAATTGTAGAAGTTTTATAGTAGAAGTTAATGGAGATACCAGGAACTTGTTAAAAGACAAAAAAAATTAAAATAATGTGGAGTATGTGTGCATTAGATGATTACTTTTTAGTAAACAGATGTTTTAAATGTAGTAAATTTAATCACAGAGCTTCCGATTGTAATGGAGTTTTAACTTGTCCTGTTTGTTCCGATTCACATAAATATAGGTATAGATAGTAATGCTAGATCAAGATTATGGCATGATGTTTTAACTAACGCCAGAGGCAAAAATTAGAAGAATTCATTTTTTCAAATGATTTACATATAATCAATAATGACACAGAAGTTCCCACGTTTAGTTCTATTAACGGAAGTAGTTGGATAGATTTGATCATAACTAATAATACTATTTTAAGCAATATTAGCGAATGGGACTGTGGTAAAGAAGAAAGTTGCTCTGATCACAACCTAATTAAATTTAAAATAGATATTTTTCAAAAGAAAGTTCATTCCGTAATTTATCATAGATTTAGGTTTATTGTTAAGGACGAAAATTTTATTATCTTTGATCAAAATATATCTTCTGAATTGGCAAACAAATTTAAATTTCAGCAATTAATCAAACAACTTTAACACAAGATCAAAAGCTAGCTATTGAAGTTAAGAAAAGCAATAATTTAGAAGAATTTGTTAATCTATTCTATAAAATTCTTATTAAGTCATGTAAAATGTCTTTCAAAATATCGAAAGTTCATAAAAAAACTACAGTAGGAAAAACCGTTCCTTGGTGGAATTCAGAATTAACTATTACGAGAAAAAAGGTTAATGCGCTGAGAAGAAAGTATCAGAAAACCAAACATAATGATATTTTAAGAACTGCACGTAAAAATTTATACCTAGACGAAAAGAAGAGGTATATGTCCCAAATATCTAAGTCAAAATTTGACTTGGAAAAAATTTTGCAACTTGATTTCTGAAGCAAACCCTTGGAATTCTGTATATAAAATACCTGCAGGAAAAATGCATAAAAAAACTTTCCTATCGACATTATTAAAAGAAGATGGAACATATACAAATAATTTAAAAGATACATTAAATTTCCCTATTGATCAGTTTGTTCCGGAAGATAATCATGAATCAGATAACTATAATCACGTTCAAATGAGAGAAAAACTAAAGGAAAATATAACTAGTGTAGACGACCCACCCTTTACTAAACAAGAGATTCTAGGGGTAATTACAAAAATGGATAAAAAGAAAACTCCTGGGGAAGATGGAATAGGTAATGAGATTTGGTTAAGATTATTTATACAATTTCCTTTATTCATTACCGCCTTATATAATGAATTTTTAAAAAAAGGAATCTTTCCAAAAATTTGGAAAAAGTCTGTAATAATTCCTATAGTTAAACATGGTAAAGAAAACTGTTCGGATTCATCTAAATTTCGACCAATAAGTTTAGTTAAAATTGGAGGGAAGATATTAGAAAAACTTCTTATAAATAGAATATCACATTATCTTTATTCCAATAATTTAATGAATTCCAATCAAGTTGGTTTTAAACCGCAAACCGGTACTGTAGATGTCATAATGGAAGTAAAGAAGTTCGTTTTAGATTGTTTAAAAGATAAACATGATGTTATTGTTATAAGTTTAGACGTAAAAGGTGCTTTCGATTCGGCCTGGTGGCCATCAATTTTAAATGCTCTTAAAGATTTTAATTATCTAAAAAACATATCTATTAAGTCAAGATTTCTTTTGCAATAGAACAGCTACATTACAAGTTAATTATGAATGTATTGAAAAACTAGTTAGCAAGGGTTGTCCCCAAGGCTCATGTTGTAGTCCTTTATATTGGAATATTCAATATAACTCTCTACTGAACTTAAAGTATTCCAAATATACTAAAGTTATAGCGTTTGCTGACGATATCTTAGTACTGGTTAAAGGAAAAACTGCCATTAGTGCTGAAATTTTTGCTAACATAGAAATCGAAAAAATTACTAAATGGGCTCAAATGAATAAACTTTGTTTTAATAAATCTAAATCGAAAGTGCTATTTGTGACAAATAAAAAATTGTCTCGTAGTAAAGGAGTTAAAGTGTATATGAACGACAAGTTACTAGAAAATGTTACCCACTTTAAGTACTTAGGTGTTTATTTAGATAATAAGTTTAATTTCAATCTTCATGTTACGAATATAACAGAAAAATGTTTAAAAATTATACATATGCTATCGAAGTCAGTAAAATGTATCTGGAGTCTAAATCATAAAGTACTCTCTATTATCTATAAAGTTGCCAACTTGCCGTTGCTTACGTATGCTATTCCGGTTTGGGAAGAAGCTTTAAAGAAGAAAATTAATCAAATAAAACTACAACGTTTACAACGATTAATAAACATTAAAATAACTAAAGCATATCGTACCATTTCTTATAATGCATCTTGCATAATTGCAGGACAAACTTCAATTATTTTAAAATTGTTTGAGTCTTACATTTATATAAATATACTAAATTTCAAAATTACAAAACTGATCAATTTGATGCTCCAACCCCATTTAGTAAATGGCAACATCCGGCAGATATCCCCGAAATAAAAATAAATGAGTCTTCAGATAGGACACATTTTAAAATTTTTACTGATGGCAGTAAAATTGATAACAGCGTTGGATTAGGAGTGGCAATTTTTATGAACAATTCACTGCAACAAGAGCTTAAATACCGGTTAAAAAACCATTGTTCAAACAATCAAGCAGAAGCATTAGCTATTTTTAAAAGTTTAGAACATATTGATAACATTAAAAATTTAAGAAAGGAGAACCGGACAGTAACCATATATACGGATAGCATGATAACCTTAGATAGTTTAAAAAACATTTGGAATCATAACAATATATAAACAAATCAGGATTAAAATTAAAAACATGCAAAATAATGGATGGAAAATGTATTTTAAGTGGATAGAATCTCATACTGGAACAGAGGGTAATGAAAGGGCTGACTTGCTAGCCAAACAAGCAACACAACTCCCAGATGATGGTTCTATTTATTCTAAACTACCTAAATCGTCAATATTAAATAAAATTATAATCGATAACAACATAAAATGGCATAATCAGTGGGATAGCAGTGGTAAGGGTATTTTAACTAAAAACTTTCTACCTAATGTAAATAATAGACTTCAAATGCAATTACCAATAAATTCCAAATTAACAACAATTTTAAGTGGACATGGTCAATTAAAATCTTATTTATATAGATTCAAACTAATTAATAGCCCAAACTGTATATGTGGAAGTGAATCTCAAACGGTAGAACACATAATATTTGAGTGCTCAAAACTATCTAATGCAAGAACTAGTTTAAGAAATAATATTTTAGTGAAAGGGGGCGATTGACCAGTAGAAAAGTCGATCTAATTACTCAAGGGATTTTTACAAGTTTGTTAATGCTATTAACTTTGATAATTTATAACAATAAAAAAAAGGGTTTATATTTATATCAATTATTTAGTTATATAGCACTAGAACTATTTCTAATTTCTAATTTATATCTTGTATATAATATTTCTCGTTTTGAAGTTGTGTTAAGTTAATATCTAATTGTGAAATGTTAAGAATTTAAATTGTGCAGTATTGTAGAAAACTAGAGTTTATTAATTTTCCTAATTCAACAATTATTGTTAGGCAACCAACTTATACCTCCCTATAGTGGTTTTAAGTTGATTGCTAATTTAAAAATGTTTAAAATATATTCTTTGTAGAATTATTTTGTCAACATATCAAATTTGATAATTGTAAACTTAAAATAAGTAATCCAAATGCTGTGATAAAGATGTGTTACGGTAACTTTAATTGGTCACAAAATTTATAAAGCCAAGGCTCGGTGGTTCAGTGCTAGTAGGCATTGGGGTGGGTTAATACAGTTAAATAATTATACATAATATTATATACAGAAATAAAATAAAATAATAATCAGGAAAAATGGACGCCACGTACTTCCAAGATAGTTATATTTGTAATTTACCTTAGTTCGAAGTACGAAAAACTAAATAAATCATAGAAAAATTATGAATAAATAGACACAATGGGGTCACAAAATTATAATCGCCATCAAAAACAGATAAATGGTCTAAATAGTAACATAAATTTGACAAGTAATAGAGATACCCGTAAGGATTGATTAATAAAAAAAAGGAAATAAATATTATTTTAATATAACATTGAATGATTGATCCAAATTACCTTAAATTAATCCTCGAGCGACAAAAAAAAGGAGGAAACGTGATATTAGTTACGTTAATCTTACAAAGTTTTCAGAATTCGGTTTACCCAAGTAAACAAGCGATCAAGTATATCAATAATATCACCTGAAAATAACTTCTTTCCGGTGTCGTTTCCTTGCGCAAGTAACGCCCGAAATTACAGAAGCTACATGGAAAAGAAAACAATAATAATTCGGACCTTAAACAATAGGTTGGCCCTAGAAAATGGATACATTAATTACTTGATTGACAACAAATTCGAATACTGAAGGTACACTAATAAATTAGGTTACAATAGGCAAACACATAGTTAAAGGTAAAGTGGTTTACAATATTGATAAATAATTGAAACTTAAACAAAATTATGAATTTAGAAAGAAATCAAATAAGCAACTAGTGACAGAGAAATTTTCACGTATAAATTAAGACTATAAAAGTAAGATAATAATTTATTGAAATGACTAAATTTTAGCTAGGCAAGTTATCTAATATTGAAAGTAAACAATTACTAGGTAAATTCGTGTGAGCAGACAGTAGTTTTCTTTATAAGTCATTAAATTAGAATTTCTTCAGTCGTAAAAAAAATTCAAAATGGCAGCGGTGTTATTTTTCTATTGACCACGCTGGATCAACTCGAAGTGGTAGTGGGTAAGTAATATACGTAGAGGGAGAAAATAAGCGAAAACGAAAAGGGAAAGAAAAACGCTACGAAAGAAAATATAACATTAAATGACGGAATGATTCACAAAAATTACTGACCTTGTAAGCTGGTAACCACAAGCGTTAGAATTAGATAAGGAGAAACACAACACTCTTGAACGCTTAAAACCGTAATAATTATCACGTAACTTAAGTGACGCGAACTAGCATCAGGTTCGGCACAAAAATTAATTATTCATTGATCGAGAAATCCGGAAAATATCCGTTTTTTTTTTAATTAGAAAATCATGTCAATGAATCGCGGTTCAAGTGAAGCAAAAAAAAATATCCAACTCACTTTTTTTTTTGTGTGTGTGTACCCTTGCAACCACGGAAACAGAACAATAAAAAAAAACGAAACTAAAAGCGGAAACAAGGGTTCGAGATTAACGAACGCAATACACCAATGAGAATCAAGTAGACTGCAAACGTTATCCGACAGTAAAGAAAAATGAAAACAATTTATTCCGTAGAATAGCGATCCTAGAAATGTGACCAAATTAATTAAGATAACGTTACACCCCCTAACAAAAATATAGCCAGGAAGCGTGAAGAAAAGGGGGGAAAAAAAAGGTAGCTAAATAGCGAAATCCAAAAAAACAAATCAAAAGAGTAATCTAAAATACCACGCGCAAAGCGCAACATCAGTACAATCAACAAGTCAATTAGGAAGAAAAGAAAGAACGGTAATGAAACCTAGGAGGAGAGGGAAAGAAAAATAAAAGAAAATCAACAGTCTAAATTCCAACAAAGGTAACAAAACAAAAGGGAAAAGGATAGAAAATAGGAGAAAAGAAGAAAGAACGGAGTGTAGTAGTGAATAGGGCTCGATGGAAGAGCGAGGAAAGTGTTCAAAGAAAAAAAAGGAATTGAGCACTAACCTATCAAGAAACCGCCACAACGTCCTCAGCCAACCACCCATTTTGACGTTGAAGAAGACCAAGAGAAAAATGAATAAATAAGAAAGGAAAGGAAAAAGGGGAAAGAGAAAAAAAATCGGAAAATTACACCTTTTGACGTTTATGTCGTTTACGAGGTTTATATCGTTTGAGAGAAATGGTATCCGAAGATATCGTAGGGTGATCATCTGAGTCAGATGCAGAAGAATGTAAATTATCAGAGTAAGCGGGTTTCAAATCTTTAGCGTGGAATATGTCTATAGATTTCCCTAAAGAATCAGCTAATTCATAAGTCCAGGTAGACATGACTTTTCTTATTTTAAAGGGGCATAAAAATTTAGGAGCAAGTTTAGCATTTAAAAATTTAGAAGCGTCAGATAAGACAAAGTTCCGTTTCCACACTGCATCACCTTTCCTATAAGTGACCGTGCGTTTACGTAGATTATAGCGATCTTGAGTACGTTTCGTAGAACGTCTCATTTTATCAAGAATATCAGTACGCAACCTTTCATAAAATTCTTTAGTACGAGTAGTAACAACAGGGTTAGTATCAATGGAAGGAGTTCCATCATCTAAACGAGTTTTAAACATATTTCCAAAGAGTACGTGTTCTCGACCACAGAACGCGAAGTAAGGAGTGTAGTCAGTGATTTCATGTTTAGAAGTTCTTATGGCACAGCCAATTTTAGGTAGGTTAACATCCCATGTACGTTGGTTTTCTTTAATATATGAAGCGATCATGGTTTTCAAAACTCTATTAACGCGTTCGGTAGGATTGGCTCTAGGATGATATTTAGCTGTAAATAATATTTCTGTTTGATAGTTTGAGCATAATTTAGAAAATTCCTGGCTACGGAATTGTACGCCATTATCAGCGATTAAGTATTGAGGAGTACCAAATAACAAAAATATTTGTTCTTCCATAATCTTACAAATTTTAGAGGCAGTAGCAGTACGAAGTGGAAAGAAACATGGAAATTTAGAGTAGTCAGCAATAACAAAAATATATGAGTTACCTTTTGAGGAACGAGGTAAGGGACCGACAATATCACAACTTAACACTTGCCATGGGCGAGTAGGAGTTGCTCTAGGAGAGAATAAACCTGGTTGTGCTCTTTGTTCAACTTTGTGAGCAGCACAGGTATGACAGTTACGAATATATCTAGCAATATCGGCACGAAGATTTGGCCAGTAGAAAAATTTATTAATGCGGCTTAGAGTTTTAGTAACACCAGAGTGACCACAAGCAGGAGGATCATGATATAGGCGAATGATTTCACTACGTTGATTCTTAGGAACAACCACTCTCTAATTTCCCAATGAGATATCAGTGAGGTCAGAAGAAGTAACATGCTTGTAAAGTAGATTATTTTCAAGACACCAGAGGGGAAATTTTTTTGGATTTTTAGAAACATGTTCAAGCATTTTTAATAGGTAGAGTAATTGAAGGTACGGTATTAGTTATATTTATTTCGCAAAGTTGTGGGAGAGAATCAGAAGGCAATTCGGGTATAGCTCGAGATAAAGTATCAGGAACGACGTGATTGCTTCCTTTACGATGTATGATAGAGAAATTATACTGTTGTAGGCGTAAGGCCCAACGAGCCAGACGTCCAGAAGGGTTCTGAAGTTTATTCAGCCAAATGAGTGAGTGATGATCCGTTATGACAGTGAAATGAGCACCTTCTATATAGGCACGAAATTTCTCAACAGCCCATAGAACAGCTAAACATTCTTTTTCGGTGGTAGAATATTTTGTTTCGGGTTTAGTTAAAGAGCGACTAATGTAGGAGATGACTTTTTCACCACCAGGGGTTTCCTGACTTAAGACAGCACCTAAGCCATAGTTAGAAGCATCAGTTTGGATAGTAAAAGGTAAGGTAAAATCTGGGCAAGAAAGTATCGGAGCAGAAATAAGTTGTTGTTTTAGAAAAGAGAAAGCTTCGTTACATTCAGGAGACCAAACAAATGGAGTATTTTTACGAGTTAAATGAGTTAAGGGAGCTAAAGCAGTAGAGAAATTTGGTATGAAGCGACGGTACCAACTCGCCATTCCCAGTAATCGACGAATTTCAGAGACAGAAGAGGGTTGTGGTATAGAGATAATAGCGTTGACCTTTCCAGGATCTACAAGTAAACCATTTCTATTGACAACATAGCCAAGATATTTTAGTTCGGAGAGACAAAAATGACATTTGTCTTTGTTCAAAACGAGACCAGCAGTAGACAATCTATCAAAAATTCGGGTTAAAACTTCTAACTGTTTTTCGAAAGAAGGGGTAGCTATGATAATATCGTCGAGATAAGCGAAACAATACGGTTCCAAATCAGCAGCAAGAATTTGATCTATTAAACGTTGAAACGTAGCAGGAGAGTTATGTAAACCAAAGGCATACAAGTAAATTGATATAGGCCTCTGCCAGGTATGGTAAATGCAGTAATGGGTTTAGAATCTTGAGCTAAGGGGATTTGCCAATAAGCAGAACGAATATCTAGAGAAGAAAGAAATTGAGCATCACAAAGACGATCTAAGATAGTATTTATATAAGAAAGAGGGTAAGCATCTTTTTCAGTGACTGCGTTAACCTTTCGGTAGTCTATACAAAAACGGTAAGAATTATCTTTTTTTTTAACGAGAACTATTGGACTAGACCAAGGGCTTGAAGAAGGTTCCACAATTCCCAGTCTTATCGTAGAGTCAAGTTCATCATTAGCTTATCTTAAGTAATATAGGAGAAAGCGGGTAGTAACGTTGTTTGATAGGCTCACTGGTTGTACGCATACGGTGTTCTATTAAAGTAGTACAGCCAAGTTCAGAAGAATTTAGTACAGGAGTATCTAATAGTGATTGTAGCGATTGTTCTTCAGTATCAGAGAGATTAGATCTAGTAACAAGATGATCAGTAGTAGATAAGGAACAAATTTCTTCAGAATTTCCAAATGTCCAAGTACCAGTTTGAAAATTAGGGACAAAATCTATTGCTTTCCAAAAGTCAATACCTAAGATAAGTGGTTGAGTAACTTCAGGTATAACTAAGACTTCAAGAGTGACTGTCTTGTCTTGTAGAGTGATCGGGAGATTCAGAGTACCAAGAATGTAGCAAGTTTCACCATTAGCAAGTAAACAAGAAGAAGAGGATTTAGGAAAAGGACGATATTTCTGTAGTGAAAGACCTAAAGTACTTAAGAGGTTCCATCCTAATTGGCCTAATATAGTTTTAGAGCAACCAGAATCTAGCAAGCTTTTAAAAGGGTAGCCAAAAATGGTTATATTAAGGTAAGGACGTTCATCCTTGCGAATATTAGCTAAGACAAAATTTAAGACATGTTTGTGATGATCAGGTAGTGTAGAAAAAGGAGGTTCCGAGATAAGTGATAGTGAAGAGGGCTCGACTCGGTCCGAGAACTCTAAGTTTAGTTTAAAGAAGTGTCATTACAATTTGGACATTTTGGTTTAGTGACCTTTGGTTTCCCACAGCCATAACAATGAATAATTTGTGGTTCGGAGCAATTTGGAGAGACATGACCAGTTTTGTTGCAATTCCAACACTTGATTGGTGAGTTATTAAAAGTAGGTTTAGGTTTAGAGGAAGATTCCAAAGTAAGTTTCGGTTTCGAATCAGTCGAACTAGTAACAACAGTTGTAGGAGTGTTTTTCGTATCTTTTCCCTTAGGAGCAGACACTACAGAAGTAGCAGAAAGTTTAGGAGTATTTGAGTTCCGTTTAGGAGGAAGTGAGGTAATCACATCAGTATCAGAAGAAGACGAGGAAGCAATACTTAAGTAGGCGAGACTAAGTTCAAGTAAGTGAGAAGATTTTCGTGAAGGTGGAGGTTTAAATGTTTCGACAAAATACTGGTTCTGTTCAATTTGTTTGCCTAAGGCAGAAAGTTGTGCAATGCTAGAGATTGGAGTTAAGGTTAAGGCATTCTGGTAAAGTGGAGTTAAATTTCGTCGTATGTAGTATAATTGTTTTGTTTCAGAGAGAGGAGTAGTTAAACGTTGAAAAGATTATACATTACAGCAAGGTACGAGCTCATATTTTCAGAAGGACCCATAGTTCTATTTTTAATTTCGTCAAGTAACCTTTCATCGTAGTCGATCGGCAAGAATTCAGTTTTCAGTAAAGATACAACTTCATCCCATTTAGTTAATGTGAATTTTCTAGATCGGTACAGTAGAAGAGCACGTCCTGTTAACAATTCAGGAGTATGAGCAAAAGTGTGTGTTTAGTAATCCCACGAGAAGAAGCTAGTTCATCCAAGCGAGTAAGAAAATCTAAGAGAGAAACTTTTCCTTCGCCAGAGAAAGATAAACCAAGTTTAGAGATGTCTAAACGTTTAGCAAAACAAAGTGGTTCAGACATAGAAGCTACAGCAGGTACGGTTTCATTTAGTTCAAGTTCATCTTCACTAGAAGAAAGTAGTGGAGGAGTAGACGGATTAGAATCATTATCGGTAAGTTCGGCTACAGTAGAATCAGAAGAAGTAGTTGGTTTGAGGCTAGATGAAGGTAATTTGTTAAAATCTGTAAATGTGACGCGGTTAAGTTTTTGAGTTTTGTACTATGTTTGATTTCAAAGTAGCAATGGTTAGAAGTAATGTGTTACGTTGACCTGTTTCGGTATCATTGGTAGAATTCATTAACGAGCAACGACGTTCTATATGAGGAAGTAAACTATTCAAACGAAGAAAGTCCCTTGATTTAGGATCGTTAGTAACTCTATCGGTTAAACCTTCAATTTCTTCAATCATTTGAGTAACTGCAGTCAAATCATCAGCAAAAGGAATAGAATGAGTAATGGCAGTTAAAGATTTCTCCAATTCCAGTACAATAGCATTTCGTGCAAGTTTTCTCAAATTACTAGCAATAGTAGGTAAAGTAATACTTCTAGACACAATTTCATATTTTAGTTCGGTTTTATGTAAACGGTTAACATCTAGTTTGAATGAGAACATGGTTAGTGAACACTAAGAAAAAGCAAGTTAAACAAGGAAAAACAAAAAACATAGGCCCCACCACGTTGGGCAGCCAAAATAATTATGTTACGGTAACTTTAATTGGTAACAAAATTTATAAAGCCAAGGCTCGGTGGTTCAGTGCTAGTAGGCATTGGGGTGGGTTAATACAGTTAAATAATTATACATAATATTATATACAGAAATAAAATAAAATAATAATCAGGAAAAATGGACGCCACGTACTTCCAAGATAGTTATATTTGTAATTTACCTTAGTTCGAAGTACGAAAAACTAAATAAATCAGAAAAATTATGAATAAATAGACACAATGGGGTCACAAAATTATAATCGCCATCAAAAACAGATAAATGGTCTAAATGGTAACATAAATTTGACAAGTAATAGAGATACCCGTAAGGATTGATTAATAAAAAAAAGGAAATAAATATTATTTTAATATAACATTGAATGATTGATCCAAATTACCTTAAATTAATCCTCGAGCGACAAAAAAAAGGAGGAAACGTGATATTAGTTACGTTAATCTTACAAAGTTTTCAGAATTCGGTTTACCCAAGTAAACAAGCGATCAAGTATATCAATAATCTCACCTGAAAATAACTTCTTTCCGGTGTCGTTTCCTTGCGCAGGTAACGTCCGAAATTACAGAAGCTAAATGGAAAAGAAAACAATAATAATTCGGACCTTAAACAATAGGTTGGCCCTAGAAAATGGATACATTAATTACTTGATTGACAACAAATTCGAATACACATACAAACACGAAACACGCTAAGGCAAAAACACGCAAACACGAAAACACACAAACGAAAATACGCTAACGCAGAAACACGCAAACACGAACACACGCAAATGCGAAATCATACAAACACGAAAACACGCTAAGGTAAAACACGAAAACACACAAACGATAACACGCTAACGCAGAAACACACAAATACGAAAACCCACAAACGAAAACATGCTAACACGCTAACACGAAAACACGCTAACACGAAAACACGCTAACACGAAAACACACAAACGAAAACATGCTAACACGAAAACACGCTAACACGAAAACACGCAAATGCGAAAACATACAAACACGAAAACACGCTAAGGCAAGAACACGAAAACACACAAACGAAAACACGCAAACACGAAAACACGCTAACACGAAAACACACAAACGAAAACACGAAAACACGCTAACATGTAAACACACAAATGAAAACACGAAAACACGCTAACACGAAAACACATAAACGAAAAAACGCTATCACGAAAACACGCTAACACGAAAATACGCAAACGCGAAAACATACAAACACGAAAACACGCAAAGGCGAAAACATACAAACACGAACACACGCCAACACAGAAAACACGCAAACACGAAAACACGCTAACGCGAAAACACGCAAATACGAAAACGTACAAACAAAAACACACCAGCGAAAAACACACTAACGCGAAAACTCGTAAAGCTGCAAACATGAATCAAGACGGAGAGCACCGTTAGGAAAAACAAGTTTATTAACAGAATTGAAGGAAAGCTTAGCGTTTGAAAATATATTATTATTATTATAAACAATACATCATTTTTATTTAATAACAACCTTTATCGGTCTTCTTCTTCTTGAACCGTGATTCGTCGCCACGATAGGGGATAAGCTCTACACTTGCCTTATAAGGTTAGGGTCCCCATACCTTCTACAGTGAAGGGGGCGAGGGCCCGAGAACAAGTTGCGAAGCCCTACATGTGTTTTACAAGCTAGCATTAGGCCTCCTAATTAGAACATTGTACGCGCACGCATTTGCCTACCTTCTAGGGGCTAAACTGCCAAAGAGACGGTAATTCGGGGGGTAAAAATTCCATCAAGAGGTTAAAAATGACTGCCGAAAAGAAGCCATAGGTGTGAACCGACAAAAAAGTTCTTAACACAACCAAAAGTGCTCTAATTACGGGTTAAACTCCTACCAAGGGTTGAAAAAGGCCTCCGAAAAGAAACCATAGTGGTAGAAAAACGCGTCCTACACGTGGGCGGTTATAAAATAGGCGCAAGACAAATTAAATGTATTTTGTTTTCTCGGCTCAGTTGGAGAGCATGTAAACTGATATGACAGGTTATCGCATAACAGCACTTTTTGCCTTCTAGTTTTTTAAATTGAGGTATCATCAAACTCTCAAACCTACCTGAGGAACCAGAATTGTAACGGCAATCTTTAGGACCATTTTCTTTCGATATGGTCCACATGTTAGTAGCCGGTAGACTACGTATGTAGGCAATAATTACCAGCAGCATTTCCTTAAAACATGACGGATACGGATGTTAGGAAGCATTTTTCCGGATACTTACTTCCTTTCTTAACAAGGATCTTCTTTTCCCAGGGTCGACAATAAGGTTGGTTTCATCGAACTTACATATATTTCTGGGAGGAACATCCTTTATTTCAAATTTTCAAGAAAACTCCTGATTATCTTTTCATCCACTGCTGCTAGTGTTCTTTTCACGTTTTCGGCAAAACGGATTGACAGTTCAGGAAGTCAAACCATAAAGCATTTTATCCAGACTTCCCCAAGTTTAAATAATCCTTGATAATGTATCGCAAACAACGATTTGTTCTTCATCAGAAGTGAATATCGGTTGCTTTCTTGGTTTCCTCATATGTGTTTCTTTTAATTCGTTTGAAATTGTTCTTCTTGGTATTTTGTAGATTTGTACTGCTCTTCTTTCCTCTGATTTCATTTACACATTGTTCCATGGCTTCAGGTGTATAATCACAATAACGTCTTGACCCCAGTTTTTTTATGTAGTTTCTAGTCATTTCTGTACCAAAACAAACATACAAAATAAGTTGCACATAATTTATAGCAATTGACTTTAATAGTATTTACTGTGTTTGAGCATTAAATATTTTCTTAATAATTGTATATTTGTATATTTTAGAACGTTAGATTGACGCAAAAAGCTATCTGTTGCTCAGTACAAAAGAAAAAGGCTCGAAAAGCAACCACAATCTGATGAATAGGCTGAGCGTTTACTAGCTACCTAGGAACTAAGAAAAAAGAGGTAGGCAAACCAGAGTTGTTCCAAGCTGAAGCAGACTCAAACTTAAATTACAAAGATACTGTCGATCAAGTAACCGTAACAGATGACAAAAATTTAGAAGAACCTACTCCGGGAACTTCTAAACAAAATACACAACCTGAAGTTATCTTAGATTTCGATCCACCATCTTGCTCACCTAGTTTGTCAGACTCTGAAAGATATTTTATAGCGAAAGAGAGCCAATCTAAACCATTAAAGGACTATCTATAACTATCCAGTTGATAACACCGGTCGAAAATTCAATGCATATTATACGAAAGCATTAAAAAACGGCGAAAAAGTACTGCGGAATTGGTTAGTCTATTCCATTATAACAACCTGTGTGTATTGTTTTCGTTGTAAATTTTTCTACATGCTTCAAATATAATAATTGAAAAACTTGCAAAATTGGGGTTAAATTCGTAGGATGAGAGGCCAGCATGATGACAACCGGGCCAATATGAGAAGTAATAAATCAGAGGTGCAATCTAGATGATGAATCCACGAGCATGTTACTTGCCATGTAGTAGCCTCTCATTAAATTTAGCCGTCAGCGATATGGAAAAGGCGACCTTATGCATTGTGATTACAACCAATGCAATACCCAAAAAATATTTATTGTATATGAATTTTTAATAAACAAACTGACAACCGGTCATTTTAAACATGTACGCATATTATCATTAAAGAAAATTTTCAAAAAAATTATAATATACATAGTTAAGAAGTTACGAAACATAATAATGAATTGACAACCTACATTTCGTCGGCTTACTATCAAAACCTCCTAAGTCTTTTTTGGGACTTTGCAGTTTTTGACTAATTCCTACTCCTACAGCGCCGACAGGCGACACCCGGTTCTGTAAAACATCTAGCGTGATTTTTAGTACCATCTAGTGGTGTTCAGTACCTCCTGTGTCGTCACCATCCTATTTCAATATTAAAAGCTTCCATGTTTATGATAACATAACCATTAACATTAAAGAGTGCTTTTTGTGGTAAATTTGAACAACAATGGAAAACAACTTACAAAGAACACGGTAGAAAACTGTAGGAGAGGGAGAAAATGAAAACCAAATGAAACTACCTGGACAAGAAATATCAATAAATACAAAGAAAAAGAGGTTATGCTTTCAAAGGAATGTCTAGAGATAAAAAAGGAAAATGGTGGCTAGTGAAATTAAAGCTAGATGTAATTGTAAACAAAATGCATGAGATACAAAAATTAAATGTAAATTTTCACCGAGGAAGACAGACAGAACATATTTCAAAAATTTTGGCGCAAAATGAGTTGGCAACAGAGGAAAATATATATTCTTGTAGAAACCGTTCCTGTCAAAAACAAGAAAAATCAGGTGAATGGGGTATCAAGTATATCTATTACTTTTACTTGTTACTTGAAAAAAATGGTATCCGTGTTAGGGTATGCAAAACTATGTTAATAAATACACTGTGCATCGGTAGTTGGAGTTTACAGAATTGGGCAAAAACTTTTCATATCGCCTGTTCACATTAAAGAAGGCAAAAGGAAAAGCTTAAGATTTGAGAATGAGAAACGTTATTTGGAGAGTTTTTTTATCAATTGCCAAATATGGAGTCCCACTACTGCCGGGCTTCTTCTGGAAAACCATATTTGGAGCCCATCTGGAATACTAAGCAGTCCTTACATCCAGAATATTTACAAAATTGTAAAACGAAAAATACCGCGCCACTAGCTACGAAAACTTTCCACGATGCCTTCACTGAGAACAATCTGAGCCTATTTCGTCCGAAAAAAGATCAGTGTGTTAGTTTCAAGGCAGGCAATATTCCAGAAGATCAATATAATGAACACATTACCAGAAAAAACGAAGCCCGTAAGGGAAAAGAAGATGATAAGGGGATAATGAAGAATATTTATACCATGGACCTGTAATCCATACTACTCTGTCCAATGTTAAAAGCTTCTGCCATTTATTACAAAAAGAAACTAGTGGTTCATAGTTTTACTATTTTTAATGGTCGTACGAAAAACGGTTATTGTTTTATCTGACAAGAGACTGGCGTCACTGCTGATTAATTTGCATCAATATTGTACCACTTTATTGATGAGAAAATTGACAAATCTGGGCGAACAAACCACTTTCCAATTCTATCCTTCCATGAACGGTCTCGCTGAGACACCCTGTATACGAAACAGCCGGTTATTAAAAAAAGTAGATATGAACATATCCAGTAACTCAAACGTGTGATTTCTTTTGATATTCACCAGTTTTATGATAATTTGCCATACGTTGTTGGTTGCAGAAACTCCTATATCTACATTAGTTTATTGTTTTTTTGGTACCATACCTTTTAAGCCTTTTTTTATATAGTAAAACCAACAATTATGTGTATTCTGTTCAGTTACAATAAATTTGAGTTTGAGATAATGGCTTTAGTGTTTTGATAACATTGCTATTCTTTTATCAAAACCAGAGGAACGTCCCTTGTAAATTCATTATTTTTAGACATAGGTTTTGATAGTAGGCCGACGATTTGCAATGTCTTCTTCGTTTAAAGGTAGCGGTGTAGTGCACAAATGATAGAATATTCAAATCAGTTGAAACGTATACCTTTTATTTCGCGACTGTACAAGTGTAACCAGACGTAAGAAATTAATTAATTTTATGTAAAAATTTTTTTTCTTTTTCTCAACTAACAGAATATCCAGTAATTAGCACCACTGTTTGAAAAATCTGTAAACGTTCTGCATTAAACAGAAAAACCCATATACAGAAAAAATAGTCAAGAAACACATATCAGCATCAAGGATACTAACATAATTTTGCCATCTACAACCACCGTTTAGGACAAAATGTGATAATTCAGTTATTACAGACGAAATAAGTTTCATTAGATCCCTTCCGATATTAATAGCCAAATTTAAATATGCAATAATTTCTATAACGTTAACCAAATAACTCATAAGAAAGTACAATGGAATTTAATCCATCTGCCATTATACAAAATTTTATGCATTTTAAATAGTACAACCCAATGCCAACATATGGGAAAGGAAGCAACCGACTTCTGTAATTTTAGTAGAGAATTGACAGAAGTGTCCGTAATTATTAATTAAGCTATTGTATAGAATAAGTAATTTTTTTGGTAGGAAGTGGAAAATTTTTATATCAATCACTCCGTGGTGTAATAAACAATAATTTATAATATCGAAATAAGCCGCAAATCAATATTTAATTTAATTTTAATTAAAATAGCTTACGACGCTCCTGTCTGAGCATGGGGTGACTTGGAATTTCCACAAGACCCCACTGCGATCGCCCCGACGTTATATAGGTAGGTTGCGCGGGATTTCTGGTATCTTTATCGTTCTTCTTGCGTTGTTGCAAAGTTCGAAGCTGAATTTTTTTTGAGAGTACGAGGTAAAATGGTAGTTGTAAATTGCTGAATTAACTTTGACTTAATAGATACTCGCTTACATCCCTTACATTTATAAAATTAAAAGCAAAAAATATTTTCGAAATTTCAGTCTTATTGAAAGAAATATTATACTACATAAATAATATCTTTAACTAATAATCGTACACACAATGTACTTATACATAAAGAGAGTAGGTATATATTTAACCTAAATTAAATAGGGAGAAAAGATTTTAGAAACTGTACAAGCATTTGTACAACATAATTTCCTAAATTGTAGCTATACACAATATTTATTTATTCTTAAAATTGGAAATATGCAGATTTCAAAGAGTATTCCAATTTGCTTAAAATTACATTGATACGACATAATAATAGATTATCACAATAGGAATTTATGATTATAAAAATTTGGTTTGTTAAGCCCAAATTATTAGTTAAATTACAATGAACAATATTAAATAGGACCAGGAATTAACAAATACCGCAATTAATAATACAGTGGCTTAACTAAAATACTTCTGACTACAACATATAAAGTCAAAGGATTACACTTATTTACACAATGCCGTTATATCTACGTATAACTTGAACAAACATATTTACACGCAATTGATTTTAAAAGAAATTGAAAAAGTTAATGTATTTAATAAAAAAACTGCATTTTCTTTTACAATCAAGCGGTTTCATAAACTATATGAGTCTATCTTTCTAGAACAGTCATATGTCACAGTCACGGTATCCTCTAATATGATTGCATTACTTACATTGCACTTAATATGAATTGAAAACTTTAATAATAGTAATACATAATTACCATTTGTACAGCAATTAAGTTATTTGGTCGTAGTATTTGAGAGATCGTTGGCCCATATTCGATAATCTTACATTAAAGTCTAAAGGATCGGGGGTAGGAAGGTTCCTGAATCGTTTAAATTAGCATCTACAGATCTATTATCGTTTACTCTACAATCTATTTTGGCCTTTAGTTTATCACTTGATTTGGTAATGACGCATCGATGATGTGATCGATAATTTGAGTAACCATCTGCTGAAGCACCACTACTTGAATGGCTATCGTGTCCAACGCTTGCTTCTGATTGACTATGCCTCAAATCACTACCGGCCGATTTTTGTGATGAACTGGATTGAAGAATCCATTCGTGTCTTAAAGCTTCTTCAGGTGTCATTCTTTTTCTAGGATTCCATCTGCACAAGAACAATGAGTTTTGCAACTCTTACAGTTATGGTTAATAACTTACTCTAAACATTTAGCTATAAAATTGAGAAAAAGTGTATCGTTGCAACGAAGGGCTATGGCCAAATTTTTAGTGCCCGGTTTTCTTTTCCTTCCTTTCGCATTTGTAACGCAACGCGGATTACCTTTCGAATCTGTAATGAAATTTAGTTACACTCTTTTAATAATTATAATAGTAAAATAGTGTACCAAAAAACAATCTTCTTCTAGTTGCACCAATAATTAAATCATCTGGTGGTGGTCCTAAAACTTCCATTAAACAAGCAAGTTGTTCCACTTCATTTTCTCCGGGAAATAAAGGGTAACCTGTATACAATTCTGCCAAGATACATCCTGAACAAAATAATTCCAGTAAATGTTTTCTAATAATAATATTTATTACTTACCTAAACTCCACATATCAATAGGGGTTCCGTATGTTAAACCTAAGATAACTTCAGGGGATCGGTAAAATCGTGATTGAATATACGTATAAACTCTTTGATTTGAATAACATGAGCTTCCAAAATCTATTACTTTTATTGAACTACTTCCTCTTTGTTTTAAAAGCACGTTTTCCTGAAAACCAGAGAAAGTATATTAGTTAGTAATGTACTCTAAACAAAATCACAGAAATTTCTTTTCAACTACTCGATCCGTACTTGGTTTTTAAATTTACAAAATAAGATAAGGGACACTTGTTTAAATTATGTTAAATTTTTTAACATATCTAATGGTGATAGATAAAATCTATCCTAATCAGGAAGCTAAATACCGGGATGCTCATTTCCCTACTGAATAATTTCGAGCATGCAACATGCGATACGCCACGAACGTATAAAAACACGCAGTGTTTGTTTTTATAATCTTTCTACTATTTCGAAATAAACGTTTCCCCAGGAATTTTTGATAATTAATAGCTTTAGCTCAATAAGACTTAGAAAAATGAAATAAAATATTCTAAAGCTTGTATTTGCTTTAAATTTGTGATGATATTAGAATTTTATTTGATAGTGTGCTATTTTAGTCTGATTTATTTTTAGTAAAGGTATTTGACCCGTTATATAAATGGAAGTTCCTATTTAATTTACGATAAAACGAGTCATTTGTGCTCGTTTGATTGGGTCTGTTAAAGATGGATAAGTACAAAAATTATGTTTAAGTTTAATTAAGTAATGCTATTCAATTATCTGCTTTAGTATTTGTGCAAATTTTTTTTTCTTCGACAAGGCTCTTTTGAAGTGCTATAGACTTATGTAAACAAGTTTTGCCATTTGAATATATAATTAAATATCTTAATTATGATTTTGATCATTGTTTTACTACTTAATATTCTCACGAAGTGAATAAAGAACACAAACATGTTTTTTAAAGAATATTTCTTTGAATATTTATCAATAAGACGTCAGTCAGATAATTTGTGTATATCTGTAGTAAAAATTACTCACTTTAGGCTTATCACAGTTATATCAATTTACAAAAATATTCTAATTCATTTATAAACTAGAAATCACATAGTTCTGCAAATTTACATATATTATTGCGTTTATTTTTTTTAGTAACCGAATCATTTCTTGTACTGCTAGTAAAAGAAAAATTAAAACTTTGATGATAAATACCAGTCTATTACTTTAAAAAGTTGTTACAGCAAGCTTTACACTTACACATATACAGTTACATCTAAGTTACCAAAAAAACATATTTCAGAGTACTTCATAAATGCAGTTAAAATTTGATTCAAACATTAATGTAAAATTAAAAACAAAATTAAATATAAAGAAAAAATCTTACCGGTTTCAAATCACAGTGAATAATACTTTCTTTTTGTAGCAATCGTAGGCATTTTAGGAGAGAATTGGCAAACCGTCTAATTAAATTTAAACTGAACCCTTGGTAATTATTCTTTTTTATTAGTTCGTAAAGGTTGAGACTACAAATAAAAGTAGTTTTTAATTTGAAAATGCAGCTGTAAAGTGTATTAAAAAACTTACCTCATGAGTTCAAAGCTGATACAGAGATGATTTCTAAAGTAAAAGTAATCCAACATATGAATGACATTATGGCTGCCGTCCTTATCCTTTTTTCGAATGTGATCCAAGATTCGAACTTCCACAAGTGCTTGATGATGAAATCTTTTTTTATTTCTGATTATTTTGATAGCAACGTGTTTATTTGTCATATGATCTAGAGCACGAATAACTTGTCCAAAACTTCCCTTCCCAATAACTTCTAATATTTCATAACGATAGCTAATGTGATCGTGCAGTACCTAAAATATATACATCAAATTCATGTCCGATTTTCGTTAGTTGTTTATTAAAACTATCACGGAAGAAACTTGCCATAAAGTATTCATTAATTTATTGCATCTATGTTGAAGTGATTTATGTTTCATAAAACTTTTATAATAACTTATGGTATGTAGGTAGCGGACCGAGAAAATTTTATTATTGTAATAAACATTTTCAAATCGCAATTATTACCGCCAAATAAAAGATAATTAATGGGTTTGTAATATTTTGATAATAAGTCGTGATTTGATAATGTTTTTCAAGATATTTTATTTTATGTACGAAATATTTGAATATAAGAAACGGATATTTGAGTAAGGGTTGTAAAGAAAAAGAAAAACATATGAAAACAGGTGTCCACTCGGAACTGCCTTTACCGAAGGAGCGTAACAAATCGTTGAAAATTTTTATACGCACATTATTGGTGTAAAAACGTTACTAGTTTAATAATTAATTACGTCGGAACATACCGCAAATCATAAGCAATAATTGTTACTAGGAAATACGAGACCTATAATGTCTGTTACGGACGAATGCATATTTTAAAAAGTAATACTTCTTTTAGTCATAAATATGAAAATACTTATATTAATATTTATAGTAAATATAGTTAGTGGCAGTAGAGTATCGATTCAGGTCGGATCGATCTGAGTGTTTAATCAAAAACCCTCATTGTAAACCGTTCTGCCTATAAATATATTAAGTAAAACTAAAACCGCGAATTTGGTTTTTGTGCTTTTCAGTGTTGGTTGTTCACAAAATTAAAGTCATCGTATAAATAAGTGTATCGCTAAATATTCGGTTTTTAATAAGCGGTCGTGTAAATAACATATCTATAAATAATCGTTATCGTCTTGGGTTTGAACGGCGTATCTTCCCCCGTTAAATATTGGTGGATAAGTGATTAATTCAAGGATTATATTCAAATGTAAGTAGGTGTTTTAATGTAAATTCAGCTCGCAGCAAACAATTCAACAAGTCGCAGGCTCATTAAGTTGAAATCTGTTAAAATAAAAGAAGTCTGCTTTGGTCTGTTTTGTTCTTGAATTTGAATTATTACGAATAAATTCAAATTACACTTGTAAAGATAGGGTACCTTGGAACGTTACAAGTTCACTCATTTATTTAAGGTAAAGGTACCAGTAATCGACATAGTACCTATTCTAGACACCCCAAATTTAATCTTATAAAACAAGAATTGCCGTACGCTGATAGATGCATGCATTTCCGGAACATTCCATTGTGAAGAGAACACGTGCTATTGTCGTGGGTTTTGTGACTTATGCTTACTCACTTTGTTAAAAAGTCATGGTTATAAAAAAATTATTTCTATTTTATTCGTGCGTTTCTTTCCTTTTGGCGCTTTATGTGTTTTTATGCCCGTCGCACTTTTGCGTGGGGTGTCGAGTACTGAACCGTAAAATATGCTTTTCTTATACTCGTCAGGGATGATCCGAATATTACACTGAATATTTATATGAAACAAATATTTCGTTGCGTTTAAATTGCCTTACGTGCGACTTCATTTCAGCGGCGGTAAGCAGTATTCGACACCGGCGTGTCGACTATTGAAACAACCAGTGTCGAATACTAAATCTGCAATTTACTATCAAAAATTCTGCAACAGCATTTCTTTTTTTTAGCTTCCTTATACACGGTGTTGTTTTGATAGATATGGCGAGCGGAAAAGACACTTTTCTAAAATAACCAGAGGAGAATATGCTCGCAGCTATTGAAGACGTTAATAAAGTGATGTCATATAAGGGGGCCGCAAAGAAACACAGTATGCCTAGGGTAACCCTTATGGACAAAACACAAGGGGCAGGTGCCACTTAACAGAAAAGTGAGATCTTCAGGTACATTCAGTGCTGAACAAGAAGAAATACTCACTCAATTAGTAAAATCTATGGCAAAGGATACGTTCATGCATACCGTTGGAAAGTTAGAAAGAGATAAAAGTGTATTTCAAGGGAAATGCTGTACCTGGTAGGAAATGGTTGAACCTATTTCAGAAAAGAGACCCTGACCTGAGTTTTAGAGTTAGTCAAAATATGACAATGATGAGGTAAGCTGTCACCCAAGAAAATATAAACTACTGGTTTGAAGAAGTTTTCTGTTATTTAAAAGAAATAAACTCTTAGACGCGGCTATGAGAGATCCAACGGGAATATTCAATGCCGATGAAATATATATCGTTTCAGGAAATGATAAAAAACTCAATATGACAACCGTTCTCACTGTAAATGCTATAGCATAAATTGTCCCTCCTATGATAGTGTATCGTTATAGCACGATACCTCAGCACATTGAGAATGGTTGGATAACGCACGAGCTGTTTTTTGAATACATTGCAAATATTTTTCTTCCCTGGATTAAGAAGCAAGACATTCAACTGCCCATTGTATTTTTCTTAGATGGTCATGTGTCACAGCTATCGCTATCTCTAAGCCAGTTCTGCAAAGAACACGGAACAGAGTTGTTGGCATTGTATCCAGATACCACCCACATTCTCCAGCCAATGTATGTGGCTGTCTTCCATGTGTTGAAAACAGCGTGGAGGCAGAAAGTCCATGACTGGAGAATAGAGCAAAACGGAGCACAACTTAAGAAACAAAACTTTGCCGCATTGCTCGAACAAGTCCTTCCATCTATTACTAAAAAAACAAAATGGCTTCAAAAAATGCGGTATATTTCCATGGAATCTAGCGGAAGTGAGAGTCGAGCCAAAACATGTAGAACAACTTAAAACATTAATAACTGAGGAAAAACATTTATTCATTATATTTGAGAGTGCTATTGGAAAGGAAAAAAATATTTCCTGAAGAACGAAGGCGAATGGAATGGGACAACATGCGATCTATGGACACTCTAGAAAACAAAAATGGGACAGGAGGTAAGTATACCTAATTCTTTCTGTCTTCTATTGTGAATAACTTTAAATGGTCTGTAATTTTAATCAATCATACATATCCAGTTTGATTCCTGTACTTCCAAGAAATGTTTCAAATCTTGATCAACCAACAACGTTCGCTCTCAATCTTTCAGTTACAAAGAACAGTTATACTTCAGATAATGTCACTAGTTTGACACCACCCACATGTGATGGATGCTGTAGTAACATCACCACAAATGCTGTAATATTATTAGAAAAGAGATGACAAGAAAAAAGCAGCTGAGAAACAGAAAGAGAACAGAAAGGTATTGAGGAGAGCAAAAGGAAGCCTCAAGCCAAATCCAAGAAAAGAGAAGGTAGCAAAAAGTAAGAAAGAGGAACAATTCCAATTCATCTTCATGTCGATCAGAAAGTGACTTTTTCCCTGCAGGAGTCTGGAGATTCCGAGTTGGAGCTGGGTGTTATGGTGATGAAGGTGAAGAAGTTTCCTTGGTAATATAGTTGTAATGGGATTGAAGAATACTGACAGTGAGAATAAGGAGTGTGTGGCTGAAGAAAAAGACATTTGTGAGATAAATTTGAAAGAAATAGTTAGACTTGTTGAAGAACCTGAACTTATTGTGGAAGGGACGCCAGTAGCTACCGTTTTAAAAAATCTCTAAATGTATCGTAAATTAACTATAGTTTTGTTTAATAAAACGTTTGACTCAATGCAATAATATTTACTTATTCCCAATTAAAGTATAAAATTTTCAGTAAAGGTGTCGACTAATGACAAAAACCCTATGTCGACTAGTAGCACATTGGTAATTTTAAGTGTCGACTATTGGAACACTTATTTTTTTCTATTTCATAACCAATATTTGTGTGGTTAAAATTTAGAGAGGAGTAATATCGTAAAGAGTAAAATATAGGCTTTCCAAAGGTATTTAATTAACATTTTTTTTCAAACCACGTTCTTGCAAGAGCTTCTTTTGCAAATTTTGATCCTTAACATGTCGACTATTGGTACGTTTACCTTATATGAAAAAATTGATATTTAATTTTAAGATAAAGTTCTAGTTCGTTATTGAGTTGTGAAGTATCGCAATTCAATTTAAATTTTTTCGTGACTGGATATATAATACAAAAATACTTCCTAAGAGACCTGGAGCTTTTGGAAGCCCTAACATCGGTTTAATTCAAATATCTTCAAAATGGCTTCCCTTTAAATGATAGCGTTCTTTACACTTATTTAGTGGAATATGCCCAATCGTATGGCGTGAATATGATTTTTAGTTGTACTCATAAGCGGCTCGTTTGGGCGGGGTATTAAACGTTGTTATTCATAAGTTTTTTGGTTTTCAAAAGTTCGCAATTTTAACATAAAATTTAAAAATTTCGATTTTTTTCATAAAAGAATGATACTGTTGTCTGAAGTCTCTACGGCGCACCGTTTTCGAAATAAATAGATTTGAACTTTTCATGTGTTAATCATACTTTTAAAAAATTAACTAACGAATTCATTTACAATTATGAAAGATGGCTATGGAAAATAAACAAAATAACAATTGCGTGAACGTCAAAATAACTAGTATTACAGATACTAGTTGAGGTTAAAGTGTCAAATAAGTTTTCTAAGTGAAAGATTTTTTATTGTTTAGTTACATTACCCTAAACACAAAAAGTTGAATATTGGTAGAATGGTTTCGTTTAGTAACGAAGAATATGCCGATATGCATTTAGTGTACGGTGAAATGCAATGCAACGCTCGGTCAGCAGCACGTAGATATGCAGATAAATTTCCTCTGTTGAAAAGGAATAACCTGAACACATTATTAGAAGATGTTTCATTGGACATTGTTGCAAGAGTGGACTTTATTCTTGATGGCAAGCTAGCTTACTTTTCTTGAGTGGTAAGGCAATTTTTTGAAAGGAGGTTTGAAAATAGGTGGGTTTGTCGTGGGGGGCTTGCAATATGATCACTGCTCTTCAGTAATGAAAGAACTAAGGTCATATTTGAATTCTGCGCGATAAAAAGCCCCTGTATACAAAATTTCGTCCGCTTATTACATCATTGTAAAAAGATATTAAAAAAAAAAACAAAAGAATAATTAAACTTCAACACCCTATATCTTTTAAACGAAGACGTTGCAGACCTAAGTTCATTGGAACTTTTTTTTTATTTTAGTGTCCTCTATCGCGTGGCACTATGCATGGCACTTTTTTCTATGTCACCCTATATATATATATATATATATATATATATATATATATATATATATATATATATATATATATATATATATATATATACTTACGTGAAAATAAGCCGATTTAACTAAACTTGGCTTGGTCCAAAACTTGATAATAACGAAGCTACAGGGTGTAAAGTTGAAAAATAAATCACATTTTCTTTCATATCTTTCGACTACTTTGAGATTATTTTATAAAATTTCTTATATGGGGGTTTCTTGGAAGTAGAAATTCAAATTTATCATCGATTTCAGTGTATTTCCTAGAGGGCGCTATAAGCGACCATTAGGACATGTTTAAACCGCTACAACTTTTTGTGCTACACTGTAGGCCATTTTAGTATGAAATAATAGTTTTCCCTACCCTTTCTGCTTAAAAAAGGTATACCTTCTTGATATCGCCAAGAGCACCGGTTTCCGAGAAAAACGCATCTAAAGCTCATGATGCATGCAAATTATCCAAAAGTATAATAATAATTTATAATAATAATAATTCATGAAGCAGATTTATTGAAAAAAATAAAGAAGAATGAAGTTTTTCAAGAACAAGAATTATTAAAGAAAAAACAAAAACAATAATTAACAATATGAAGAACAAAGTTAAACAATTAAATTGCATTATCAACCAAAAGGTAAATAAAAATTAAAAAAATAAAATTATGTTATGTAAGTTTTGTTTTAACAAGTGCAATTTATGAACTTTTCTAGATAAATGTTCAAAATTTTCAAAATTTTCCTGCATGCACAAGTTTATTCTTTTGAAAAATTACATTGTACTCTGGACAATACTTCAGGACTATTCTTCAATAAATTGGCTTCTTGAATTATTTTGCCAACAATTAATTCTTCTTGCATATTAACTGGGGATGCATAAACTTTTGATATTTACTTGAAATTGATGCTGATAATGAGATACTCTCGTTCCAGGGTTTTCAACAGCATAAATATGTTCATTATCATGATTGAAAATACCGCAACTAGTAAAAGTAGCTTCGTCCGGAACAAAATTTTTAATTTGCATTTTCGATTCCTCTATGAATATTAAATCGACAGAAAGCTAAACGTTAATCAGGACCCATGGGCAATATGTCTTGAACTTTTCAAATATGAAAGGGGTGCAATAATTGTTCTTGAAAAACTCTATGAACTGATGATCTCGAGATTCCCAATTGTAATCCTACCCGTCGTGTGCTTGTCTTTGGATTTATTTCAACAGCGTCCAAAATCTTTTCTTCTATTTCCACCGTCCTTATGGTTCGTCTCCGTCCAGAATTTACACGGCTTGGTTAAAACAATTTTCGCGGAGATGTCTTTCTACGGAAATGATATTTTTCCCTATAAATTCGTATACTTCTTCGACCGTTGCAATGAC